>ML785256.1:43993-132400 GCA_009831015.1 Picea engelmannii
TGGTATCTCTGGGTGCAACCACACGTTCGACCACTACCTCAAGGTGTCCCCATGGCTCCAGGTAAAGCCCTCACGAGAATTGAACCTTGCCCAACAGTGAAAAACTCCTCGCTTTCCACCATTGGATCCAACCCCTTTGGGCAGATCTAACCATTGTTGTCATCGAGAAGCATTTTTTTTTCTTGTGTGAAAAGAGTTTCTTATGAGCATGCTCTCCAAGGCTGTCTTCCACAACAACAACAACTCTAGGTTGCTACTCTTGGATCTCTATATGCTCTTTTCCCCGTGCTCTGTGTGATCTTGGAAAATCAGAAACAGATCGGAAAAAGTGCATTTTTCCGGGTAAGCTAACCGAGATCTAACCATTGTTGTCATCGAGAAGATTTTTTTTTTCTTTTGTGAAAATAATTTTTTATGAGCATGCTCTCCAACAACAACACCAACAACAATCTTCACTTCAAGTATAAAAGTGAATCACTATAAGTAGCTTATGATTAGAAAACAAGATGGTACATTGGGACACAAGGTCTTCAGGAAGAAAACCCACACAGACAACTACCTTCATGCGGATTCCCACCACCATCCCTCTCAAAAAATGGGGGTTCTCAACACCATGGCCACAAGGGCAGGAAGCATTTCCGACAAGGAACATCTAGAGGAGGAAATAAACCACTTAACCAGGGTCTTTAAGAACATTGGATATAGAGAAAAAGACATCAAAAAGGCAATGAATAAGAAGGATATAATGACTCAGGTCTAGAATGATCAAACCTCCAACCAAAAAGCCTTTCTTCCCTACATTCGAGGTGTCACAGACAAGATTGCTAAGATATTAAAAAGAAAATAAATTGTAACCTCCTTCAAACCCCTAATCACTATCAGAAAAAGAATGAAATCTGTAAAGGACCCCATAGACCAACATCAAGGAAAAGGCATCTACAGGGTCTCTTGCTCATGCGGAAAGTGTTACATTGGGGAAACCGAACGATCATTTCAGGTAAGGATCAAGGAGCATGAAGTAGACATTAGAAATGAACGCACTCGCACTTCGGCCTTAGCAGAACACTAATTTAAAACCAAACATCATGTCTGCCTTGAGGATACTAAGATTTTAGCAAAAGAGGACCATTACTACAAGAGACGCCTAAGAGAAGCCCTAGAAATAATCAAACACCCTAACAATATGAACAGAGACGGCGGCCTAGAAGTAAGCAGCTTTTGGCACCCATTAATCAACCAACTTAGAGACCCTCTCAGATCAAATTAGGTTTGACACCTTCCTCCTCCTTTTCCTTACTTGTTTATGTTCTACCTTTGAGTCGGTAACTAGATGTAAAAGTCCAACTAACCCTGTACTACCTACCACATTATTCTTATTAAAAAACATAGTACTATATTTATCACTAATTAAACCATATATATACCCTAATCCTTTAACACTTTATATATTAATATTCATTACATCCTAAACACTTAAAAACTTGAATCATAAATCAACCCCTAGAATATCTAATAGAATTATACATTCAGTTAGAAATATTAACAATTAATATAATAAGATAAAATTCAATCTAAAGCTAACCCTAGATTTATTTTTTACTTACCAAATTTAAAAACTTTTTAAAACAAACCATTAGAAACCCTRGACCTATATACATTRTCAGACATATCAACATTYARAAATCACTTATGTTATATTAAYTATTATTACYAATTATCTTTAGATTATTAGGTTATAAATAAAAACACTACAAAACAAATACTACAAAACCCTAGAACTTTATACCTATTTAGAGATAATCACTCATGATATATTAATAATTATCACTAATCATGATTGGCTACCAATTTTAAAAACTTTTTAAACAAACCATTAGAAACCCTAGACCTATATACATTGTCAGACATATCAACATTTAGAAATCACTTATGTTATATTAATTATTATTACTAATTGTCATTAGATTATTAGGTTATAAACAAAAACACTACAAAACAAATACTACAAAACCCTAGAACTTTATAACTATTTAGAGATATCAACATCTATAAAATCACTCACGATATATTAATAATTATCACTAATCATCTTAATTTATTAATTCCTTAAGCTCTATTAAAAATTAAAATGTAAAACAAAATACTATTAAGTAATATCATATAATTAAACTCCTTCTAACCCTAAAAACTTTAAATTATTTATATTTATCAAAAAACTTTAATTATTTATATTATTCACTATTAAAAGTTACGTTTAAATTTAGTAATAATTAATTTGTTTTTAATTAGCTCCGAATTAGGGTTACATTTAGCCGACCTGGTTATCTTATTTACTGTCCTGCATATACACTATTAATGACTAAGATCAGCTAGCTCTCTAATTGACGATTAGTCCTGATGATGAATCCCGATCCAGATTCGAAACGTCGATGATAAAATGACACCAACTGTGGATTCTCCGGCAAATGATTTTCAACTTTCTTTTATAAAGTAACTTCATTGTAAAAATGATCCCCACTTATTTTTATAAAAGTGGGTCACTTCATAAATAAACTTATTTGTAAAAGTGATGTTATTTGGAGGGGTATCGCCATGTGGGCCAACTTCTACTTTCCACGTGGCTCTTTGGTTAACGTTTATGTATTTTTTTAAAAGGGTATAACTTTCACATCCGAAGTCCGTTTTCAATGCCATTTTTTTAAAACCGCCTAATTTTTCGAGATCTTTCCATCCCGATCATCAATTTCAATTTTTAAATCCATATTATCTACATGTTTAATATGGATTATTCCAGTGATCTTTTGCTTACCAACACCTACTACATCCAATGGAAATCCCATATGGAGGATTTATTAAGAAGTAAAGGCCTGTACCAAATTACCTCGAGAAAGGAAAAAAAACCCATTGATTATGAAAAGAAAGTCAAATGGGCTAAGAGGAATGATGAAGCACGTGGACTAATCAAAATGTCCACCTCTCCAAATTTAAGGTTCCACCTTCAAGAAATTGATGACCCCGATGAAGGTTAGGAAAATATTGAATATGTGTTTGGTAAACACAATATTATTCGAGCACATCAGTTAGAAAATCATATATTGACCTCAAGTTCAGATAATTTTTCTTGCATTGAAGACTATCTATCTAAGTTTAAAACACTTAGAATTTTATGTGAAAAGTGTAGCATAAAGTTGGAGGAAGAGCATTGCATCTATATTATTATTTCCGAGCTAGGTAGTGTATATTATGTGTTTGTATCTACCTTCTATGCCATGATAAAGGCTTTAGGGAAAGCTTATAAAAAACCCACTCTTGAGTCCTTTTGCGATGCTTTGATTAGAGATAAAGATAAGCTTGTACAACTTGGAGTGATCAACACAACAGGTACCTCCAACAAAGACTTAGTAGCCCAACATAAAGATAAACCCAAGAATCCCAAGAAACAACATCCTCGTCACAAAAACACGCAAAACAAGGGTCCCAAACCCACTCAAACAACTTCAACTCCTAATGGTGACAAAGGAGCAAAATATAAAAATAAGAAGACTAACATACATTTCAAATTTTGTTGGAAGGATGGTCACGATGAGTCCAAATGTTTCAAGAAGATGACAACTTTAGAAGCAACGATGAAGAAGCACACCATCAATATTGATTCTACTTCTTCTTCTTCTTCTCATGGACATGCACTTTTTGCTTTTGGTTTCTCATTCAATTCAAATTCTACTTCTTTTTATGATGAGTGACTTAGTGATTCTAGAGCATCTTATCATATGGCTAAGGAGAAAGCCATATTTTCTACTCTAAATGAATGTAAAACCAAGAAAATATTTGTTTGTGATGATAGATCTCTTAGTGTTGTAGGATCTCGAACAATTCAGGGAGGTAATGGTCATTTCAATGATGTATTATGTGTTCTAAGTCTTTTCTTTCCTAAAAAAGTACAATCATTTTGTGGTTAACCTTCTATCAGTATATCAAATCACTCATTCAGGTGAAGGTAAAACCGTAGAGTTTTCACCTCACCAAGTTGTAATCAAGTATCTAAAAGATCCTCAACATGTTCTTGCAACTGGAATTGTTGATTATATTACCAGGTTGTACAAATTTGACAACTTTGGGTCATCATCTTTTTTTTTGCATTAATAAATTACCCCAAGTGGTCGCGTTAGTTGGGGTTCTGGATGTTCCCCTGTAGGGATTTTACCACATCAAAATATCGATGTGTTGATATTTGATATGGCTGTGTGAGTGGTTACTAAAGGTGTTCGTCCTTTGTTGGAATACCCATGTTGTCGAACAAATCAAGTTGATGAGCTTATCATACTGGACCCTCCCCACAATATGAGGACATACCTACAGAGGGAATAAGAGGAGGCTGCTAAACAAGATGCTGACCACATGATGAGGCTATTAAGGAAAGATGAAGAACCAACGTCTTGAAAAATACCTCCCCCATTAAATGAGATTTTGAAAGCTGAAAGGAAACAAGCAGCAAGGCAGGGCAGAGATTTTTTTTTGCAACATATTCAACAAGTTGTAATAGAGCCATGCAAAGAGAAGGAAGTTGGTGTCATAAAAAATGAGGAGAAAACTGTTTCCCCATACAAGACCAAAAATGAAGACTTTGTAAGAGATCACGTCAACATAAACCATGAAGTTCTGGATGAGGGGATTGATGACACCTTCATTTTGGAAAACTCCCTTTTTCTAAATGAAGAAAATTAGGAAGGATATTGGGGCTTAGACTTCGATGGTGTGCATTCAAGATCAGGCTCATGCATAGGAATAGTCTTAACATCACTAGATAACAAGACTACCCTGTTCTCGTATAGGCTTGAGTTTAAGTGCACAAACAACATCGTCGAGTATGAAGCCCTCATCTTGGGCACAAAACTTTCCATTGACATGAATATAAGGTCCCTGCATTTAAGAGGAGACTCAAACTTAATCGTTTCACAGGTTAGCAATAAATTAGTTGCTAAGAATCCAAGGTTGAAACAATATAGAGATGCCATCTGGGATGCCATGCATAAATTTGTCAACTTTTCGATTGAAGCCATCCCTAGGGAAGATAATCATTTTCCAAACAACCTTGTCATTTCCACATCCAGTTTATATCTCTTCAAAGAGGCCTTCACTACCCGATAACTTGGAACATTGGCATGTTTTTGATAATGAAAACCAGATTCTGCATTTTCTCCCGAATGAAGGTGAATTCTCGGAAGGTTAGATAAAATGTTTGGCAGAAAAGGGAAATATTGATATCATTGATTTACTTGACATAACCTTACCCAAAGGTGTCGTCCCCCTAGAGAGAGTCTTTGATCAAAATGAAATGTATAAGAGTAAGTCGTCAACAAAAATCGATGACGAGGTCATTGAATTCAATATCGACACCAAGGAATCCCAAAAAATGGTGAAGTTTGGAAAATGAACAACACTTGATGAAAGGGAGAAGTTGATTGCTCTCATAAGTAAATTTAAAGATGTTTTAGCTTGGTCTTACAAATATCTGAAGGATTATTGATAGGATTCCATACATCATGCTATTCCCCTTAAGGAAGGCACAAAACTCTTTAGGAAGAAGCTCAAGAAAATGAAACCTAAAGTTTCCCCACAAGTCCAAAAAGAGTTGCAAAAGATGGCCGAGGTAGGAATAATTGAGCCTATCAGGTACTCATATTGGGTATCTAATCTAGTCAATGTCAGGAAAAAGATTGGTCATATTAGAATATGTGTTGATTTTAGAAATTTGAACCAGGATTCACTCAAAGACAACTATACTATACCAAACATGGAATATCTTTTGCAAAGGGTCACTGGAGCAGAGATGATGTCCATGCTTGACGGTTTCTCAGGATATAACCAAGTGTTGGTAAAGGAGGATGACCAACTAAAAACTGCTTTCACCACCCCCTGGGGGACTTACAAGTATTTGAGAATGCCCTTTGGATTGACCAACACAGGGGCTACTTTCCAACGTGCCATGGATTATGATTTGATGGATTTGATCGAGAAAATTATAGAGATTTACTAGGATGATATAACCGCTATTTCCAAGAAAAGGGATCAACACATCAAACAATTAAGAACGATTTTCCAAAGGTGTAAATAATATGGCATTTCTCTCAACCCTAAGAAATCAATCTTTGGTGCGGATAAAGATAAGTTACCAGGTCATATTATTTCTAAAGATGGAATTTCAATAGACCATGCCATGATTGAAGCCATCAAAAAGATCTCTCTCCCTAAAGACATAAAGCCTTGCAATCCTTCTTTGGCCAAATCAACTTCATAAGAAGGTTCATTCTAAACTTTGTCGAAATTGTTAAGCCCCTTGATAGATTTTTAAAGCAGGATTCCCGTTTCGAATGGGACAACAAAGGTAAGTTGTCTTTCCAACGTATGAGGGAAGCAATAACTATCGCTTTGGTCCTACTTAGTCCAATTTTTTTAAAATACTTCATCACATTCTCTTTTGCTTCAAAGGACACCATCATAGGAGTTTTGTTATTAAAAAATGATAAGGGGGTTGAAGAATCGATTTCTTTCATGAGAAAGAACCTTAGGAACTCAGAGATGAATTACACCATTACGGAAAAATAATCCTATGCTCTTTTCAAGTCCCTGAAGCACTTTAGGACGTATGTGGGATACAACAAAATTAAAGCTTTTGTCCCTTACCCCGCTATAAAAGATGTTTTATCGCAACATGATTGTCTTGGATTAAGGGGAAAATGGGTTTCACAGATATAGGAATACGATTTGGAGATCAAACCATCCAAGATAATCAAAGGCCAAGGGTTGGATAAGATGTTGAAAAAAAGATATCAAGAATCCATCAAGATAGGAGAGAAGGAGCAAATCAACATTGTCGTAAGTGAAATTGAGAATGACGAATAGTATTCATACATCATTTATTACTCGAAGAACCTCACTTTCCTTGATCATTTGGTAGATCATAAGAGGATATCCCTAAGGCTCAAAGCTATGAAATATTGCTTGACAGAAGACGGTCTCAGGTGGAGGAACCCTAATGGGGTGATCCTCAGGTGTGTGAATAAAGTAGGAGCTGACCAGTTAGTTGATGATCTTCATTGAGGGTTCCGTGGAGGCCATTTTGCAACTCACACTATTTCCCATAAGATATTAAGGGAGGGATATTATTGGCCCACTATTTTCTCTGAAACACATCGATACATCAGATCCTGTCAACTGTGTCAGTTCTTTGTTGGGAAACAATGCCTCCCCATCCTTTCCCTCAAGCCAATAATCATAGAAGAACCTTTTCAACAATGGGGACTAGATTTCATTGGTGAATTTAGGGAAAACTCTAGTAATGATTACCAATGGGTTTTGACTCCCACTTACTACTTCACTAGATGGGTAGACGCCATCGAAAATTATCACTAGATCCATCGTTGCTTCCAAGATAACCACATATAACGCCAAATATTTCAGCTCGATGGCACTCAATGAGTTCTGTTTTAAGTGTGGAATTGTTTTGTCACACTCCTCAAATTATTATCCTCAAGGAAATGGATTAGCTGAATCTAGGAACAAAAACATCAAGAATATTGTAAGGACAATTGTTGGGGAAAACAAGAAAAGTTGGGATAGCAAGATTAAGCATACCTTGTGGGTGGACCACACAACTACTAATACTTCTCCTGGGAAAACCCCTTTCGAGTTAGTTTGTGGATTAGAAGCATGACTACGAATTGACCAACTTATGGAATTGGATGAAAATTGAAGAATGGATTTTGATCAAATGGCAAAGAATCAAGAAAAAGTAAAAGGGACTTTTGATCGTAGAGCAAGGCAAAGAGATTTCAAGAAGGGGGACCAGGTCTTAATTTGGGACAAGAGGAGAGAAAAACCTTGGATGCACCAAATTTTTTATAGTATGTGGTTGAGGCCCTACAAGATAGAGAAAATATCAGAGCCATACTATTTTTATTTGTCCATGACATAAGAGAGAATGATTTCATTACCAGTAAATGGATTCCTCCTCAAACAGTATTTCCAAGGTGGCACTTGACTTATTCACAGTTCGGGTCCTAGGTAATTAGGTAGGTCATCTTGCTTTCCTTGCATTTGCATCCTGATTGCTCATGGTAGCTTAACTGCATTTCATTTTTTCATTTTTATCTACTTGCATATTGACTTCATCATATTACATTTTTAGTTTAGATTTTTTTTTAAAAATGCAAAATTTTATTTTCTAGACTAGTTGTCATTTTTTATTTTGATATATATGGACGAAGGGTGATAAAACCACCCTGGATTTTACGATTTTATGCTTCAGAGTAGGAACAGGTCCACCAGAAGATGTTGTGGTCCCCATTGTTGGAATATGGCTTAATACTAAGAGTGGGGTGAATCAATATTAATTAATTTTCACAATCTTTAATTTTCACAATACCCTTGTTCAGGGAACCAACCCTAGGAAGCACCAACTCCCTTGATTTAGGGCACCAACCCTAGGAAGCATCAACTCCCTGGTTTTAGGGCTCTAACCCTAGGAAGAACCAACTCCCTGATTTTAGGGTACCAACCCTAGGAAGCACCAACTCCTTGTGTTACACTTTAATTAAAAAAGGACAATAATCCTTCTTGCTCCTCCCTTCCACCCTCACTTCATAAGTATCTTCGTCTTTCTTCCTTGGACTCTACACATGCTTTTGATCTTCAGATGTAGAACACTGAGACACTTTCTTCTCACCATTCTTTCTCATTTATATAGTGTTCCAAGTGGTGTGAATTTGAACCATGCGTCTTTTAATAATGAACCAACATGCCTCTTCATTCACAATAGACTATATATAAAATTAACTTAATCGAATTCAAATCCCTTGTAGATTAATTATGTTTTGATATTTCTCATGTCAATCTTCCTTGTGGAATGATCGATCGAAAACTCTTCATGAAATTGATTAAAACTGTCAATTTCTTCGTTGCAATGATCTTTGGTTTCGTAGAGACTTAGCTACCGTAGGATCAATATAAAGATTAAATCTTGAGCATTGATTTCGATGTGCATATATCTGTTATCCATGCATAACTGTTTTATCCACCTATGCGCTTCCTTCAACCCACTTTACCTTTTACAAACGAACAACTGGGATTGCACCCATGAGTTGATCCAATGGCCTACCTTACTCCCGATAAGATCTTGATCCAACAACTCTGACTTAATCGCTCGGTGAGATGGACAATCCTTATTTTATCTAGGCGCTTTAGACATATCGACTGTTCAGATATAATCAATCGTTGAGTGGACCCTTCTTATTCATTTTAAACATGGGCTTTTACTTAGAAGTATTTATGTGATGGGTTCACGGACTCTCAGACTTGCAGACTCACATGTCTTCTTGGGTGTCATCAAAATGCACGCTCAACTTCCGCAGCCTCCAAGATGAACCTATACTTAAAGAAATGTTTAAGTTATTTTTCTCGGGTTCATGGACTCTCAGACTTGCGGACTCACATGTCTTCTCGAGTGTCATCAAAATGCACGCCCAACTTCTGCGGCCTCCAAGATGAACCTATACTTAGAAAAGTTTTTAAGTGATTTTTCTTGGGCTCACGGACTCTCAGACTCATATCTCTTCTACGATGTCATCAAAATGCATGCCCAACTTCCTTTACCTCCATAATGAACCATACTTAGAAATTTTTAAGTGATATCAATATAATATGATACTTAGCCATTTTTTTGGTTACTCATAGGAATCACAGAAAGAGATCCTAGCCCTCTGATCATGATTTCATTTTGATCCAACGATCAACATCGTTACTTCGTTATTTTCCATCCGATCGTGATCTTATTTTGATCGAACAATCAACATTGTTCTTCGTTCTTTATAGTATTATCGTGCTATTATTTTGATCCAACGATCTACATTGTTCTTCGTTCTTTGTTGTCGATTCCTGCAACTGGTATAGCCCGATCCAAAGATGTACATTGTTCTTCATTCTCTAATGTCAATTCCTGCAACAGGTATATCCAAATACTTGTCTGGATGATAAATCTATTTAACCCTTGTTGACATCAATGACAACATAACACCATTTCCAACATTCTCCCCTTTTGGCATTGATGGAAACAAAGAAAAAACTCTTTATTTTAACTGAGTTTTACTGTGTATTCTCCCCCTTTGACAACAATGATAGAAGGGACATTTATTCGCTCCCCTTGAGGTGATGCTCCCCTTGTCCACGTGCTCCTTTTTTTATTTTGTAGTTTTTAATGAGGTATGAGAATTACTCCCAATTTCCTTCTAAGATTTTCAAAGGTACCTCTTGGTAGAGGTTTTGTGAATATGTATGCAATTTTCTCTTTAGTATTAATATATTCCACTTTGACTACCTTTTGAGAAACCCGATCTTTTTGAGGTATTAGTTTGAGAAACATCAAACTAATGTAGATGATAGTTTGATGTCAACTATCTTAATTGCATGATTTTCAACCTCTTATAAACATTTATTGGAGACTTTACCGTTGACAGGAAAGTTAGAGAAGATAACTTTGATTAGTTGAGTGAATTGTTAGCTCAACATGATAAAACATTTGGAAAGAAGAAACAAGTTGAAGAAGACGTCTTCTTTACAAAAGCAAGTACTAGTAAACCTTCAATTGAAAATTCGAGAGGAATAGGAACTCAGATGCATAACATAGGAAGAAGTAATCAAAATTAGTCAACATATATAAGACAAGGGCGTGGACTAAGTCAAGGAAGATGAAGTAGTCAAGGACAAGGAAACAATAATTTTCAACAAGGATCAAACAACTTCTGAAGAAGTCAATCATAAAGACCTCCAAACCGTAGTACTCAATATGGCACAGGCAAAGACTTAAGTCAAGTCATATGCAGAGGTTGCAACAAAGTTGGTCATTATGCAGAAAATTGTCGAACTCCAATAGATAAAATATCGAAGTTCAAGCAACACTCAACTTCAACACAATATGTTAATGTCCATGATCAAGAGGATTATGATTCTTAATATGTATTCACCGTGCTTGAACACTTAGAATCAAACACTTTGTTGGTCTCCAATTATGCTTATAGAAGTGAGTATGGAGATGTGTGGATACTATAAACAAGGGATACTCAACACATGACTTTCCAAAGAGATTTATTTTGGACATTTCATAGATGCAAATTAAATTCAATAATCTTGGTTGATGATACACCACACACACACATGCACACCTTGTGAATAAGGTACCGTGTGTTAAGGAAAAGATATGAAATGATCTAACTCGAGCATTTTCAGACATTACTTGGCTAAATCAAAGTAGACGGGAATATCACCCTATGTTTATAGCCAACAAAAAATAACATCCTAACTCACAAGTATAAATCACGAGTGCTTAGGCTAGTCTTTTATCAACAAAAAGATTGTTGGAAATTCACTTTTTATGTAATTTTCTAAATATAACAATTGCCGAAATAAGTGTAATAACAAAAGTAAAGACACCAAGATTATAATCAAGACAGATGAGACATAAAACAATCCTTTATTTCATTCCAATTCACCAAAGAGTCATTTTCTTTACAAAATCTCATACAAAAATCTTGGACCAAAGTCAAACTTAGACATCCCTGATGGAACATACAAAAGGACCTCTGATAGAAAACCAAAACTGAACTCTGGACAATAGCCTTTATCAATCATGAAAATTAATTCACAAATAGACAAGTCTACACAGACTATCAAAGATAGATCAACATCTCTAAAAAACAAGTGTCTGAATGATTTGATTCAGCCCTGAATATTGTTGTCTACAATAAGACCCTGCTATCACAAAAGAGAATTAGGCTTTGATGAATATACGAATGAATGAAAACTGAACTATCTCAACATAACTCAAAGAGCAAACCTTACATTGCTTTTGCTTCTATCCTCCCCTTGTTCCTCCCTTTCCTTTTTCTTTTAACAAATTAGAATTGGTTGAGGAAGTTGAACCAATTCATTAGTTAAGTTAATTAAAAGACTCAACTAACTTTAGTTAGGGGGAAGAGTAATAATTATAATAAGGGTCATAAATAAATAATAACTAGTAGGTGGGACCCCTTGTGACTCCCTTTAGTTAATAACAATCATAAAAATCATAACATAACCATTAGTTAAGAAAAACACACCTCCTTGTGCCTCCCATCAACATTTTCACTTTTGGGCAATTTAAAATCATGAAATTTGAAATTATTTAAAAAATAATACTCATATATCCAAAATAAACATGTTGTCCAAAGATCCCCGAAGTTGACTGTCATAAAACAATAGATATAATAACCTCAAAAACCATATTTCCCAGTCTGTGATGCAACCCTTCCTTTATTGCTGCTGTCACCTCTTGATTTTCCTGAATTTGCCTTTGGCTGTGCAGAGCCTTTAGGCCTAATTTCACTAATAACGTGGGGACACTTGTCCCTCAAATGCATCTGGGAAGACATGGACTTGTCAGAGCCATTGGAGGGTGAGGAGGGGGAAACAATGGGTTTTCCTTTATCAAGGGCATGGTGGGCCTCAGTTTTCAATCTCTTGCTAGCATGGGAGGTTTGCATTGGCGAGTGATCATAGGCAACTTGGGTAATGGGGTTAACCGACGGAGGAGGAGGCAAAGACAAGTTGGGCCAGCCACGATGTTGGGAGACTGTCGGGTGGACAATCTCCGGCCATCCATCATTTTCAGGGACCTTGGGTTGTAATGAGACATGAGGAGGCACATTGATACCGGGTGCTTGCGGGGCTTGGAAAGGAGGCCTTTCAGGCCTAGGTTGGACTATTCCCTGCCCAATCCAATTGAAGAATCCAACATGAAACAATTGGCCAAGCTCTTGTGAATTAGCGTTAAAATGTATGGAGAACTGAGGCCTTCTTGGATCTCGGTTCCAATTACCTCTACCTCTGTTTCCTCGATCATGGCTACCTCGACTGAAAAAACTCATCCTGCATGCGTGATCAATTAGCAATTAGTCTTTTAAATAACCATACATGACAACTCTTTAAAAATATGAAACAGATTTAGCTCAACAATGTATCAGACTCATGCAATCCAATCCATACAAATTGTTTCACCGTTAATCAATGAGCATGGGGTGAAAAGGGGTTCTGGGATATGTGAGGGGGTTGTATTGAGCGAAAATATGATATAATGAGAGGGAAAAGGCATGGTCACTGCTCAATGACAACAACAATCAACTGTAAAGCAAACCAATAAAACTTCACTGCAATCCACACAAGAAACTATCACCTTCATCTTCTTTAATACATAAATTCCCTTGATTGTAATCAATCTCAGAACATGGAGTGAAAAAATGAATATGGGAGGTGACGGGGTTTGTAATTAGCGGAAAGTGAAATAATGGAAGGGAAGAAGAATGATTATTGTTCATGAAATTAATTTAGTGATCCATAACACATTCTGCAAAAGGAGATCCATCAACCAACAATCATTTGACCAAATAATAATTTCTGTGCATTTAACTAGTTCACTGTTCACAATCAAATATCCAACACAGTACCATCACAAGACAATATGTATTCCACACAATTTGTAAGATATTATGTTCCCTTCATTCAAATACTTGCATTTTATAATAATTTACGAACAATACCCATTTCCAATCTGCAAACTATCAAAATCAACCACTGTCCATGCATTTCTTCAATCCACAATAATGCTTCAAAAGTCATGTTTCAAATTAACAATGAAGTCACTATCACTGCAATCGGGCCTATCATTTAAATGCAATGATATTCGTTAAACATGTATAGGCAGTAACCAAAATAATCAAGACCAAATCACCACGCCCAAAATGGCAATTAATCATACAACCAACAACCACCATTTAGACACAAGCTATGCACAGGGTAATTTGCCCAAGCAATGTAGTTCTGCCACTGTAAAAAAAAACAATTCAATGTGACTTAAAAGTTGGGCCACCCATCCAACACGACTGTCATCAATAACGTGCCTACTTTAACAAGTGATCGATTGCAATAAATAAACATGTTTAAAACTCTGTGAGTATCTCTGACTGTGAGAACTCAATCCCTCTATGTTATACACAATGCGCAGCCATCAAAACCCCATGATGCAACAATTCCACTTTAACAAAAACAAACACACAGTCACGGTAATAACTCAACATCTCGTGTTGAGCCATCGATTTAATATAACATTGCTTTGATTTAGTCACACCATGATGGAATATGCTGTGCAAACTCATGCTTATACAATCAAACAAGCATAAGGGTGCAATGGATATACTCTCTACAGTCATCCAGTCCAATAGTCATTCAGCCCCAAAGAAAACCATAGTTACCACGTCCATCATTTCATTTTCCAAAACACCATACACACAACGCAACATGCGCGAGCAACATCAAGCATTTGTAACCAATGCCAGCTATCATCCAGATAATCATTAGTGCCAATACCAGTGACGGTGTATCAACCAAACAAATTTACCACTGTCGTAAAATCAATTTACGTCGCCTACCCACACATTGATTCGAATTGGGGCATAGGCTTTCTTCTTTAACGACACTGAGTTATTACATAAGGAGGGTGACTGTATACTTTGAAAGTGTAATTGGTAATGTTTGGTTTACCATTGTTATAACAGAGCCAATGATTGTAGACCAACTAACCCGACTTTCACATGACCAACTGGGCGAGCCCGTGCTCAAAAGTCGTCAATTATACCACCAATCAACCATAACCAAGTCGTAAAACCAACAGGCTAGGTTGGTCTTCTCTACCAATCTTTAGACTAGAGGCTAAGGTTTGTCCTGTAGCCAACACAGGGAGAGCAGAGCCATTCCTTGTAATGGTGGAAACTTCGAGGGCACGGTGCATACACAAGAAGGACCACAACTCATTCGTGGACGGGTACCAATCCATGACAGGGGAGCCATAACCGAAAGGTAAAGCTTTGGTTTGGACCGACAATGGTTACTTAACACATGCAGAGTATAACCCTCGTGATCTTCGATCAAACAATCACAACATGGATGTGAATACAGGGCCAAGTAAAACCCACGTCGTGACCCTTAGTCGTAAAACCAACCAATGCTGAAGTGAAGAAAACACAGTGATGCGGGATGCCCTTAACCATTAAACCCAAAAAGCCAAAGACTAGATTTAGTAACAATGTGTGAAGATAGATTACCACTCAATACCAAACAAAAACCCTCCACTTAAACCAACAAGAATAACAGAGAGCTACCGCCCAGGGTGATCCATAACTTATATGAATTCAATATTGTTGCAGGAAGAACCACAAATCAAGGACACAATTCCGCACAGTTGCAACACTTAGGAAAGCACAAACCAATACACTTGAGCCAATATCATTTCATAACCAGAGCAAAGTCACGAATGCTAAAAAAAAAGAACATACCTGTCATCGAATTCCTTAAAACGAGAGCTGGCTGAGAGGTTCTTCCCTGCTAAAAATCCAAAGCATAACCACAACAGGAAGATCGAACAATAGCCTGACTAGGGTTGTGGCTAACATAAGGAGTAAAGGTGACATGCAGTAAATGCACATCGCCTCCACCTACAATGCATTAATTCATTAGTACATGCCAACACATTAATCATTAATCAAACCATGTATCGAAACCCCCACCACATTAAAAACCAATAGCAGGACTTATGCCATAACATAATTCAAGTCCCATATGTTAGCGTCAGAAGTCACTCCTGGACTACAGCAGGAGCCGAGCCCGATGCCCATCAGTTTATGTCACGATTGTTTATAAGAGGGGTGATCGAATGGAAGTTAACTCAAACGATATGGTTCTAACTCCGAAACTAGGCCATGCATGCATGGGCAAGTGAGGTCTTAGATAAACTTCAGACAATGAGTTGTAGTAAGGGTGAGTAGGGGGAAGACTTGTATCAGAGAGATGCAAAGGTCTTTCATAAACATCAGGTTTCTAACAGACTGTAGGAGAAGGCATCTAAATGCAATATCTTCTTACATTCAAACGCAGAAAACCAGAGAATACAATAATGCCACAATAAATCCTTTATCATAACATCATTGCAATAATTCATATGAATTAGTCAATCATGAACTCCCTCAGTATGAGATGAAAACATAGATGGGGTAGGAAAACTGTCTGTCATTAAACAAGAAATCTTACATACATATGCATAACCAGAGAACTAGAGTGCCTGTTAAAACTTTACAATCGGGAGCTTCGCTCTACCATCGATACTTACAAATTACAAAAGCTGAGTTTATATACTCAGGAAAATTCACCTAACAGAGGCGTGCTCAGTCATCCAAGGCTTGGTGTCCCTTCAGCCAAATTCGGACGGGTATTCTTTGTCAGGCGCCACCTTAACTACGCGTGGCTCCTGTAAGGGGAGTAGCTGAGCCATTAAGTGTCGAGCTAGCGTGTGCAGAATTATCTGGCTAGTCGAGGACTTCGGCATGGCTTCTTTGGAAAAATGGGTACACAGGACCCTCTCGAGCAGACCACTTGCCAGACCCTCCATACCTCACACTTAATGAATGAGGAGAAGTTTCAACCACCCCTTCTTGCCTTCATTTACTCCAAGCAAAGACCAGGATTGAGGTCGAATCCAATGGCACCTGGAGATTGCAGTGATCCCCTCTGTGAACAAACTTGACGCCTTTGGCCCCTCTTGTGCAGCTCTTTTCTTTCCCAAGTGACCATGGGCTGTGACCCTGTGTTTACCCTCAAAGACGCTTTCGACGTTCGTGAATAGGAAGGGGCTGATCCTTGCTTCTTGAAATCACGATGAGCGAAACGCCGAGACGACTTAATTTGGCGCCATGCGTCCCTCTCAGATCTGACGGTCCTAGAATCACCCGCCACTTCGCGTTTTGGGTATATGAAGGAGATGCTCCTTTTGCATCGGAGTCGCGATGGGTGAAAAGGCGAGGGGCCTCATCGCGCACCACGTGTCCCCTTTGGATGGACGGCTGAGACTGCTCCGCGATACCCAGGGCTCGACTCTTGGCGCTTTTGGCGCTTCGAGGTTCGGGGTTTCGAGATATAGGACAACATGAAACCTTCACCCTTTGAACTCCTGAATGCCGAAACGCCGACATGACTGGATCTCGCGCCACGCGTCCTCTGGATGGACGACTGCTATCCTTCCCTGCACACAAAACTGGCGCTATCCATTGCGCTAACCTCGGCGCAACTTCACTAACCGTGATTTCCCGTCAACCGTCAATCTGCTCTTATGGATGAATCCAGACCGTCGACAATATAATCTCACCGGCGTACCTGCTTGGAAGCCTGAAACAAGATTTTTCGTGCTGCGCTTGGGCGCTTCTCTCGCAACTTGTAGACCTGAATAATCTTGTGCTCAGGACAAGAATTGTTACTAACATTAGGCTCCATGGGGGATAGAGTCGTCCCTGCGATGCTCTAAGGTCTCATTTTGCAGTTCCAGTGCCTTATCCATTGGGCTATGGAGTCAAGCTCAAAACATCCCGCTTCTGAAAATATAGGCCGAAAAGTAAAACAAAGAAAACAAAGCTACATGCTCAAAGGAGCTTATTTATATACAATCCTAATGCTAATAAAATATTTTACATGGGGCTAGGTGAAAGCAGACTTCCACCATATCCATTCAAGCAGCTTCTTGGATAGAAGATCCTTCCTTCTGTCGATGATCACCAGCAGATGATGTAACTGTGGAAGCAGAACGGCTACACTCTTCAACTTCTCCTCACAGGCTGAAGTTGATATGAAATAGGGTGGCTCCAAGGCATAAAGGACATGCCACTCCATGTATTCGCTGACAGGGTCATAAAATGAGTGGAAAATTTTGGAAAATTGGCGACAGGCAGCCTCCTCTGCTACACAGCTGTTCCCATGTGGCTGAATATCTCTGACAAGCACATGTGAGTGGACAACTGTCGTAGGCTCACTGATCTCGGGCGATGGTTGCTCGTTGATTGGCTCTGGATAGGAAAATAAATGTGCACTCAGCTGCTCTTCTGGTTCTTCCTCGTCTTCTTCGTGCACTTCCCCATCTTGTAAAAAGGGAACGTTCTCCCGATCCTTCCTTTCAATCCAAATGTAAATACATCATGGGAAATCTTGTGAAGGAAGAAAGAACAATCCTCTTCCACAATGGCTTCTTCGTTTAATTCTGAGACAACAGGCTCATCAGGGGTAGATGCTAACGCATCTAAGAAATCTTTGATAATCTCTTCAAAAGAGCTTCTTAGATCATCTACCTCGAAGACTGGAAAATCCTCTTCGTTTCCATCAGATTCCAATTTTGCACGTTGGGCAGTGAGAGATACCGCCTGCTCCATCAGCTCACTTAGGGCATCTCCTTCCTCCCTGGGATCTTCATCACTTTCATAACCTGCCTCTGATGCAGAAGAATGGAGAGGAGAAAGGACTGAGTTCTGATCCAGGTCATCAGGATCATCCCCACAGCCTATGTCAGAAATAACTTTCTCTTTTATAGAGTTGTGGTATCCCTCACAACAATTATGACAAATTAACTCAGGGGGATACATCTTCTGACAATAGGCGGTGAAAGTTGCATGGAATCCATTGAGTGAAGAAATGCTAGCAGGGGGTAAAGAATGATACCATTTACGCGCATCCCCTGCTAACGAGAAAATGAACATCTTCAGTAATACATCCTCATGATGTATCTCCCACTGACGCATGAGTTCATGAAATTCACTGAGGTGCTGAGCAGGATTGTCCTCTTCATATTTTCCAAATATGGGAAAATAATCGCCCCATTCATTTGGAGAGGGGACAACATTAGGAAAACCAGGAATAGCAGAAAAATTAAAAAGAGAAGACCTGCAAGCAAGGATTTTCTCCATATCGAACCAGTGGAGTCGCCAATTGATCCTTGAATCATGGAGTCACCAGGTGAAATATGCGCAGCTTTGAATGTGTCTGGTCCTTGTTCACCATCAAAGGCCAGATCCTAACATTGTTGTTACCCCAGGAAGCTTCTGAGGCTGAGAAAGCAACTGCTGAAACCTTCTCGAGAAAGCTCGTTAGGGTCAGCTTTCAGGTGTGCTAACAATAGCCACAACTGAAACAATGATGTGGAAACCTTGGAGTTGCCACAGTGGAGTCACCAGGTGCACAGTAGCAATCTTGAAGGGTTATGATGTCTGATGCACCTTCAGAATCAGAGGCTCAATGTCGTTCTACCCAGGGAAAATCTTCAACTCTTCCCTGACAACGACGCCAGAAATGTTAGCGTCAAAAGTCACTCCTGGATTGCAGCAGGAGCAGAGCCCGACGCCCATCAGTTTATGTCACGATTGTTTATAAGAGGGGTGATCTAATGGAAGTTAACTCAAACGATATGGTTCTAACTTCGAAACTAGGCCAGGCATGCATGGGCAAGTGAGGTCTTAGATAAACTTCAGACAGTGAGTTGTAGTAAGGGTGAGTAGGGGGAAGGCTTGTATAGAGAGATTGAAAGGTCTGTCATAAACATCAGGTTTCTAACAGGCTATAGGAGAAGGCATCTAAATGAAAGATCTTCTTACATTCAAACACAGAAAACCAGAGAATACAATAATGCCACAATAAATCCTTTATCATAACATCATTGCAATAATTCATATGAATCAGTCAATCATGAAGTCCCTCAGTATGAGATGAAAACATAGATGGGGTAGGAAAACCGTCTGTCATTAAACAAGAAATCTTACATACAGATGCATAACCAGAGAACTAGAGTGTCTGTTAAAACTTTACAATCGGGAGCTTCGCTCTACCGTCGATACTTACAAATTACAAAAACTGAGTTTATATACTCAGGAAAATTCGCCTAATAGAGGTGTGCTCAGTTATCCAAGGCTTGGTGTCCCTTCAGCCAAATTTAGATGGGTATTCTTTGTCAGACGCCACCTTAACTGCGTGTGGCTCCTGTAAGGGGAGTAGCTGAGCCATTAAGTGTCGAGCTAGCATGTGTAGACTTATTTGGCTAGTCGAGGACTTCAACATGGCTTCTTTGGAAAAATGGGTACACAGGACCCTCTCGAGCAGACTGCTTGCCGGACCCTCCATACCTCACACTTAATGAATGAGAAGAAGTTTCAACCACCCCTTCATTTACTCCAAGCGAAGACCAGGATTGAGGTCGAATCCGATGGCACCTGGAGATCGCAGTGATCCCCTCTGTGAACAAACTCGACGCCTTTGGCCCCTCTTGTGTAGCTCTTTTCTTTCACAAGTGACCTCGGGCTGTGACCCTGTGTTTACTCTCAATGGTGCTTTCGGTGTTTGTGAATAGGAAGGGGTTGATCCTTGCTTCTTGAAATCGCGATGAGCGAAACACCGAGACGACTTAATTTGGCGCCACGCATCCATCTTAGATCTGACGGTCCTCGACGCACCTGACACTTCACGTTTCGGGGATATGAAGGAGCTGCTCCTTGTGCGTTGGAGTCGCGATGGGTGAAAAGGCGAGGGGCCTCATCGCGCACCATGTGTCCCCTTTCGATGGATGGATGAGACTGCTCCGCGATACTGAGGGCCCGACTTTTGGCGCTTTCGGCGCTTCGGGGTTTCGAGATATAGGACAACATGAAACCTTCACCCTTCGAACTCCCGAATGTCGAAATGCCGACGTTACTGGATCTCGCGCCACATGTCCTCCGGATGGACGACTGCTATCCTTCCCTGCAAACAACATTGGCGCTATCCATTGCACTAACCTCGGTGCAACTTTGTTAACCGTGATTTCCCGCCAACCATCGATCTGCTCTTATGGATGAATCCGGACTGTCGACAATATAATCTCGCCCGCGTACCTGCTTGGAATCCTGAAACGAGATTTTTCGTGCTGCGCTTGGGTGCTTCTTGTGCAACTTGTAGACCTAAATACTCTTGTGCTCAGGACAATAATTGTTACTAACATTAGGCTCCATGGGGGATAGAGTCATCCCTGCGATGCTCTAAGGACTCGTTTTGCAGTTCCAGTGCCTTATCCATTGGGCTATGGAGTCAAGCTCAAAACATCTCGCTTCTAAAAATATAGGCCGAAAAGTAAAGCAAAGCAAACAAAGCTACATGCTCAAAGGAGCTTATTTATATACAGTCCTAATGCTAATAAAATATTTTACATGGGGCTAGATGAAAGCAGACTTCCACCATAGCCATTCAAGCATCTTTCTGGATAGAAGCTCCTTCCTTCTGTCGATGATCACCAGCAGATGATGTAACTGTGGTAGCAGAACGACTACACTCTTCAACTTCTCCTCACAGGTTGAAGTTGATATGAAATAGGGTGGCTCCAAGGCATAAAGGACATGCCACTCCTTGTATTCGCTGACAGGGTCATAGAATGAGTGGAGAATTTCAGAAAATTGGCGACAGGCAACCTCCTCTGCTACACAGCTGTTCCCATGTGGCTGAATATCTCTGACAAGCACAGGTGAGTGGACAATTGTCGTAGGCTCACTGATCTCGGGCGGTGGCTGTTCGTTGACTGGCTTTGGATAGGAAAAGAAATGTGCGCTCAACTGCTCTTCTGGTTCTTCCTCGTCTTCTTCATGCACTTCCCCATCTTGTAAAAAGGGAACGGTCTCCCGATCCTTCCTTTCAATCCCAAATGTAAATACATCATGGGAAATCTTGTGAAGGAAGAAAGAACAATCCTCTTCCACAATGGCTTCTTCGTTTAATTATGAGACAACAGGCTCATCAGGGGCAGATGCTAACGCATATAAGAAATCTTCGATAATCTCTTCAAAAGAGCTGCTTAGATCATCTACCTTGAAGACTGGAAAATCCTCTTCGTTGCCATCAGATTCCAATTTTGCACATTGGGCAGTGAGAGATATCGCCTACTCCATCAGCTCACTTAGGGCATCTCCTTCCTCCCTGGGATCTTCATCACTTTCATAACCTGCCTCTGATGCAGAAGAATGGGGAGGAGAAAGGACTGAGTTCTGATCCAGGTCATCAGGATCATCCCCACAGCCTACGTCAGAAATAACTTTCTCTTTTATAGAGTTGCGGTATCCCTCACAACAATTATGACAAATTAACTCAGGGGGATACAACTTCTGACAATAGACAGTGAAAGCTGCATGGAATCCATTGAGTGAAGAAATGCTAGCAGGGGGTAAAGAATGATACCATTTACGTGCATCCCCTGCTAACGAGAAAATGAACATCTTCAGTAATACATCCTCATGATGTATCTCCCATTGACGCATGAGTTCATGAAACTCACTGAGGTGCTGAGTAGGGTTGTCCTCTTCACATTTTCCAAATATGGGAAAATAATCGCCCCATTCATTCGGAGAGGGGACAACATTAGGAAAACCAGGAATATCAGAAAAATTAAAAGGAGCAAACCTGCGAGCAAGGATTTTCTCCATATCGAACCAACGGAGTCGCCAATTGATCCTTGAATCATGGAGTCACCAGGTGAAAGATGCGCATATTTGAATGTGTCTGGTCCTTGTTCACCATCAAAGGCCAGATACTAACGTTGTTGTTACCCCATGAAGCTTCTCAGGCTAAGAAAACAACTGCTGAAGCCTTCTTGAGAAAGCTCCTTAGGGTCAGCTTTCAGGTGTGCTAACAGTAGCCACAACTGAAACAATGATGTGGAAACCTTGGAGTCGCCACAGTGGAGTCACCAGGTGCGCAGTAGCAATATTGAAGGGCTCTGATGTCTGATGCACCTTCAGAATCAGAGGCTCAATGTCGTTCTGCCCAGGGAAAATATTCATCTTCATCCCCGACAATGGCGCCATAAATGTTAGTGTCAGAAGTCACTCCTGGATTGTAGCAGGAGCAGAGCCCGACGCCCATCAATTTATTTCATGATTGTTTATAAGAGGGGTGATCGAATGGAAGTTAACTCAAACGATATGGTTCTAACTCCGAAACTAGGCCAGACATGCATGGGCAAGTGAGGTCTTAGATAAACTTCAGACAGTGAGTTGTAGTAAGGGTGAGTAGGGGGAAGACTTGTATCAAAGAGATGCAAAGGTCTATCATAAACATTAGGTTTCTAACATACCATAGGAGAAGGCATCTAAACGCAAGATCTTCTTACATTCAAACGCAGAAAACCAGAGAATACAATAATGCCACAATAAATCCTTTATCATAACATCATTGCAATAATTCATATGAATCAGTCAATCATGAACTCCCTCAGTATGAGATGAAAACATAGATGGGGTAGGAAAACTGTCTGTCATTAAACAAGAAATATTACATACAGATGCATAACCAGAGAACTAGAGTGTCTGTTAAAAATTTACAATCGGGAGCTTCACTCTACCATCGATACTTACAAATTACAAAAATTGAGTTTATATACTCAGGAAAATTCACCTAACAGAGGCGTGCTCAGTCATCCAAGGCTTGGTGTCCCTTCATCCAAATTCGGACTGGTATTCTTTGTCAAACACCACCTTAACTGCGCGTGGCTCCTGTAAGGGGAGCAGCTGAGCCATTAAGTGTCGAGCTAGCGTGTGCAGACTTATCTGGCTAGTCGAGGACTTCGGCATGGCTTCTTTGGAAAAATGGGTACACAGGACCCTCTCGAGCAGACTGCTTGCCAGACCCTCCATACCTCACACTTAATGAATGAGGAGAAGTTTCAACCACCCCTTCTTGCCTTCATTTAATCCAAGCGAAGACCAGGATTGAGGTCGAATCCGAAGGCACCTGGAGATCGCGCTGATCCCCTCTGAGAACAAACTCGACGCCTTTGGCCCGTCTTGTGCAACTCTTTTCTTTCCCAAGTGACCACGGGTTGTGACCCTATGTTTACTCTCAAAGGCGCTTTCGACGTTCGTGAATAGGAAGGGGCCGATCCTTGCTTCTTGAAATCGCGATGAGCGAAACGCCGAGACAGATTAATTTGGCGCCACGCGTCCCTCTCAGATCTGACGGTCCTAGACTCACCTGACACTTCGCGTTTCGGGGATATGAAGGAGCTGCTCCTTGTGCGTCGGAGTCGCGATGGGCAAAAAGGCCAGGGGCCTCATCGCTCACCACGTGTCCCCTTTGGATGGACGACTGAGACTGCTCCGAGATACTAAGGGCCCTACTCTTGGCGCTTTCGGCGCTTCGGGGTTCGGGGTTTCGAGATATAGGAAAACATGAAACCTTCACCCTTCGAACTCTCGAATGCCGAAATGCCGACGCGACTGGATCTCGCGCCATGTGTCCCCTGGATGGACGGCTGCTATCCTTCCCTGCACACAACACTGGCGCTATCCATTGCGCTAACCTCGGCACAACTTCGCTAATCGCGATTTCCCGCCAACCATCGATCTGCTCTTATGGATGAATCCGAACCGTCGACAATATAATCTCGCCCGCGTACCTGCTTGGAAGCCTGAAACAAGATTTTCCATGTTGCGCTTGGGTGCTTCTCGCGCAACTTGTAGACTTGAATACTCTTGTGCTCAGGACAAGAATTGTTACTAACACCATATAATTCAACCATTCACATAACCAACAAAATTATCACCTTGTCAAATGCGCCACCAACATTCCATATCATATGCATTTTAACCATAACCCAATCACAATTGCATAACCACTTACTTGTTAGCTAGGATATAACAATAATTGTTAATTCTTTCATGCATGTAGTATAGTAAAATTTCCGAATTAGAGCCCATTTGTTATAGTATTTTTTGTTTCTCTCAAAATTGTCCTTCATGCAATTTCACTAACATGCTTTTTGTGTAGATGTGATAAGAATAGAATAGCATAGGCTATAGTAACATCTGGAGTCAACACCTCATAATCTCAAATCATAACGAATAACAACAATATCTCATCAACCATGTAAGTCATGTCACATATCATCACAACATCCAAAGTGAACATATCTGATCTTCAATAGTTTAAGGGGGCCCACCTACTAGTATTATTTAGTTTTTTTTATAATAATAGGCTTTAGTAACACTTTGCGGGAAAAACTTCGTTGACAATTTTAATCATCAACACTGTGGAAGTTTCTCTCCTTGGAATTGGAGAGAAAATTATCTTGAATGTTTGGTATGTACCTACATTCAAAAATAATTTGTTTTCCTTATTGATGAATGTTGGGGCTCAAAAATGTCATATTTTGATCCTCCTTTCCCTTCATCATTCTTCACATTTCATTGCCCCATTAATCTTTCACGATATCATTTCATAAATATACTTGGGGTTTCACCTTATTATTCTCCACTTTATTCATTTTAGTATTAAAAGGGAATTTGTGATTAAATGTTAGAAAATCGACATGTTTTCATATATATCTCAAAAATGTGTGAGCTTTGTAATGTGTAGGAATATGTGAAGGATTAATTCAAAAAGACTTCTCGAATACTTCCTCCACCATTTCAATATTTGAGGAGATAATTCAAGCCTATTCCAAGGAGAAGATCATGGGGAATGGATAACATATCTTATCCAATATATATGAGAGATAATGTGTGAGGATTTGAAGGGATTATATTTTTTAATAATGGGAAAATGGTTGAGAGAATAGTGGATCTGTAATTATGAGATGGTTATCTTATCTTCAAGGCTCTCATGTATAAAAGAGAGTGTGGTCTCTCTTCATGAGGGGGTAGTAATAATTGAGGAATAATTTGGTAGTCAGTCAATAGTCATTGAGTAGTCCTTAGGATTTGAAAGAGAAAGGGATTCTTAGCTTTGATTCATAGTTTTGGTTTTCATGCTTTCATTATTCTGTTATGAATATTGATTTGATTATTTTAATGTAAGATTGCTTCATTGGTGTGAGCTCACATATATTGTTGTGTCATTCAACTTTTCACATGTTGTATTTGCTTTTCCTTCATGTAGTTCTCCATTCCTAGATTAATTTCATTTACGCGATTTCATTTCAGTCGTAGGTTGTAGCAATTCAATTCCAAATCATGTGTTTCAATTTCCTGCATTAGATTAATGATTTAATTCCAGTTGTAGCTTTACCATTAGATTAGGATAGATTAGCTTCAATCCTGTTTCAATTTCTTGCATTAAATTAATGATTCAATTTTAGCTGTAGCTCAGACATTAGAATAGATTAGTCCCACTTCAATCCTGCATATACTTTGCGTGTGCTTCGTAAGTTTATGGACCTCAGATTGACAAATTAGATAGTTGGGCAAGTACTACAATGCAATTAATTCAACATTAGTTTGGCCCAATATAACGACTCTCGTTCCCTTGTCATGATTGATGTTCCCTTTACAGGAAGTGTCATTCATTTGAATAGAACAATTGCCATTCCTTTTACGATTGTTGTTCCTTTACAGGTGTTGCATCTCTGGAGGGTGAGGTATTAAAAACGAAAGGTAAGAACCTGCATAGGCAACAAGTAAAATGCTTGTGCCAGCGCCGACCTTCAGCTAATGCATAGAGGTTGTTTTTAGTACATCTTTAGAGCCCAACATTTTGGCTCGTTGCCGGGGAAGCACGATGGATTGAGGTATTAGTTTCTTTTTCATTTCAATTCATGCAAGTGTGATCTAGATGTGTTGGTAAGAGGTCTAACACTTAGAATCAAACACTTTGTTGGTCTCCAATTATTCTTATAGAAGTGAGTATGAAGATGCGTGGATACTGGAAATAAGGGCTACTCAACACATGACTTTCCAAAGAGATTTATTTTGGACATTTCGTAGATGCAAATTAAATTCAATAATCTTGGTTGATGATACAACACACACACACACATGCACACCTTGTGAATAAGGTACTGTGTGTTGAGGAAAAGTTTATGAAATGATCTTACTCAAGCATTTTCAGACTTTACTTGGCTAAAGCAAAGTAGACAGGAATATCACCCTATGTTTATAGCCAACAAAAAAGAACATCCTAACTCACAAGTATAAATCACGAGTGCTTAGGCTAGTCTTTTATCAACAAAAAGCTTGTTGGAAATTCACTTTTTATGTAATTTTCTGAATATAACAATTGTTGAAATAGGTGTAAGAACATAAGTAAAGACGCCAAGATTATAATCAAGACATATGAGACATAAACCAATCCTTTATTTCATTCCAATTCACCAAAGAGTCATTTTCTTTACAAAATCCCATACAGAAATCTTTGACCAAAGTCAAACTTAGACATCCCCGATGGAACATACAAAAGGACCTCTGATAGAAAACCAAAACTGAACTCTAAAAGCTGGATCAGCTTGCTGCCCACTTGACTCTGCACAATAACCTTTATTAGTCATGAAAATTAATTCACAAACAAACAAGTCTACACAGACTATCAAAGATAGATCCACACCTCTGAAAAACAAGTGTCTGAATGATTTGATTCAACCATGAATATTGTTGTCTATAATAAGACCCTGCTATCACAAAAGAGAATTAGGCTTTGATGAATATACGAATGAATGAAAACTGAACTATCTCAACATAACTCAAAGAGCAAACCTTAGAATGCTTTTTCTTTTATCCTCCCCTTGTTCCTCCCTTTCCTTTTGCTTTTAACAAATTAGAATTGGTTGAGGAAGTTGAACCAATTCATTAGTTAAGTTAATTAAAAGACTCAACCAACTTTAGTTAGGGGGAAGAGTAATAATTATAATAAGGGTCATAAATAAATAATAACTAGTAGGTGGGACCCCTTGTGACTCACTTTAGTTCATAACAATCATAGCAATCATAACAATCATAACAATCATAACATAACCATTAGTTAAGCAAAACACACCTCCTTGTGCCTCCCATCAACATATTCACTTTTGGGCAATTTAAACTCATGAAATTTGAAATTATTTGAAACATAATACTCATATATCCAAAATAAACATGTTGTCCAAAGATCCCCGAAGTCAACTGTCATAAAACAATAGATATAATAAACTCAAAAACCATATTTCCTAGTCCTTGATGCAACCCTTCCTTTATTGCTGATGTCACCTCTTGATTTTCTTTAATTTGCCTTTGGCTGTGCAAATCCTTTAGGCCTAATTTCACTGATCACGTGGGAACAATTGCCCCTCAAATGCATCTGGGAAGACACAGACTTGTCAGAGCCATTGAAGGGTGAGGAGGGGGAAATAATGGATTTTCCTTTATCAAGGGCATGGTGGGCCTCAGTTTCCAATCTCTTGCTAGCATGGGAGGATTGCACTGGCGAGTGATTAGGGGCAGCTTGGGTAATGGGGTTAATCGACGAAGGAGGAGGCAAAGACAAGTTGGGCCAGCCACGATGTTGGGAGACTGTCCGGTGGACAATCTCCTTCCATCCATCATTTTCAGGGACCTTGGGCTATAATGAGACACGAGGAGGCATAGGGATACCGGGTGCTTGCAGGGCTTGGAAAGGAGGCCTTTCAGGCCTAGGTTAGACTATTCACTGCCCAAGCCAATTGAAGAATCCAGCATGAAACAATTGGCCAAGCTCTTGTGAATCGACGTCAAAATGTATGGAGAACCTAGGCCTTCTTGGGCCTCAATTCCAATTACCTCTACCTCTATTTCCTCAGCCATGGCTACCTCGACTGAAAAAACTCATCCTGCATGCGTGATCAATTAGCAAATAGTCTTTTAAATAACCATACATGACAACTATTTAAAAATATGAAATAGATTTGGCTCAACAATGTATCAGACTCATGCAATCCAATCCATACAAATTGTTTCACCGTTAATCAATGAGCATGGGGTGAAAAGGGGTTCTGGGATATGTGAGGGGGTTGTATTGAGCAAAAATATGATATAATGAGGGGGAAAAGACATGGTCACTGCTCAATGACAACAACAATCAAATGTAAAGCAAACAAATAAAACCTCGCTGCAATCCACACAAGACACTGCCACCTTCATCTTCTTTAACACATAAATTCCCTTGACTGTAATCAATCTCAGAACATGGAGTGAAAAAATGAATATGGGAGGTGACGGGGTTTGTAATTAACAGAAAGTGAAACAATGGAAGGGAAGAAGAACGATTATTGTTCATGAAATTAATTTAGTGATCCATAACACATTTTGCAAAAGGAGATGCATAAACCATCAATCATTTGACCAAATAATAATTTCTGTGCATTTAACTAGTTCATTGTTCATAATCAAATATCCAACACAGTGCCATCACAAGACAATATGTATTCCACACAATTTGTAAGAGATTTTGTTCCCTTCATTCACATACTTTCATTTTATAACAATTTACGAACAACACCCATTTCCAAGCTGCAAACTATCAAAATCAACCACTGCCCATGCATTTCTTCAATTCGCAATAACACTTCAAAAGTCATGTTTCAAATTAACAATGAAGTCACTATCACTGCAATCTGGCATATCATTTAAATGCAATGATATTCGTTAAGCATGTATAGGCAGTAACCAAAATAATCAAGACCAAATCGCCATGCGCAAAATGACAATTAATCATACAACCAACAACCACCATTTAGACACAAGCTATGCACAGGGTAATTTGCCCAAGCAATGTAGTTCTGCCACTGTAAAAAAAATAAAATTCAATGTGACTTAAAATTTGGGCCACCCATCCAACACGACTGTCATCAATAACATGCTTGCTTTAACAAGTGATCGATTGCAATAAATAAACATGTTTAAAACTCCGTGAGTATCTCTGACTGTGAGAACTCATTCCCTCTATGTTATACACAATGCACAACCAACAAAACCCTGTGATGCAACAATTCCACTTTAATAAAAACAAACACACAGTCACGGTAATAACTCAACATCTTATGCCGAGCCATCGATTTAATATAACATTGCTTCGATTTAGTCACACCGTGATATAATATGTTGTGCAAACTCAGGCTTATACAATCAAACAAGCTTAAGGGTGCAGTGGATATACTCTCTATAGTCATCCAGTCCAATAGTCATTCAGCCCCAAAGAAAACCATAGTTACCACGCCCATCATTTCATTTTGCAAAACACCATACACATAATGTGACATGCACGGGCAACATAAAGCATTTGTAACCAATGCCAGCTATCATCCAGAGAATCATTAGTGCCAATACCAGTGACTATATATCAACCAAACAAATTTTCCACTGTCGTAAAATCAATTTACGTCACCTACCCACACATTGATTCGAATCGGGGCAGAGGCTTTCTTCTTTAAACAACACTGAGTTATTACGTAAGGAGGGTGACTATATACTTTGAAAGTGTAATTGGTAATGTTTGGTTTACCATTGTTATAACAGAGCCAGTGATTGTAGACCAACTAACCCGACTTTCACATGACCAACTGGGCGAGCCCGTGCTAAAAAGTCGTCAATTATACCACCAATCAACCATAACCAAGTCGTAAAACCAACAGGCTAGGCTGGTCTTCTCTACCAATCTTTAGACTAGAGGCTAAGGTTTGTCCCGTAACCAACACAGGGAGAGCAGAGCCATTCCTTGTAATGGTGGAAACTCCGAGGGCACGATGCATACACAGGAAGGACCAAAACTCATTCATGGACGGGTACCAATCCATGACAGGGGAGCCATAACCGAAAGGTAAGGCTCTGGTTTGGCCTGACAATGGTTACTTAACGCATGCAGGGTATAACCCTCGTTCTCTTCGATCAAACAATCATAACACAGATGTGAATACAGGGCCGAGTAAAACCCACTTTGTGACCCTTATTCGTAAAACCAATCAATGCTGAAGTTAAGAAAACACAGTGATGCGGGATGCCCTTAACCATTAAACCCAAAAAGACAAAGACTGGATTTAGTAACAATGCATGAAGATAGCTTTCCTCTCAATACCAAACAAAAACCCTCCACTTAAACCAACAAGAATAACAAAGAGCTACCACCCAGGGTGATCCATAACTTATACGAATTCAATATTGTTGCAGGAAGAACCACAAATCAAGGACACATTTCCGCACAGTTGCAACACTTAGGAAAGCACAAACCAATACACCTGAGCCAATATCATTTCATAACCAGAGCAGAGTCACGAATGGCCAAAAAAAAGAACATACCTGTAATCGAATTCTTTAAAACGAGAGTTGGCCGAGAGGTTCTTCCCTAATAAAAATCCAAAGCATAAACACAACAGCAAGATCGAACAATAGCCTAACTAGGGTGGTGGCTAACATGAGGAGTAAGGTGACGTGTAGTAAATGCACGTCGCCCCCACCCACAATGCATTAATTTATTAGTACATGCCAACACATTAAGCATTAATCAAACCATGTATCGAAACCCCCACCACATTAAAAACCAATAGCACGACTTATGCCATAACATAATTCAAGTCCCATATAATTCAACCATTTGCATAACCAACAACATTAGCACCTTGCCAAATGCGTCACCAACATTCCATATCATATGCGTCTTAACCATAACCCAATCACAATTGCATAACCACTTACTTGTTAGCTAGGCTTTAACAATAATTGTTAATTCTTTCATGCATTTAGTATAGTAAAATTTCCGAATTAGATCCCATTTGTTTTAGTATTTTTAGCTTCTCTCAAAATTCTCCTTCATGCAATTTCACTAACATGCTTGTTGTGTAGGTGCGATAAGAACAAAATAGCATAGGCTGTAGTAACATCTGGAATCAACACCTCATAAGCTCAAATCATAACGAATAACAACAATATCTCATCAACCATGTAAGTCATGTCGCATATCATCACAACATCAAATGTGAACATATCTGATCTTCAATAGTTCAAGGGGGTCCCACCTACTAGTATTATTTAGTTTTTTATAATAATAGGCTTTAGCAACACTTTGCGGGCAAAACTTCGTTGACAATTTTAATCATCAACACTGTGGAAGTTTCTCTCCTTGGAAATGGAGAGAAAATTATCTTGAATGTTTGGTATGTACCTACATTCAAAAATAATTTGTTTTCCTTAGTGATGATTGTTGGGGCTCAGAAATGTCATATTTTCATCCACCTTTCCCTTCATCATTCTTCACATTTCATCGCCCCATTAACCTTTCACGATATCATTTCATAAATATACTTGGGGTTTCACCTTATTATTCTCCACTTTATTCATTTTAGTATTAAAAGAGAATTTGTGATTAAATGTTATAAAATCGACATGTTTTCATATATATCTCAAAAACGCGTGAGCTTTGTAATGTGTAGGAATATGTGAAGGATTAATTCAAAAAGACTTCTCGAATACTTCCTCCACCATTTCAAGATTTGAGGAGATAATTCAATCCTATTCCAAGGAGAAGATCATGGGGAATGGATAACATATCTTATCCAAGATATATGAGAGATAATGTGTGAGGATTTGAAGGGATTATATTTTGTAATAATGGGAAAATGGTTGAGAGAATAGTGGATCTGTAATTATGAGATGGTTATCTTATCTTCAAGGCTCTCATGTATAAAAGAGAGTGGTCTCTCTTCATGAGCGGTTAATAATAATTGAGGAATAATTTGGTAGTCAGTCAGTAGTCATTGAGTAGTCCTTAGGATTTGAAAGAGAAAGGGATTCTTAGCTTTGATTCATAGTTTTGGTTTCCATGCTTTCATTATTTTGTTATGAAGATTGATTTGATTATTGTAATGTAAGATTGTTTCATTGGTGTGAGCTCACATATGTTGTTGTGTTATTCAACTCTTCACATGTTGTATTTGCTTTTACTTCATGTAGTTCTCCATTCCTAGATTAATTTCATTTACGCGATTTCATTTCAGTCGTAGGTTGTAGCAATTCAATTCCAAATTGTGTGTTTCAATTTCCTGCATTAGATTAATGATTTAATTCAAGTTGTAGCTTTACCATTAGATTATGATAGATTAGCTTCAATCCTATTTCAATTTCTTGCATTAGATTAATGATTCAATTTTAGTTGTAGCTCAGACATTAGATTAGATTAGTCCCGCTTCAATCCTGCATATACTTTGTGTGTGCTTCATAAGTTTACGGACCTCGGATTGACAAATTAGATAGTTGGGCAAGTACTACAATGCAATTAATTCAACATTAGTTTGGCCCAATCTAACAACTGTCGTTCCCTTGTCACGATTGATGTTCCCTTTACAGGAACGACAGTTTACGATTGTTTTTCCTTTACTGGTGTTGCATCTCTGGAGGATAAGGTATTAAAAACGGAAGGTAAGAACCTACGTAGGCAACAAGTAAAATGCTTGTGCCAGCGCCTACCTTTGGCTGATGCATAGAGGTTGTTTTTAGAACATCTTTAGAGCCCAACATTTTGGCTCGTGGCCGGGGAAGCAAGATGGATTGAGGTATTAGTTTCTTTTTCATTTCAATTCATGCAAGTGTGATCTAGATGTGTTTGTAAGGGGTCATAGCAACTACTTGAGTGGAGACTCCTCATGTTCTCCCTGCCAACTAGATAAAAGTAATTTCAATTTCTGCAGATTTCAATTTATGCAAGAGTGTTTAATTTCTGCAAGTGTGATCTACATGTGTTGGTTCTAAGGGTCATATAAGCTACTTCAGTGTAGACTCCTCACTATCACTACCAACTATTAAGAGCGTTTAATTCCCGCAACTGTGAAGAGTAATTGTTCTATGTTTTAGCAAGAGTGTTTTTATTTAAGTTTTTCATTTTGATTTGGGTGTTGTAAGATTCCTTTTTTTAACATGGTTTAACAATGAATTTCATCTTGGAACAACTCACTCAGATTCTTGCAAAGGTCGAGATCTCTTATTTTCACAAAGAGAAGATCTTGACAGCAGTCAAGTTCTTAATTACTCCTCCAGAGGTAAAAGAAGAATCAACATATGAAGAATCTTGCATATTTAATGAAGAACAATTAGGCGAGCAGGAGGTCGAGGAGGCGGACGAGGAGCTGCAACATGATCTGAGCAAGAGAATTTGCACCTATGAAATCTTGATCGAACGATGGTTTCAAGCGAGTACTAGGTTAGTTCCATTTAGTTTTTCTTTTTATTTTGTTAATATGGAGTTTCAATAGCTAATTCCGCACGATTATACATGTCTCTGATTCTCATTTCTGAAATTGAAAGATAACATATTCTTTTTATTGTTGCATGCATGGCTACATTGGCTATTTGACTACATGTAACTAATCTCTCATCTCTAACTAACATAGATTTGGTAGGATTTTATTTTCAAGTTTTTTGTACTTTTTAGAATAAGTATGCTCTCCTCTGCGCCTAGTGTGATCGTGAGGATCAGAAAGTAGGATGACTGATTGATTTCAAGAAGATAAATTGATTGATGATGAAAATTTTTCCTCATCTATTTTTCGTCTACAACTTGTTTCCATTTGCTCACAATTTTTTTTTTAAGTTTGCAAAATCAATTTTTTTTTAGAAGAGTAAATACATAAATAAAAATTTGTGCATCCTTCCATAGGCAAATCAATGCAATAAAATAGTAAGTACATTAAATAAAGGAGAGCTTTGGCATGGGAAACAATACCCGTCACTGAACAAGCTATACAAGCGAATGAACCAACATAAAAGCAAGCATCATTATTTTTCCCCTCTCGGGTAAGAAGAGACGACCTTACACAGCGAGTTAAAGACTCACCATCACAGAGCGTGAAGTAGTTCACCTAAAACTATTCTCTCTCTATTCCCGGGCGGAAAGAGGAGCCCTATTCCTGCCGGCATTCAGGAATCCGTGTCACTTTGGCTCGACTTTGCCTTCATCCCTTATCCTGTAGATGCCTGGTAATAACCCTGCAAATAAATAAAATATCATAAATTTTAAACGCACAGATCGAAGGAAGGTAACAAGGTAGGTCCGCGAAGGTAGGTCTAAGGTTCTATTTTTCTGTCCATCGTGTCCTCATTAGGGAATCAAAGATGTGGGCAGTCAATCAATATCTCAATAAATCGATTTCAACCAACCTTCACTAGCACGGGACCCTAATTTATTTGGTCAAAATGAAATTGTTTATCACTGTTCGCTATTTCACTGTGCATAAATATCTGCTTGCATATTACTCATGGGTTATAATTGAAATGAAGAAAACATTGTTGAAGAAGATATGCAACGTTCACTCGGTCAATTGAATCCACGTCCGGAATTGCTGGAATAATTGGCTAAAGGAATGCGCAGGTAAGTGCATGTTGAGAAGGAGCGACGAGGTAAACGGATCCGTTTTAGATTCATATTTATCTCCTCGAGGTAAGCAGATCCGTTTTTAGATTCATATTCAACTGAACAAAGAGATTTTTCTATCGGAGGTTGCAAGACTAAATTTGATTTGATTGATTTGCAACAATATTCTTCCATATTTAACGATGACTGGCGATCTTATTTCCAAACCGCCAGCCTCCATGTCAGGTTTGCTGCACTCCCAAAAATTGAAAACGATACGCTACCCGTAAATCTCAAGTGTGTTTCTAACAGGATGCATGGATTTCGATCGGAAATGGGGTTATGAGTTTTCCATGAGAGCAAATAGATCCGAAGTGTTTTCAACGCGTTGGGTTGATTGGGATACATCTGCTCTGGATATGGTATGGTTAATGGGCGAATTTCAAATATTGTCGAGGATGGGAGATCGAAGAGTATACTCATCAGTTGGACCGCCTCACTTCAAAATACGTTGTCTGTTTCCTTCTCGTCCGGTGGACCGCCTCACCTCAAATGATGTATCAAGTGCCCGGTGGATTGCCCCACCCCTGACCGATGTTTCCAATCGAATCGAATCAATCAATCGCTCCTCATCCATCGGTGACCTCACACACACTCGGGATGTGATATGTTTTGGCGTATATAGACTTCACGTCTTCGATATAGCTTCTTCGTTTATTGTTGATTAGAGGGACTGTCGCATTGTGGATATCGATGGGCTTGGTATATGTATTGTTAGGCGTAAAACGGGGACTGAGAAGTTGGAAACAAGGAACAAGCTTCATAAACCACTCTTTGAGAAAGAATACTAAATTCCTATCCAGTCCTTGATGCATTTGTTGAAGTAACGAAGCCTCGATTGACCCGCGAAGGCCTCGAAGGGGAGGATGAAGACGAGAAAACAAAGAAGACTGTGCGACATGCTCAGGAAAATCTTCAAGGGCGCCTTCACGAGTAGCAGGGGATTCAACAAGGACACCGCCAATGCCTCAATTCGAAGTGGAAATGCAGACATGATATCCTTCGGTCGACTGTTTAAATTTTAGGGTTTTCAGCTGGTGCAAGTGGTGAATGGCATAGATGGTTTCCATTTCTTACCACCAAAGCATGTTGCGAGGCTTGTGGAAACTTGAAAGCAACTTTTTTGGTTGGAGTGGTCTTTCTTTCGTTATATACAACTATCACCATCTACTTTGCTCCAGAGATCTCATTATCCCCAAAATCAACACAACAGGATGGCGACATGGCCCCTTTTACATATTCAAGAAAATGAATCTAGGGATTCCAAAAGTCATAATATGAAACCAGAGGGAATTTACACTGATGGGTTTAATGCACAGTCTCCCATACCAAATGCCAGTATAGTAGTCCAGTCTCCAAAGATGCAAGATCAACATGAAAGATTTAATGATGGACCTGGGGCTGTATTAGTCAAACTTTTGATGAGCATGAAGCATCTTCCACCTGCAATGAATTCTGTTCTTTTAGTAAGGCCACTCAATTGGTTGTCATGGTTTGTGTTCTCCCTCTTTGATATAGATTAGATGGGACAGGAAGTATATCAGGAGGACCCCAATGCAAAGGGCACAAAAGCTGTTGTTTATTATAAAGGTGTTCGAGAAGGAGCATTTGGATTGCTATTAAACTCTATTGTGCTTGGAGTCAGCTCTCGTTTCATTGAATCCTTGTGTTGTTGGATGGGATCAAAAAAATATATGGGCTACAAGCAATTTCATTTTGTTTGTTTGCATGGAAAGTACAACAGTCATAAGTGCATATGATTTGAGTGAGCATCATAGAGGAATTCAGTATATGATTGGAAATGTTAGCTCTGCCAAAGTTGCATCAGTTGTTTCATCAAATCCCGATCTCCCTAGGCGCTTTGCCCTACAAATTAAGCTCAACAAGTACGACTTCTCCACAAACTGCAGGGACGAGGGGCGATCGTTGCAGATAGTACATCACTCTCTCCAAATCTCGATTGCTTTGTCTCTTGGTTCAGGTATAGAAAGATGAAGGTTTCTGTGAAAGGATGATTTCCGTAACAACCATTCTTTTGTTTTGTTTTATAATAAAAAAAATAATAAATTTTCTTTTATTTATTTTTAATTCTTTTTTATTTGTTTGTTTTATTATAAAAAGGTTATAATAACAAAAATAATTTTATTTGTTTGTTTTATTATAAAATTTTGTTTTAAAAGATTTCATTTCATTGGCTTTGTTTTATTATAAAAAAAAATATATATAAGAAAATCATAAAAAATAAAAATATTACAAGAAAAGAAACAAAAATCAAAACAACAAAAACAAATAAAATTGTAAATGGACGTTTTTATAATTCCTGAAAACAATATCGAAACATGTTTTTACATTTACACTAACTTGGTTCATTGAGTTACTTCAGTAGCAATCAACGATGAAATAAACAAGTAACAACAACATGTACAAAAACATATTTTATTTCTTTCCCGCATTTGTACTTCTTTCTACATGTTATGTTTTTCTTCGAACATCTCACAAGTTTTCATGCAGGATTTGTACTGAGTTTTTTTTCAGATGCGCAACCGATCAATTCTTGTGCTGAAGTGATTTCTTTTTCCGAATCACAATTTTTTTTCCAGCGAAAAACATGATTTGTTGACAACTTGAAGGAGTTGAGTCTTATCGCACATATCATGACGTTTGTTGTTACATAGCGACCATCCATACAACCATTTTGCGTCATGAATTATTTCCCTGCATTTCTCCTTTAAAGCGCATTGGTCATCCCTGTGTTGAAGTCTATCATCCATTTCCTTATCCTTCATGACTTCGTACACGCTTATCTTTCCGAGTCGCATAGATCTCTTTATCTTTTTCAGTTCATTTTTCCATATTAATAAAACTCTCCAGCTCCCTTTCCATGACTACATTGCCTTGCCATAAACATTGTTGCTACTGAGATCTTTTTATTTATAGTCCTACCAATCTTTTTACAAACTCGCGTTGACTGATGTGGGATTCCTTAAGGCCCACCTTTCAACAAGTCTTGCCCCATTGACCTCAATACCTTATCTGAGATATAGACTAGAGTTCCTTTTGAGTACCTGGAGGCTTGCATGCCTTAATGGAAAGTTCTCTCACTGACAATCATGGGAATACATCAATGTCCCTTGATCATTATATCTTGCAAGTGGATCGACATCAACTCATTCATTCGCACTTCGCAAGATGTACTTGGGTACCTTGGCACTCATTGACATCAATGGTGAGTTTGCCTTGCATTGGTTAACGCCATTCATCAATGGCCGGTAATCCAATGACTTATCTTCATGCTCGACATCGACACATCCATTCGCATGATTAGAATTGTACCATCGGGTTGTAGCAGGTGAATACTATACACTTTTTCATGACTCGATCATCAGTTACAACACCATGACTTTAGTTATCTGAGAGTACTACAGTTCTGTACTTCCTCTTTTCCATGATTCATTCAACAACAGTTCAGATTCCTCCACTTCACATTCTCTGATTTAGCAAACAACAGTCGCAGCTACAACAACAATCACTTTTCACATGATCCTGTGGCAGTGACCTCTTCCATTCTCCAACCGCCGCATCAGCCATATTCCTATTGCATAGTTCATCAACATTTTTGGTAAGTGGAGGTATGTTATTTTCTAAACTTTAATCATGTAATTCCTCAACTGCCAGCAATGAATAATTTGGAAAATTCACTCACCAAGATCCCTTTCCTTTTCCCTTCTATGACTTATGCCAGTTGCATGCGGACATGCAACCAATTCAGTTGGGGGGTAGGGGACTTATTCACTATCATCACTCCATTTTTCCACTACCATCATTCCATTTTCCCTCTCATTTACCATTTATGAGCATTTCTTTACCAACAATACTCTGTTGCAGTTTGCTTCATAAGCATTGATATACATATTGGCATGATTCACAAATATGAAAAAGGGCTTTCTTATACTCAGTGATGTTTTCTTATGCACATTGATAGCATATATTTTCCAGTAAGAATATGGGTAAATTATTATCATAACAACAAGAGAACAAATAACGAAATGAATGTTGTTAACACAAGAACCAACATTCTATTCATTTTTGTCACACAAGAACCAACCATAAGAAAATGATAGTTGTTACTCATGTAAATCCCATCCTGGAAACATTCATTATCGTCACTCAAAGCCAACATTTATTGAGAAAATCCATGCTTGGTTGCATGCAGACATGCAACAAATTCAGTTGGGGGGAATGTTTGGGCTCATAAATGTCATATTTTCTTCCACTTTTCCCTTCATCATTCTTCACATTTCATTGCCCCATTAACCTTTCATGATATCATTTCATACATATACTTGGGTTTCACCTTATTATTCTCCACTTTATTCATTTTAGTATTAAAAGGGAATTTGTGATTAAATGTTAGAAAATCGACATGTTTTCATATATATCTCAAAAATGTGTGAGCTTTGTAATGTGTAGGAATATGTGAAGGATTAATTCAAAAAGACTTCTCAAATACTTCCTCCACCATTTCAAGATTTGAGGAGATAATTCAAGCCTATTCCAAGGAGAAGATCATGGGGAATGGATAACATATCTTATCCAAGATATATGAGAGATAATGTGTGAGGATTTGAAGGGATTATATTTTGTAATAATGGTGAGACTTCTTATTTTTTTCTTCTTGGGAGGGCCTTCTATTCCCTTATTGTTGGTCCTTGCAAAACATTTAACATATGTGAAATTGAATGTTTGAAACATGCTAGTTATTATTGTTAAGAAGTATATTATTAGAAAAATGTCAAAGAAAAACATCATGTTCATCACGTTTTGATCCACTTAATTCCCCCATTTGCAACATTTCCACAAAGCTTCTACGTTCTTTTCCGTTCAAATTGCAAACAATCTTATTAAGTTTTCTGAAGTTTTTGTTCTGCATGACATTGTTAAGTAATACACATTGTTTAAATGCACAATTAATTCAAATATATTAATTTTTTTTGATTAAAACTTTAAATAATTTTCCATGTTCTGGGAAGTGTTACCCTCATGTTTGTTGCTATAAGTTTTTTTCCTTGATCTTATATCAACCATCTTCTATCAATAGAAGACCCGCATGATAAAATATACAAATTATGAAATATGTTTTACAAGCTAAGAATAAATGTTAAACCTAAAATTATTTTTGGGATAATCAATGAACATTATATATTGATATGAATCAATGTGTTTAGTTATGTATGGATTTAAACATTACATGGCATTGAATGATTATAAATTTTTTCAATAACAATCCAAATTAAATGATTTCATATAATTAGAGTTAAACATATTTTTCCAAGAAAAAAATCTTTATATTTTATATTTCAAGTGTGAAATCATAGTATAGATAAGCCCACCTTTAAAGGCACTATAAACATATAACCTATACTTCGACCAAAAATAACCTTTGAGTATGTCATATGACCACTTCAATTGCATTCTTCCTGTTGATGTTTTGATAGCAACAAGATGTATTCCCTCCTAGACGACCTTTCTTAGAGAAGAAGAAGATTCCATAAGTCAAATGAAGACCATTGAACAATTGAAGAACAACGCGGAAGAGACGTCGGCCCATAGGAAAAGAATAAAGCAGAAATGGAATTCCCAGGAAGAGAAGTTGACCCACATGAAAAGATAAAGGGGAAACAAAATTTCCTAGAAGAGAAGTCGACCCCAGATAAGGTGACTTAACGACTATAAATAAGGCGACGTCTTGCTCATTTTTTCACTCGCTCACTCAACTATCTCACTCAAGAAGGAGGCACAAGTCTGAGGCAAGGATAAGAAACAACTACTGCAACATCTGGGGTTCTTGGTTATTCTTGGTGGTTTCTCTTGTGTGCTAGTGTGCTATCTATGGGAGCGGTGCGCTAGCTTTGTGTGGTGCTGCAACTGCAATTGTCTAACCCTGCTAGGTTTTGACAAGGAGAAAGAGATAAGTTATTGTATCAGAGTTTCTTCATTGTCAATTTTTCTCTTGTGAAGAAGAGCTTGTTCATGGTTGGATTGTATTATCGGAAAGAATCTATCTAAGAAAGTGTTGTGACAGGCACAACAACCCTCCATTTTTTCCTTTATTTGCATCTTCTTTAGAAAATGGAGCCCCTCATTTTTATGTTTGAAAGAGATTTTTTACCTCTCTTTGTCTCAAGTCTCTTAGAGAAATCTTGTTCACCCTAAGAAAGCACTTGCAAAAGAAAGAACTTGAAAATTCTAGTTTTTAGGCAAGTTATTAGAAGTCGACAAGGTGAGATTTTATTCCCTCGATGTGAATCAGAGGAGTTACATTTAACTCCTCCGATTCACATCGAAATAGTTCCCTTCTTTTCTGTCGAGCACTCACTTATCGCACGATTTGAAATTAACTCTTCCAATGTGAATCAGAGGAGTTGGTTCCAAATCCTCCGATTCACATAAGAGGAGTTCCTCTGTCCTTCATCGATGCCCTTCACACAAGTTAATATAAACTCCTCCTATATGAATCGGAGGATTTAGTTCTAACTCCTCTAATTCATATCATAGGGTTTTCCCCCCTAAGCCCCCATGTCATCGGAAGACTTAGATGCAAGTCCTCCGATGAACATCGTAGGAATTTCCACTAAGTCCTTCGATGTTCATCGGAGGACTTCCTCTCAAGTCCTCCCACTTTAATTATTCCACCAAACACACATTTAGTGCAAGAGGATCTTTAACTATATATAAATGATGAACAATCAGGTTTTGTTATCCGACCAAAGACGATAATGTTAGAGAAGCTTCCAAGACTTAGAGTGTGCCAAGACATTTTATTCGAGCTTATAGCTTGTCAACCCCCACCCACGTGGCGCCAACTTGCCAGGTAAGGGCATCTTTTCGTAGTTTTCTAGGGTTAGGGTTAGGGTTTTCTTTTGATTTATTTCTTTCCACTTCATTTTTCTTTCCTTATTGCACCAATCAATTGGTTTTCCTCACTACCGTATCCTCAGTCGACTCTGCAAATAGTGTATGCCATTGCACCTTTTGCCCTCATACTATTACCGTAACAAATACCTTGCGGCCCATACAAACTAGGAAACACATTTCTAGTCGGCCCTAATGAAAACAATGAAACCAACAAATTCTCCTTATAGTGAGAATCATGTTTGAATCCCTAAGCCCAACATAACCTTTTTCCATGCAAGTTTTCGATCGAGAGAGGTCTTGGTAACTTCCCCGATGCAATCAATAAAGTTCCAAGAAACTCCTCCCACCTTGTGCTCATCAATCAGACCATTTTAATGTAATTCTTTTGAATATGTCAAAGGATTTCCTATTAACTCCTCCAATATGCTCGGAGGGGTTTCAATTAACTTCGTCGACCTTCAAGATACTTAGTGACAAATATTCCGAAGGGTTATTGGAACAGTTAGAACTAACTCCTCTAATGCACATCGGAAAAGTTGTTCTTAATCTTACTGATCAGATCCTTTTCAAGCAAATTCTCATATCTATCATAACACTTAATACAAACTCCTCTGATTTGGATCGGAGGAGTTAATCTCTGGACCTCTGATTTTTCCTTTCAAAGCTCAGTTTTCACCCTTTCCTTCCCAATTTTTTACCAGGTGGCTCAAGAATGCCTACCATCGCCTAAACATCTTCAGAGGATGATTCTCTGTCCAACAATATTCCCAATTGTTCCTCTCGTATTTCAAATTCTTTAGTTGCATTAGATTACATGCTATATCTTAATATATGCACTAAGTTCATCTCTTCTAGCAGGTTTGAACATGTCACCTCGAAAGAAAACAACATGAAAGGTATCCAGAACGAGGCCTCTGGTAGTGCCCAACAAATGGAAGGAGAGCCAGAAATCCTCAGAGCTACGTATGATGACACGTCAGGATTGCTAGAGAAGCAGGAAGAAATGTTGAAATGAGGAGAGATATATTATATGTTCAAAAACTCTAATTTCTCCACTGAAGCTGAAGATCCGAATGAACTCGAAGTTTTTAAGAATATCAAGAAATACAATATCTTTAAAGTAGCAACGCACCCAACAATATTCCTCTACGCAGATGCTATCTCATGGATTCTAAAGAACACTTCTGTAATCAACAGATACGTCTGCAACGTAAAAAAAGAACCCATAACTTCATTTAGACCCGAGAATTTGGCTGTGTTATCACATTGAAGAGGGGATCAAAAGGATGGATAGTAAACTCCTCAATGAATTCAAGTACACTCCTAAGGACCTGTTCCCAAGTGTTATAGGGTATATAAGCAGTTTAAGTAAAAAACTAAAAGTGGATACCCCACGAGTGCCTTGAGAAGACCCTACCAATACTTGGTAGCCATGTTGTGTAGATTGTATGGGGAATTTGACGCAACACAATTCTCGCTATCCTATACACCTCTAATATACTACTGGGTAGATGCAGGGACTTCGTTCAATTGGGACGAGATCCTATCTGAGAACCTCACTACAATTATCTCCACAGTGAAGCAAGCACTAAGCAGAACGTTCCCGATCTTCCATATGTCCTTATACCAATTGGACATCATCTGCACATTTCACAAGTACCCTGATATGGGGTGGAGTTGGATACCATCTGACCCTACAATCCACATATACTGTAAGACACTTTGGGAACACAAATATTGTACGGAGTATCAAAGTATTTGCGAGCATTTTCTCGCTCCATTATACGAGTTCATCTTATGCAACTCTCCTATATGCATGATTGACAAGGCCATGACAATTATACAAAGAAATGAGGATTGGTACCTCATGGATCCGTGGTCAGGTTTGACCTATTTTTGGGACTTCGACAGGATGTCGAAGGCGGAGCGCAAAGTGAAGTGGAGATCGCGGGATCTCGGCCCCTTTTAGGGCCCTTTTTGGGATTCGGGATTATGTAATGGGTATGGGGATGTCAGCCCATGGGTTTACCCATGATTAGGCCTATTTTTGTAAAGTATAAATAGAAGGCTGAGTGATGTAGGAAGTAGTTCGATCTATGTGATTGAAAGTGCTAAGTGTTGAGTGGAGATTGCTTTTGTGCATACTATATGAGGCTTGCAAAGCTCAGTGCAGGTGAGTGTAAGAGATTGAGAAGAGGCTTAGTGCTGTAACCTAGCCTAGGGAAGGAGGATCTAGCAATGTGCGCAGATCTCCTATTCTCTGCGGAGTAGAGTTTTTGTGGCTCTGTGCATGTAACTGATTGAAGAAGCTAATAAAGAAGACGAAGAGTTGGTGGACATATCCCCAGGGTGGGGGTGAACAACGCACATGCTGTGTTGCTCTGCTTTGTGCGATGTATTGATGTGTTTATATGTTAATTTTCTTAGTGCTTCGATATATATGGATGGTAGATAGATATGTTAATGCTATGTGCTTAATAATATGGATGAATACTAGGTCTGGCCTATGTGGATGTTCTTAGTGCTTGAATATAGTAGATCTGGTTAAATACTGCAATGCTTTGTAATTAGGGTTTAACTGCACTGTAAAATAAGACTGGATATTGATGAACTATAACTGCTAAGTGCCTTGTTAAGGTGTTACAGTCACAGATCTGTGTCCTAGCTAAGGTTGCAGACACTGGAGTCTTGCAACCACCCCTACCTCTACCTCGGGTGAGACTTCATCTCGTTTGCAGGTGTTGCTGAAAGGGCCAGTAGTTAGGGTTTTGTTGGTGCGCTATTGTAGCGTTGAACCCGGGGTCTGCCCCTGTGCCAACAAATGGTTCCGTTGCTGGGACCAAATCTGTGATTGTTGGGAACTGAGGAAGCAGAATCTCTGTGCAAAGCTCTGACCTGAAACTGTGAAAGCTCCATGCATAGATCTATTTCCCTAGTGCGCAACATTCCACTTGACCTGTGCAGCTCTGTGCCAAGAAGAAGGGTCAGATCTGAAGAAAATAGGTAAGATCTGAAAGCTTTGTGCTATGAGAAAGGTAAAAGTGGGAATTTTTTCTTAAAGAGGTAAGATCTGCAAGCTCTGTGCTCTGATAAAGGTAAGAATAGTGAAAAGTTTTAGATCTGGAATCTTTGTGCTCTGCTGAAGATAAGATTAGTAGATTTTTTTTTTTCTAAAGTATGGATCTAGGTATGTTTGATAAGATTTGTCCTATCTTGAAAACTAGGGCACTGATAGATGAAATACGATTTGATATGAGTAGATCTGATAAGAATAGTGAAAGATATGTTATACCTATGCATAGAGAGAATGTTTGGACCAACAAATGGATGCAATATCCCAGAAAGAAATTTTTGCAGGTTAGCTACTATGATCCTAGTGCCTAATACAGGAAAGGTTGGGGATCATTTAAAAGAAAATGAGGATTAACCCTTTGTTACAGTTGCATAAGACTGGGACATCTGGCTAAGGAATGCCCTGGTAGAAGATCTAGTTGTCTTTGCTGTAGAGCTATGGACCATGAAGTATTGGATTTCCTTAGAATGACTGCTAAGGTTGAAAGAATGACTATGAACCAAGAAAACACTAAGGCAGATCCAAAAACTGAGATTATGGCAGAACCCCAGAAAGAATTAGAGAAAGTATTGCTACAGATGAAAGAAACCCTGAATGACCACCGACATATCATCTTATCAGAGATCTTCAAAGAAAAAGAGTGCATTGAAGCAAGAATTAGAGACTTCGACATTGACTGTGTTCTAGATGAGGAAACACGGGTGAATATCATGACAGAAAGAACTTGGGAACTTTTAGAGGAGCCTGCTATGATTCCTTCATTGGAAGGAAAATGATTATTCAGAGGAAAACTGATAACCCTATGTGGAAAGCTCACCCAGATATCTATGAATGCCAATGGAACTTCGATAGAGGAAGATATTGAGGTTGTTAAATTTATTGAGAACAACGTTCCATTTACTATGTTACTAGGAAAACCTTGGATTGAAAGAGATCAGGCCAGAAGGATGGAAGAAGAAGTCTTAGAGCAGAAGAAGCAAGAGTTGAAATATTTCATGACTAGGAGGATCACACAACTGATTGAAGAACAAGAGAATAGATCGAAGCTACTTAGGACCAGAGACTTGGATGTCGAAGTTGCAAGAACACAAGAAGATTTGCAGAAGATTGAAGTACCTATCCCAGATAGAGAAGAAGAATTACCCTTGAATCTTAGGAAAGAATCTCAACAACGCGAAGTTACTATGCCAAAAGAAGACAAGAATCATAATGGAAAGAGGAATAATGAGATGAAGCTCACCGAAAAGAAGGCTCGAAATCTCAGCAAGAAGAGAGCAAATATCGAAGAGGTACAGAAGGTTCCAGAGGGAGCTTCACAAAGGGAAAATTTACAAAATAGGAACTTCGTCGGGATATCAGAACAACGTCACATGGCACTTCTCCATAGAGAAGCAATATAGCTATTGGGAACAATATAACCATTACACCCCAAACGGGTAGAAAGGCATTTATGGTCAGACAGCTCGCCATCAGATCGTTTGGACCACGTCGTAACGGACAAAACTGAGTTAATGGAGGTTTCTCACCTGTTGGAGAGATCCATTGCTTCGTTATCTATTTATTCCATCGAACCTTGCACCGAGAACACTTTTTCTAACCGTGAATCTGAGCCCACAGATTAGTTGATTCCGCATAGTGATCATCGTGCTATCACCATCCATCCCATTGCATTGACTGGTTACTCTTCAAACCCGAGAGATTCAACCACAAGCGCATATGTCCAAAGAACTCAGCGTAGTCGAAGAGTCTGTGAAGGAGGTACTCATTGACCTCATGAATGAACGAGTAATGTATGAAATAGTAATGTCTGTGGGTGTACAAGCATCGTCGACGAGAGGAGTGCAAGCCTCCCCGTCGACTGCTTGCAGATTTAGGCCATCCCAACCAACAACAGAGAAGAGAACCAAGCATAGAGATGACCTAGCAAATGCGAATCTGATCTCGACCATATTGCCCGATTACATCCCGCCTCTGGCTGACGCGGTGAGTCGAGATAGTGTGCCAAGAGATTTTGAGTACACCATGGTTACTGCGTACCTCTCGAAAGGGATACACGTAGTAAGAGCACATCAGGAAAAGATCGTAGCGTTGAAGTTCAACGACTTCAATCTCGGAGATTGCAAGAACCATAACATGCTCGCCCCATCCAAATAATTGACTAAGATGAAGGGGAAGAATTCAAAGATAATCCCCCAGCCGTGGATGATGAACCTCACATAGTCCACCCTACTGCATGTAATGAAAATCCCACACTTCAGAAGGTCCCAGGAAGTTAACGCCTATGTCAAGCTACTACTTTCATGTTACCATGGTAGCTACTTATGGCTCAACCGCCATATCATAGTCGATCTGACGCTGATCCATAGGATCACTAGATTGAGTATGCAAGGACCTGATCCTTGGGACTTCTATCCAGGGAAAGCCACAGATCGTTCACTAGGACAAAATATCAAGGATACATACAATGATGTTGAGAAGGGGATGCGAGGCTACAAGGTAGCTTCCATCTAGAATGGCGTAGTGCGCCTAGCATGCCAATTAATTGCAGGAAATCTAGTAAGGAAGAACCGACCCACGCATGTCACAGGCTTTGTTGTTGACCTTGCAGGGAAGTGCGTGGAAGGTCTACAGATGAACTAGGTGAAGTACCTAGTTAATCAGCTTGAACTGGACTGCAGCGAAGCACGAGATCACAACTATGAATTCATTTTAGATGGCTCCTGATCCTCATTGCATTTTTTTCTTGGGAAATGCTGGAAGGTGCGACCTTCCTGGACATCGAACTATTGGAGCCACTTGCTGTGAAGTTCACCATGCTCTGGTACTCGAGCGATATGAGAAAACAATGGTAGTCAAAAGTTGTTTTTGACACATATTACCTCCAGTTGAAGAGAGCCATTAAAGTTGAACCTCGCATGACTTCGAACACCCTATAGAGGTTCCAACCCCTGTTGAAGTTTCGTGTAGATCGACACTTCATCTACATTACAATGTGAGCAGACGAGCATAAGGAGGAGCTTCAATTGTAATACAAGCTCACAAAAGAGGACCTTGAGGAGATCACTAAGGACTGGTCGACAGACCTCCTTATTCCTGCAGAGCCTGACAACCCAGAGACCACGCACAAAGAACATGATACACCCGGACCCAGCAGAAGGAAGAAGACTGAAGAGGTCCAAGACTTAAGCAACGCCTCATGCAAGACTGCTTCAATATCACTTGACTGAGGGGGTGATGACGAAGTAGAAGAGATAAATGGCAAATAAGCTGAACACAAACAAGGCGAAGTAACATTGCCTAGAGATGAGACCGATCCTCTGAAGAAGAGGAAAGTTTTTCCCTCGAAACCTTCTTTGCAGAAGAAATCCAGAGCCATCGTGACCAAGATACAGACTATACTCACTACCGATGATTTTGACTTCATCATAACAGCCCTAAATGACGCCTCACATGAAATCGTGGAGAAACAAGAAGCCAAGTAGGAGGAAATGTACGACAGAATTGAGGTCAAACTCCAAAGGGTACAACATGCCCTTTAGTCCAGTCGCGCAGTGTCCACTGCGCCCCTGCAACTGGGAGAACCAGAGTTGGGAGATGAGTCGGCCCAACTACGTCAACTAGCTGATGCAACCGAAGCTCACCTTTGTCGCGCACAAGAAGAAACTGAACAAGCCACCTAGGCCTTGAAGCAAGTGCAAGAAGTACTCGTAGAACAACTTCAACTTGTAGAGTAGGAGAAGGTTTCTCTCCAGATGAAGTTTGAAAAAGAGAAAGCACAGATTCAACAAGAAAAGGAACAGTTGCTTGCAGAGAACTTCGAAGTGAAAGAAGAAGTCAACAGAGAACTTCGCTCTGTGACAGGCTTAGAACCACAAGCAAAATACCGAGTCACGCATAAAGTAGAGAAACTTGCAGAAGCTATCGAACAACTATAACGATGAATAGAAGACTTAGTGCTCCGCACAGTGCCCGACACTCCGCAGGATGTAAGGGATCAAAGAGAAGCAACTGCCCGAAGCGCAGTTGAAAGAATCAAGGGCCTCGCCATGGAATGTAAGAAATTTAGTGATCGCAGTGCCCAGACATATGAGAAACTCTCTGAGAATCCAGAACTTAAGACACTGGAGTCATAGCTCCAAGAGGCGAAGTATCAAGCATAAACAATATAGGCGCAGTTGAAGCCCCTGTCAGCTATTGAAAGGATGAAGCGATCCCAAGAGCAGCGCACTGCCCAACAACATGTCCACACCATTCAAAGAAAAGTCATGGAAGTGACCCAGAGGCTCCAACCTATACAAGATGAGGCTTACCAACTGTTCACATTGATCAAAGGTCGAGGAGAAAAACTGGAGCAAGTCGTCACTACAGTTGAACAACGCCTAGAGGGACATGTCAACGAAGCAATCCTATAAGAGTTTGCTGAATAGGAGGCCATGGCACAACAAAAAGTTGAAGTAGCTTGAGCCAAGCTTGAGGCTTTTGAAACTGAGCTACCTAGATTAGAGTGACTCGGGATGAGTCATAGGTGAGTGTTGGGGTCCTGTTGGCCCTTGACCAAGTTTTGAGGATCCTTGGTCAGGTTTGACCTGTTTTTGGGACTTTGACAGGCTATCGAAGGCAGAGCGCAAGACGAAGCGGATATCGCGGAATCTCAACCCCTTTTAGGGCCCTTTCTGGGATTCAGAATTATGTAATGGGTATGGGGATGTCAGCCCATGGGTTTACCCATGCTTAGGCCTATTTTTGTAAAGTATAAGTAGAAGGTTGAACGATGTAGGAAGTAGTTCGATCTATGTAATCGAAAGTGATAAGTGCTGAGTGGAGATTTCTTTTGTGCATACTGTATGAGGCTTGCAGAGCTCAGTGCAAGCGAGTCTAAGAGATTGAGAAGAGGCTTAGTGCTGTAACCTAGCCCAGGGAAGGAGGATCTAGCAAGGTGCAAAGATCTCCTGTTCTCTGCGGAGTAGGGTTTTTGTGTCTCTTTGCATGTAACTAATTGAAGAAGCTAATAAAGAAGACGAAGAGTTGGTGGATGTAGCCCCAGGGTGGGGGTGAACCACATACATGTTGTGTTTCTCTGCTTTTTGTGATGTATTGATGTGTTTATATGTTAATTTTCTTAGTGCTTCGATATAGATGAATGGTATATAGATATGTTAATGCTATGTGATTAAGAGTATGGATGAATACAAGGTCTGGCCTATGTGGATGTGCTTAGTGCTTGAATATAGTAGATCTGGTTAAATACTGCAATGCTTTGTAATTAGGGTTTAACTGCGTTGTAAACTAAGACTGGATATTGATGAACTATAACTACTAAGTGCCCTGTTAAGGTGTTACAGTCACAGATCTGTGTCCCAACTAAGGTTGCAGACACTGAAGTCTTGCAACCACCCCTACTTCGAAGGATTTGGACAAGTCTCCGTCAAGTTGAAAATAGGTAACAATGTTCATTTAAGCAATGTTTTATATGTACTTAGTTTAGAAAAGAATCTTGTATCGATATCTTGCCTAGAAGACAAAGGAAACATAATATCTTTCATAGATGGAAAAGTGTTATCCTGGCATAAAGATTCCAGCATAGAGAATGCTAGGGTTATTGGAAGTCGTGAAGGAAACCTATATAGATTACTAGAACAAAATGAAGAAGCTCTCGTACATGAAGAAGTAAATCCCAATGAACTTTGGCACATAAGGTATGCTCATATTAATTATCAAGCATTACCTTTTCTCAAAAGGATGGTTGAAGGAATACCATAATTGCAATCTAAACATGAAGGAATTTGCAAAGGATGTGCTCTTGGGAAGAATATCAAGAAACCATTCCCAAACAACAACAACAGAGCTAAGGAGATTCTAGATCTGATACACTCAGATGTTTGTGGTTTGATACCAGTCAAATCTCTAGGAGGATCTCTTTACTACGTAATCTTCATAGATGATTATTCAAGAAAAACTTGGTTATATCTATTGAAGACAAAAGACGAAGTATTCAACAAGTTTCAAGAATTCAAAGCAGAAATAGAGAACCTCACAAACAAGAAGATCAAGACATTAAGAACAAACAATGGAGGAGAATACACTTTGAAGTAAGTCGTTGCATTCTGCAAATCGACATGGATTAGGAGGGAGCTGATTGTTCCTCATAATCCTCAACAAAATGGTGTAGTAGAAAGAAAGAACAGATCCATCAAAGAAACAATAAAAGCACTACTAAATGATCAAGGTTTATCTATGTTCCTATGGGGATAAGCAACCATGACAACAATATACGTGAAAAATAGAAGTCCTCATCGCATATTGAAGGACATGAATCTAGAAGAAGCCTTCTCAGCTAAGAAACCTAATGTGGAAAACTTAAGAATATTTTGATGTCATGTTTACTCTCACATTCCAAAGGATAAAAGGAATAAACTAGAACCCTCAAGAAAGAAGGGGATATATGTGGGATATAGCGATTCATCCAAGGCTTATAGAATCTATATTCCAGAACAACATAAGATCGAAGTCAGCAGAGACATAACATTTAATGAAAAGATGGCCTTCAAGAAATCCATAGAAGAAACTATAGAAGAAGAAGAGATTGAAGAACCTATTGAAGAAAGCACAAAAAACCAAAATGACGAAAAGGAACAACCTGATCATCCTATGCAACCATGTGAAACGATTGATTCAGATATCGTACCTAAGACCAAGAAATGACCAGCTTGGCTTGAAGCTACCTTACAAGACGCAGAAAGACTCAAGGTTCTAGAAGGAACATTAAGAAAAAGTAAGAAGCCTAAAAGATTCTCAAGTTATGTAGCATATATGACGTATCTTCTAGATGAAGAACCTACCACATTTGAAGAAGCAGTTCAAAAGGGACAATGGAAAGAAGCTATGATGAAAGAACACCAATCCATTATGAAAAATGATGTATGGGAAATCATGCCTAGAGCTAAAGAAAAATCAGTGGTAACTTCAAAATGAGTATAAAAGATCAAACATGCAGCAGACAGAAGCATGGATAAATATAAAGCAAGATTCGTAGCTAGAGGGTTCTCCCAGAAGGAGGGAGAAGATTATTATGAAACTTTTGCTCCGATTGCTAGATATAATTCCATTAGAGCTATCATATCTCTTGCCGCTTCCATGGGATGGAACTTACATCAGATGGATGTAAAGACAACTTTCCTCAATGGAGCAATCGAAGAAGAAGTATATATTGAACAACCTCAAGGGTTTGAGGTACATTCCAAAGACACTCACATTTACAGATTAAAGAAATCCCTACATGGACTCAAGCAAGCTCTAAGGGCTTGGTATTCCAGAATGGACAACTATCTAATGAGACTTGGTTTCTCCAAGAGTCATGCAGATCCAAACCTTTAATACAAAGTCGTGGACAATGCACTTGCAATTCTACTACTATATGTTGATGATCTATTCATAACAGGTGAAGAGTCTCTCATCATCCAATGCGAGAAGGAACTATCTTCTGAATTTGATATGAAAGATCTAGGTCTCATGCATTATTACTTGGGACTAGAAGTATGACATAAGTGTAGTGAAGTATTCCATGGACAAGGAAAGTACACAATAAAGATCCTTCAGAAGTTTGGAATGATGGATTGTAAGCCCATGGACACTCCTATGAATACGGATATAAGAAAAGTGAAAGATCCAGATTCTGATCCAATATATCCATCATTATATCGACAATTAATTGGGTCATTGATGTATTTGGTAAATACTTGACCAGACATTTGCCTTGCCATGAATACACTAATCCAGTTCCATGTGGAACCGAGACATGAGCATTGGATAGCTGCAAATGATGTCTTAAGATATATTCGTGGAACAATAAACTATGGCTTAAGATATACCACATCCAATGATATACAACTTCATGAATTCACAGACTCATATTGGGCAGGAAGTGCAGAAGACATAAAGAGTACTTTAGGAATGTGTTTTAGCCTGGGCTCCACTATGATATCTTGGGGTAGTAGGAAACATAAGTCTATCACACTCATCACAACAGAAGCAAAATATATCACATCATGTGAAGCATGCACATAAGCAATATGGCTAAGGAAGTTAATATTCGATTTATTTGATCAGATTCTAGATTCGACAATAATACATTGTGATAATCAGAGTTGTATAAGATTATCAGAACATCTTGTGTTTCATGAAAGGTCGAAACATATTGAGATCAAATACTACTTTATTTGAGATAAAGTCCAGGAAGGAGAGGTAAATCTCTAGTATATCCCCATAGATGAGCAAACAACAGAAATCCCAACAAAGACTCTATCCAGAATAAAGTTTACATATTTCCGAGAGAAGATGGGGATCATGGAAATAAATCCCTTAGCTGAAAGAGAAGAAATGACTCTCCAGGTTGGGAGGGAGCACTGACATATTATTGAGGACATTCATTTTCATGATTGAAAAATAATCCAGCTTGGGGAGATTCTTTCCTATTCAGAAAGTGGATTGAGATTTCTGACAGACAGACATTTTCCTGTTAGGAAAATGGTGCAAATTGCTGATGTACCATAGACAACGACTTCCCATTGTGGTTAACATGGGGAGTGTTCTAGGGCAGTCTCTCTTCTTAGGGAATGGTCCAGGCTCAACAATCATGGACATGCATTCCTTAGGGAAGATTCATTCTCTCCAGGTTACACTTTGTTTAGTGTCAGAGGAATGGCCGAGGGTGAGGAATGGTCTAGGCTCAGAAATCAAAACAATCATTCTTCCTTGTTTGAGAAGAATAAACAAGATATCCCATCATTGATGTTCTACTATGAGGGCAGATATTCTTTCAGATCTCCCAAATGTGAGTGAAAGATTGACCCAGATGATTCAGTTTTTTTTAACAATATTTTCTGTGTAGGTTGATATTAGATGATTGTTATGGATACTGTTTGTCTCTAGAAAATAGAGATATGCTACTGTGGTGGATATGGTCCATTGTTTGTGACTATGTGTCACTGTTTTAGTAGTTGCGTACTACCATGGACATACATAGTTGTGTTCTATCAATTGATATACTAGTTGTCATGGTGATTATCCAGTTGGATAATAATGGCGGTGCTCGTGATACTACCAATTGAATGGTCTGTTTGTGCTCAAGAACATTATCATTTATACCTCCCTAGCTAGGAGGGAGTGTCGATATTATGGTAGACTCAAGAGGTATGAACCTCTATTGTGACCTTTGACGAGATTAGAACGTTCCGGAAGAAAGCAAATAAATGAAAGTAACCCTAGATGAGATGTCGCCTCAAGAGAGATAATTAATATGAATTAATTAGTACCTAGAGAGAGAAGTCATCCCAGGAAATTCTGCCAGGAATACTATTAATACAGGGCGCCAGTCTCTCATTTGACACACTTCTAGAAATTGCAGAAAGCCAGTTCTGCGCACTACAGTCTAGCAGTCTTGTGCACAAGTCTCGGGGAAGGTGCTGCGCCAGTTTTGGGTGGGACTCTCTGATCAACTTTGGTTACTTCTTTCTTGGTGCATTAGCTTTGCTTGGCTATTGAATTGCTACCAGGATTCTTCTCTCTGTGAAGGTCAAGGTTCTCGGAGGGTGGCTTCGACCTATGGTTGGGTGACAATAATGATATTGTCAATGGTAAAATGAGCACATTCATTCATATTCTAACATGTTATGGGTCCACACCTCCTTCATTCAGTTTAACCGCTGGAAGGAAGCATAACCATTAAGACACCGAGCTCGCTGAGGAACTGCCGCTAGGGTTACTAGCAGGAGCAGTTGCAGAAACCTTAAATCCTAGATCCGACACCTTGTGATGGAGTATCTTGCTCAAGGAGAATATATTCAAATGCGGCCTAGTCCAACGCACCTTTGGCTCTCTCATAAGACATAAATGTCAGAGTTGAAGTTTTGGATCAAGGCATGAGGAGCTACCATTCAACCAAAGACATGAGTAAAAAGATCAGTCTTCTACACTACTCATCACTCACTGTAACGATTGAAGATGACATGTGGATAATCGATAGTGGAGCTTCTAGGCACATGACAGGAGATAAATCCAGACTCTCAAATCTAAATGAGAAGAAGACATCGGTCAAGGTAGAGCTTGGAGACAAAAGCACTTACCCAGTCGAAGGATTTGGACAAGTCTCCATCAAGTTGAAAACAAGTATAAATGTTCATTTAAGCAATGTTTTATATGTACCTGGTTTATAAAAGAATCTTGTATCGATATCTTGCCTAGAAGACAAAGGAAACATAATAGCTTTCATAGATGGAAAAGTGTTATCCTGGCATAAAGATTCCAGCATAGAGAATGCTAGGGTTATTGGAAGTCGTGAAGGAAACCTATATAGATTACTAGAACAAAATGAAGAAGCTCTCGTACATGACGAAGTAAATCCCAATGAACTTTGGCACATAAGGTATGCTCATATTAATTATCAAGCATTACCTTTTCTCAAAAGGACGGTTGAAGGAATATCAGAATTGCAATCTACACATGAAGGAATTTGCAAAGGATGTGCTCTTGGGAAGAATATCAAGAAACCATTCCCAAGCAACAACAATAGATCTAAGGAGATTCTAGATCTGATACACTCAGATGTTTATGGTCCGATACCAGTCAAATCTCTAGAAGGATCTATTTACTACATAATCTTCATAGATGATTATTCAAGAAAAACTTGGTTATATCTACTGAAGACAAAAGACGAAGTATTAAGCAAATTTCAAGAATTCAAAGTAGAAATAGAGAACCTCACAAACAAGAAGATCAAGACATTAAGAAAAAACAATGGAGGAGAATACACTTCGAAGGAAGTTGTTTCATTCTGCAAATTGACAAGGATTAGGAGGGAGCTGACTATTCCTCATAATCCTCAAAAAATGGTGTAGCAGAAATAAAGAACAGATCCATCGAAGAAACAATAAAAGCACTATTAAATGATCAAGGTTTATCTATGTTCATATGGGGAGAAGCAACCATGACAACAATATACGTGCAAAACAGAAGTCCTCATCGCATATTGAAGGAAATCACTCCAGAAGAAGCCTTCTCAGGTAAGAAACCTAATGTGGAAAACCTAAGAATATTTGGATGTCCTGTTTACTCTCACATTCCAAAGGATAAAAGGAATAAACTAGAACCCTCAGGAAAGAAGGGGATATTTGTGGGATATAGCGATTCATCAAAGGCTTATAGAATCTATATTCTAGAACAACATAAGATCGAAGTCAGTAGAGACATAACATTTAATGAAAAGATGGCTTTCAAGAAATCCATAGAAGAAACTATAGAAGAATAAGAGTTTGAAGAACCTATTGAAGAAAGCACATAAAACCAAAATGACAAAAAGGAACAACCTGATCATCCTATGCAACCATGTGAAACGATTGATTCAGATATCATACCTAAGACCAAGAAATGACCATCTTGGCTTGAAGCTACCTTACTTGATTCAGATATCGTACCTAAGACCAAGAAACGACCAGCTTGGCTTGAAGCTACCTTACAAGACGCAGAAAGACTCAAGGTTCCAGAAGGAACATTAAGAAAAAGTAAGAAGCCTAACAGATTCTCAAGTTATGCAACATATATGATGTAGCTTCTAGATGAAGAACCTACCACATTTGAAGAAGTAGTTCAAAAGGGACAATGGAAAGAAGCTATGACGAAAGAACACCAATCCATTATGAAAAATGATGTATGGGAAATCATACCTAGACCTAAAGAAAAATCAGTGGTAACTTCAAAACGGGTATAAAAGATCAAACATGCAACAAACATAAGCGTGGATAAATATAAAGCAAGATTCCTAGCTAGAGGGTTCTCCCAGAAGGAGGGAGAAGATTATGATGAAACTTTTGCTCCGATTTCTAGATATACTTCCATTAGAGCTATCATATCTCTTGCCACTTCCATGGGATGGAACTTACATCAGATGGAGGTAAAGACAACTTTCCTCAATGGAGAAATGGAAGAAGAAGTATATATTGAACAACCTCAAGGGTTTGAGGTACATTCCAGAGACACTCATGTTTGTAGATTAAAGAAATCCCTATATGGACTCAAGAAAGTTCCAATGGCTTGGTATGCCAGAATGGGAAACTATCTAACGAGACTTGGTTTCTCCAAAAGTCATGCAGATCCAAACCTTTACTACAAAGTCGTGGACAATGCACCTGTAATTCTACTACTATATGTTGATGATATATTCATAACAGGTGAAGAGTCTCTCATCATCCAATGCAAGAAGGAACTATCTTCTGAATTTGATATGAAAGATCTAGGTCTCATGCATTATTACTTGGGACTAGAAGTATGACAAAAGCGTGGTGAAGTATTCCTTGGACAAGGAAAGTACACAATAAAGATCCTTCAGAAGTTTGGAATGATGGATTGTAAGTCCATGGACACTCCTATGAATACGGATATAAGAAAAGTGAAAGATCCAGATTTTGATCCAATAGATCCATCATTATATTGACAATTAATTGGGTCATTGATGTATTTGGTAAATACTCGAATAGACATTTGCTTTGCTGTGAATACACTAATCCAATTCCAGGTGGAACTGAGACATGAGCATTGGATAGCTGCAAAGGATGTCTTAATATATATTCGTGGAACAATAAACTATGGCTTAAGATATACCGCATCCAGTGATATACAACTTCATGAATTCACAGACTCAGATTGGGTAGGAAGTGTAGAAGACAGAAAGAGTACTTCAGGAATGTGTTTCAGTTTGGGCCCCACTATGATATCTTGGGGCAGTAGGAAATAGAAGTTGTCACACTCAGCACAGCAGAAGCAAAATATATCGCAGCATGTGAAGCATGCACAAAAGAAAAATATATCGCAGCATGTGAAGCATGCACAGAAGCAATATGGCTAAGGAAGTTAATATCCGATTTATTTGATCAGATTTTAGATTCGACGATAATACATTGTGATAATCAGAGTTGTATAAGATTATCAGAACATCCCATGTTTCATGAAAGGTCGAAACATATTGAGATCAAATACTACTTTATTTGAGATAAATTACAGGAAGGAGAGGTAAAGCTCCAGTATGTCCCCATAGATGAGCAGACAACTGACATCCCGACAAAGACTCTATCCAGAATAAAGTTTGCATATTTCCGAGAGAATATGGGGATCGTGGAAATATATCCCTTAGCTGAAAGGGAAGAAATGACTCTCTAGGTTGGGAGGGAGCACTGACATATTATTGAGGACATTCATTTTCAAGATTGAAAAATAATCCAGCTTGAGCAGATTCTTTCCTGTTCGGAAAGTGGATTGATATTTCTGACGGACATACATTTTCCAGTTAGGAAAATGGTCCAAATTGCTGATGTACCATAGACAACGACTTCCCATTGTGGTTAACATGGGGAGTGGTCTAGGGAAGTCTCTCTTGTTGAGGGTTACTCAAGAAGACTGGCCCGCCTCACTGGACAACGATTTCTCATTGTGTTTAACATGAGGAATGGTTCGTTTTGGAGGTTGCTACAAGACAGTCTTTTCCTCTTGTGGTTAACAAGGGAAATGGTCCGAACAATATTTCCTTAGGGTGGAATCACTCTCTCCAGGTTGCACTTTGTTTAGTGCCGGAGGAATGGCCCAGGGTGGGGAATGGTCCAGGCTCAACAATAAGGGACAAGAATTCCTTAGGGCAGATTCATTCTCTCCAGGTTACACTTTGTTTAGTGTCGAAGGAATGGCCCAGGGTAAGGAAAGGTCCAGGCTCAGAAATCAGAACAATCATTCTTCCTTTTTTGAGAAGAATAAACTAGATATCCCATCATTGATGTTCTACTATGAGGGGAGATATTCTTTCAGATCTCACAGATGTGAGTGAAAGATTTGCCCAAATGATTCAGTTTATTTTAACAATATTTTCTGTGCTGGTTGATATCAGATGATTGTTATGGAGTCTGCTTGTCTCCAAACAATAGAGATATGCTACTGTGGTGGATATGGTCCATTGTTTGTGCCTATGTGTCACTATTTGAGTAGTTGCGTACTACCATGGACATACACAATTGTGCTCTATCAATTGATATTGTACCAGTTGTCATGGTGATTATCCAGTTGGATAATAATGATGATGCTTGTGATACTACCAGTTGAATAGTCTGTTTGTGGTCAAGAACATTATCATTTATACCTCCCTAGCTATGAGGGAGTGTTGATATTATGGTAGCTTCGGGAGGTATGAACCTCTATTGTGACCTTTGACGAGATTAGAATGTTCCGGAAGAAAGCAAAGAAATGTAAGTAACCCTAGATGAGATGTCGCCTAAAGAGTGATAATTAATATGAATTAATTTGTACCTAGATAGAGAAGTCATCCCAGAAAAGTCTGCCAGGAATACTATAAATACAGGGCGCCAATCGCTCATTTGACAAACTTCTCAGAATTGCAGAAAGCCAGTTCTGCGCACTACAGTCTAACAGTCTTGTGCGCAAGTCCTGGGGAAGGTGCTGCACCAGTTTTGGGTAGGACTCTTTGATCAACTTTGGTTACTTCTTTCTTGGTGCATTAGCCTTGCTTGGCTATTGAATTGCTACGATTATTCTTCTCTCTTTGAAGTTCAAGGTTCTCAGAGGGTGGCTTTGGCCTATGGTTGGGTGACAATAGTGATATTGTCAATGGTAAAACGAGCACATTCATTCATATTATAACATGTTAAGGGCCCGCACCTCCTTCATTTAGTCTAACAACTGGAAGGAAGCATATCCATTAGGATACTGAGCTCACTGAGGAACTTCCACTAGGTTACTAGCAGGAGCAACTTCCAAACACTACCGCTAGGGTTACTAGCAGGAGCAGTTGCAGAAACCTTAAATCCCAGATCCGACACCTTCTGATGGAGTATCTCACTCAAGGATAATATATTCAAATGAGACCTAGTCCAGATCACCTTTTGGCTCTCTCAGAAGACAAAAACGTCCGAGTTGAAGTTTTGGATCAAGGCATGACCAGCTACCAGTCAATCGAAGACATGAGTAAAAAGATCAGTCTTCTACACTACTCAACACTCACTGGAACGATTGAAGATGACATGTGGATAATCGATAGTGGAGCTTCTAGGCACATGACAGGAGATCAAGCCAGACTCTCAAATCTAAATGAGAAGAAGACATCGGTCAAGGTAGAGCTTGGAGAGAAAGTCACTTACCTAGTCGAAGGATTTGGACAAGTCTCCATCAAGTGTAAAATAGGTAACAATGTTCATTTAAGCAATGTTTTATATGTACCTGGTTTAGAAAAGAATCTTGTATCGATATCTTGCCTAGAAGACAAAGGAAACATAATAACTTTCATAGATGGAAAAGTGTTAACCTAGCATAAAGATTCCAGCATAGAGAATGCTTGGGTTATTGGAAGTCCTTAAGAAAACCTATATAGATTACTAAAACAAAATGAAGAAGCTCTCGTACATGACAAAGTAAATGCCAATGAACTTTAGCACATAAGGTATGCTCATATTAATTATCAAGCATTACCTTTTCTCAAAAGGATGGTTGAAGGAATACCAGAATTGCAATCTACACATGAAGGAATTTGCAAAGGATGTGCTCTTGGGAAGAATATCAAGAAACCATTCCCAAGCAACAACAACATATCTAAGGAGATTCTAGATCTAATACACTCAGATGTTTGTGGTCCGATACCTGTCAAATCTCTAGGAGGATATCTTTACTACGTAATCTTCATAGATGATTATTCAAGAAAAACTTGGTTATATCTACTGAAGACAAAAGATGAAGTATTCAACAAATTTCAAGAATTCAAAGTAGAAATAGAGAACCTCACAAACAAGAAGATCAAGACATTAAGAACAAACAATGGAGGAGAATACACTTCGAAGGAAGTCGTTGCATTCTACAAATCGACAGGGATTAGGAGGGAGCTGATTGTTCCTCATAATCCTCAACAAAATGGTGTAGTAGAAAGAAAGAATAGATCCATCGAAGAAACAATAAAAGCACTACTAAATGATCAAGGTTTGTCTATGTTCCTATGGGGAGAAGCAACCATGACAACAATATACGTGCAAAATAGAAGTCCTCATCGCATATTGAAGGACATGACTCCAAAAGAAGCCTTCTCAGGTAAAAAACCTAATGTGGAAAACCTAAGAATATTTGGATGTCTTGTTTACTCTCACATTCCAAAGGATAAAAGGAATAAACTAGAACCCTCAGGAAAGAAGGGGATATTTGTGGGATATAGCGATTCATCCAAGGCTTATAGAATCTATATTTCAGAATAACATAAGATCGAAGTTAGAAGAGACGTAACATTTAATGAAAAGATGGCTTTCAAGAAATCCATAGAAGAAACTATAGAAGAAGAAGAGATTGAAGAACCTATTGAAGAAAGCACAGAAAACCAAAATGACGAAAAGGAATAACCTGATCATCCTATGCAACCATGTGAAACAATTGATTCAGATATCGTACCTAAGACCAAGAAAGGACCAGCTTGGATTGAAGCTACCTTACAAGATTCAGAAAGACTCAAGGTTCCGGAATGAACGTTAAGAAAAGGTAAGAAGCCTAAAATTTTCTCAAGTTATGCAGCACATATGACATAGCTTCTAGATGAAGAACCTACCACATTTGAAGAAGCAGTTCAAAAGGGACAATGGAAAGAAGCTATGACGAAAAGAACACCAATCCATTATGAAAAATAATGTATGGGAAATCGTAGCTAGACCTAAAGAAAAATCAGTGGTAACTTCAAAATGGGTATAAAAGATCAAACATGCAGCAGACAGAAGCGTGGATAAATATAAAGCAAGATTCGTAGCTAGATGGTTCTCCCAAAAGGAGGGAGAAGATTATGATGAAACTTTTGCTCTGATTGCTAGATATACTTCCATTAGAGCTATCATATCTCTTGTCGCATCCATGGGATGGAACTTACATCAGATGGATGTAAAGACAACTTTCCTCAATGGAGCAATCGAAGAAGAAGTATATATTGAACAACCTCAAGGGTTTGAGGTACATTCCAGAGACACTCACGTTTGCATATTAAAGAAATCCCTACATGGACTCAAGCAAGCTCCAAGGGCTTGGTATGCCAGAATGGACAACTATCTAACAAGGCTTGGTTTCTCCAAGTGTCATGCAGATCGAAACCTTTACTACAAAATCGTGGATAATGCACCTATAATTCTACTACTATATGTTGATGATTTATTCATAACAGGTGAAGAGTCTCTCATCATTCAATGCAAGAAGGAACTACTAAATTTGATATGAAAGATCTAGGTCTCATGCATTATTACTTGGGATTAGAAGTATGACAGAAGCATGGTGAAGTATTCCTTGGACAAGGAAAGTATGCAATAAAGATTCTTCAGAAGTTTGGAATGATGGATTGTAAGTCCATGGACACTCCTATGAATACGGATATAATAAAATGAAAGATCCAGATTCTGATCCAATAGATTCATCATTATATTGACAATTAATTGGGTCATTGATGTATTTGGTAAATACTCGACCAGACATTTGCTTTGTTGTGAATACACTAAGCCAGTTCCAGGTGGAACCGAGACATGAGCATTGGATAACTGCAAAGGATGTCTTAAGATATATTCGTGGAACGATAAACTATGGCTTAAGATATACCGCATCCAGTGATATACAACTTCATGAATTCACAGACTCCGTTTGGGCAGGAAGTGCAGAAGACAGAAAGAGTACTTCAAGAATGTGTTTCAACTTGGGCTCCTCTATGATATATTGTGGCAGCAGGAAACAAAAGTCTGTCACACTTAGCATAGCAGAAGAAAAATATATCACAACATGTGAAGCATGCACAAAAGCAAAATATATCGCAGCATGTGAAGCATGCACAGAAGCAATATGGCTAATGAAGTTAATATCCGATTTATTTGATCAGATTCTAGATTCGACGATAATACAATGTGATAATCAAAGTTGTATAAGATTATCAGAACATCCTGTGTTTCATGAAAGGTCGAAACATATTGAGATCAAATACTACTTTATTTGAGATAAATTCCAGGAAGGAGAGGTAAAGCTCCATTATATCCCCATAGATGAGCAGACAACAGACATCCCGACAAAGACTCTATCCAGAATAAAGTTTGCATATTTCCGAGAGAAGATGGGGATCATGGAGATAAATCTCTTAGCTGAAAGGGAAGAAATGACTCTCCAGGTTGGGAGGGAGCACTGACATATTATTGAGGACATTCATCTTCGAGATTGAAAAATAATGCAACTTGGGCAGATTCTTTCATGTTCGGAAAGTGGATTGCGATTTCTGACGGACATACATTTTCCAGTTAGGAAAATGGTCCAGATTGCTGATGTACCATAGACAACGACTTCCCATTGTGGTTAACATGGGGAGTGGTCTAGGGCAGTCTCTCTTCTCGAGGGTTACTCAAGAAGACTGACCCGCCTCATCGGACACCATTTTCTCATTGTGGTTAACATGAGGAATGGTCCGTTTTGGAGGTTGCTACAGGATAGTATTTTCCTCTTGTGGTTAACAAGGGAAATGGTCCGGACAGTAATTCCTTAGGGTGGATTCACTCTCTCCAGGTTGCACTTTGTTTAGTGCTAGAGGAATGACCCAAGGTGGGGAATGGTCCAGGCTCAACAATTAGGGATAGGCATTCCTTAGGGCAGATTCATTCTCTCCAGGTTACACTTTTTTTAGTGTCGGAGGAATGGCCCAGGGTGAGGAATGGTCTAGGCTCAGAAATCAGAACAATCATTCTGCCTTGTTTGAGAAGAATAAACCAGATATCCCATCATTGATGTTCTACTATGAGGGCAGATATTCTTTCAGATCTCATAGATGCGAGTGAAAGATTGGCCCAGATGATTCAGTTTATTTTAACAATATTTTCTGTCCAAGTTGATATTAGATGATTGTTATGGAGACTGCTTGTCTCCAGACAATAGAGATATGATACTGTGGTGGATATGGTCCACTGTTTGTGACTATGTGTCACTGTTTGAGTAGTTGCGTACTACCATGGATAGACACAGTTGTGTTCTATAAATTGATATTGTATCAGTTGTCATGGTGATTATCCAGTTGGATAATAATGACGGTGCTTGTGATACTACCAGTTGAATGGTCTATTTGTGCTCAAGAACATTATTATTTATACCTCCCTAGCTAGGAGGGAGTGTTGATATTATGGTAGCTGTGGGAGGTATGAACCTCTATTGTGACCTTTGACAAGATTAGAACATTCTGGAAGAAAGCAAAGAAATGAAAGTAACCTTAGATGAGATGTTGCTTGAAGAGAGATAATTAATATGAATTAATTAGTACCTAGAGAGAGAAGTCGTCCCAAAAAAATCTGCAAGGAATACTATAAAGACAGGGCGCCAATCTCTCATTTGACACACTTCTCAAAATTGCAGAAAGCCAGTTCTGCTCACTACAGTTTAGCAATCTTGTGCACAAGTCCTGGGGAAGGTGCTGCGCCAGTTTTGGGTGGGACTCTCTGATCATCTTTGGTTACTTCTTTCTTGGTGCATTAGCCTTGCTTGGCTATTGAATTGCTACCAGGATTCTTCTCTCTGTGAAGGTTAAGGTTCTCAGAGGGTGGCTTCAACCTATGGTTGGGTGGCAATAGTGATATTGTCAATGGTAAAACAAGCACATTCATTCATATTCTAACAGGTTATGGGCCCACACCTCCTTCATTCAGTCTAACCGTTGGAAGGAAGCATATCCATTAGGATACTGAGCTCGCTGAGGAACTGCCGCTAGGGTTAGTAGCATGAGCAACTTCCAAACATTGCCAGTAGGGTTACTAGCAGTAGTAGTTGCAGAAACCTTAAATCCCAGATCCGACGCCTTGTGATGGAGTATCTCGCTCAAGGAGAATATATTCAAATGTGGCCTAGTCCAGTGCACCTTTTGGCTCTCTCAGAAGACAAAAACATCAGAGTTGAAGTTTTGGATCATGGAATGACCAACTACTAGTCAATCGAAGACATGAGTAAACAGATTAGTCTTTTACACTACTCAGCACTCATTGGAACGATTGAAGATGACATGTGGATAATCAATAGTGGATCTTCTAGGCACATGATGGGAGATCAAGCCAGACTCTCAAATCTAAATGAGAAGAAGACATCAATCAAGGTAGAGCTTGGAAACAAAAGCACTTACCCAGTCGAAGGATTTGGACAAGTCTCCGTCAAGTTGAAAACATGTAACAATGTTCATTTAAGCAATGTTTTATATGTACCTGGTTTAGAAAAGAATCTTGTATTGATATCTTTCCTAGAAGACAAAGGAAACATAATAGCTTTCATAGATGGAAAAGTGTTATCCTGGCATAAAGATTCCAGCATAGAGAATGCTAGGGTTATTGAAAGTCATGAAGGAAACAAAATGAAGAAGCTCTCTTACATGACGAAGTAAATCCCAATGAACTTTGGCACATAAGGTATGCTCATATTAATTATCAAGCATTACCTTTTCTCAAAAGGATGGTTGAAGGAATACCAGAATTGCAATCTACACATGAAGGAATTTGCAAAGGATGTGCTCTTGGGAAGAATATCAAGAAACCATTCCCAAGCAACAACAACAGATCTAAGGAGATTCTAGATCTGATACACTCAGATGTTTGTGGTCTGATACCAGTCAAATATCTAAGAGGATCTCTTTACTACGTAATCTTCATAGATGATTATTCAAGAAAAACTTGGTTATATCTACTGAAGACAAAAGACGAAGTATTCTACAAGTTTCAAGAATTCAAAGCAGAAATAGAGAACCTCACAAACAAGAAGATCAAGACATTAAGAACAAACAATGGAGGAGAATACACTTCAAAGGAAGTCTTTGCATTCTGCAAATTGACAGGGATTAGGAGGGAGCTAACTGTTCCTCATAATCCTCAACAAAATGGTGTAGCAGAAAGAAAGAACAGATCCATTGAAGAAAGAATAAAAGCACTACTAAATGATCAAGGTTTATCTATGTTCCTATGGGGAGAAGCAGCCATGACAACAATACACGTGCAAAACAGAAGTCCTCATCGCATATTGATGGACATCACTCCAGAAGAAGCCTTCTCAGGTAAGAAACCTAATGTGGAAAACCTAAGAATATTTGGATGTCCTGTTTAATCTCACATTCCCAAGGATAAAAGGAATAACCTAGAACTCTCAGGAAAGAAGGTGATATTTGTGGTATATAGCGATTCATCCAAGGCTTATAGAATCTATATTCTAGAACAACATAAGATCGAAGTCAACAGAGACGTAACATTTAATGAAAAGAAGGCTTTCAAGAAATCCATAGAAGAAACTATAGAAGAAGAAGAGATTAAAGAACCTATTGAAGAAAGCACAAAAAACCAAAATGATGAAAAGGAACAACCTGAGCATCCTATGCAACCATGTGAAACGATTGATTCAGATATCGTACCTAAGACAAAGAAACAACGAGATTGGCTTGAAGCTACCTTACAAGACGCATAAAGACTTAAGGTTCCAGAAGGAACATTAAGAAAAAGTAAGAAGCCTAAAAGATTCTCAAGTTATGCAACATATATGATGTAGCTTCTAGATGAAGAACCTACCACATTTGAAGAAGCAGTTCAAAAGGGACAATGGAAAGAAGCTATGACGAAAGAACACCAATCCATTATGAAAAATGATGTATGGGAAATCGTACCTATACCTAAAGAAAAATCAGCGGTAACTTCAAAATGGGCATAAAAGATCAAACATGCAGCAGACAGAAGCGTGGATAAATATAAAGAAATATTCGTATATAGAGGGTTCTCCCAGAAGGAGGGAGAATATTATGATGAAACTTTTGCTCTGATTGCTAGATATACTTCCATTAGAGCTATCATATCTCTTGCCACTTCCATGGGATGGAACTTACATCAGATGGATGTAAAGACAACTTTCCTCAATGGAGCAATCAAAGAAGAAGTATATATTGAACAACCTCAAGGGTTTGAGGTACATTCCAGAGACACTCACGTTTGCAGAATAAAGAAATCCCTATATGGACTCAAGCAAGATCCAAGGTCTTGGTATGCTAGAATGGACAACTATCTAACAAGACTTGATTTCTCCAAGAGTCATGCAGATCCAAACCTTTACTACAAAGTCGTGGACAATGCACCTATAATTATACTACTATATGTTGATGATCTATTCATAGTAGGTGAAGAGTCTCTCATCATCCAATGCAAGAAGGAACTAGCTTCTGAATTTGATATGAAAGATCTAGGTCTCATGCATTATTACTTGGGACTAGAAGTATGATAGAAGCGTGGTGAAGTATTCCTTCGACAAGGAAAGTACGCAATAAAGATCCTTCAGAAGTTTGGAATGATGGATTGTAAGTCCATGGACACTCCTATGAATATGGATATAAGAAAAGTGAAAGATCCAGATTCTGATCCAATAGATCCATCATTATGTCGACAATTAATTGGGTCATTGATGTATTTGGTAAATACTCGACCAAACATTTGCTTTGCCGTGAATACACTAAGCTAGTTCTAGGTGGAACCGAGACATGAGCATTGGATAGCTGCAAAGGATGTCTTAAGATATATTCGTGGAATAGTAAACTATGGCTTAATATATACCACATCCAGTGATATACAACTTCATGAAATCACAGACTCAGATTGTGCAGGAAGTGCAGAAGACAAAAAGAGTACTTCAGGAATGTGTTTCAGCTTGGGCTCCACTATGATATCTTGGGGTAGCAGGAAACATAAGTCTGTCACACTCAACACAAGATTAGAACGTTCAGGAAGAAAGCAAAGAAATGAAAGTAACCCTAGATGAGATGTTGGCTGAAGAGAGATAATTAATATGAATTAATTAGTGCCTAGAGAGAGAAGTCGGCCTAGGCAAGTCTGCCAGGAATACTATAAATACAAGGCGCCTGTCTCTCATTTGACACACTTCTCAAAATTGCAGAAAGCCAATTCTGCGCACTGTAGTCTAACAGTCTTGTGCGCAAGTCCTAGTGAAGGTGCTGCGCCAGTTTTGGGTGGGACTCTCGGATCAACTTTGGTTACTTCTTTCTTGGTGCATTAGCCATGCTTGGCTATTTAGTTTCTACCAGGATTCTTCTCTCTGTGAAGGTCAAGGTGCTTAGAGGGTGGCTTCGGCCTATGGTTGGGTGACAATAGTGATATTGTCAATGGTAAAATGAGCACATTCATTCATATTCTAACAATATCGACCATCACAGATTGAAAGGAAGATAGATCTGTATGTGTTGGATCGTTTCCAGTAGGAAAGACAAAAATATGAGAAGGAATTCACCAGATCTATGGTGGTTTGCTCAAGGATCCATAAAGAAGAAAGATAATTAATCAAAAGCAATTGATTGCCAAAGCTAGATGAACTCGGGAAGAACACGGTGTCAGAAGAACTGGTAGACAAAGTACACAACAAATCGAATCAAAGAAAATAAGTAGCTGAAGCTACCACCACCGTCTCAACAGACCTCATAGATCAACATCTGTTACAACCAGTCAAGATGCATACCGTGATAGATGCCTTCATGACAACACTGGCTAAAGACATGAGTAATCTAGAATATAGTGTTGCCCTAAATAATGCAACGTTGGAGCAACTGACTTACAAAAGGATTGAATCCTTGTATGACCAACTGGAATTTTAGACAACATATCTCAGGAGTAGGAATTCTATAGGGAAGGCACAATACCTGCCTTTTGTTTTGTCTTTTTCTTAACAAACCTCAATTTTGTCTTATTAGTACACTTGTCACTAGGAATAAGAAGTTGAAACATTTTTGTAACTGCTTCTGCAAGAAGAAGAGGAAGAGTCATATAGAATTTACTAAAATTCCTATAAAGAGGAATATAATCCCATTTGAGAGGGACTTTTGACTCTTCAAACATTGTTTATTTTTGAACTATTTTGGGAACACAATGTCAACTAAAATTGAAGAGTTGTTTTAGAGTTTTCATGCATTATTGTTGAGACTACTAATAAGGGGAAGTCCTCAGGGCCAACTTTTGAAGAAGGAATTATTTGTGTGTGAAGCAAATATAAGCAGTGAATTACTTTAAGCAAGGGCGAATACTGTTCATATGGGCTGTAAGAATGCTAGTTTGTTTATGGATTAATTCTTATGCAATGTGTGATATTCTACAATTTTAAGTATTTCTTCAATTATCTTTTATGCCTTGAGCTTGTTGAGTTGTTAATGTATGAATTCTTATAATATGGACTAATATGGTTATATGTATATGTATGCACTTGTTTCTGATTCCGCTCTTCTATTCAAGCTATCTGTGTAGGGGTTTATGCAGGATTTGGTTCCATTTTCAACTCACCAGTTACTTTAGTTTGCTCCTAGTTAGGATAGATTAAAGTAGATTATTAATAGGTTATCTTGAATTTAATACATAGTCTTCATCTACATATTTGTATTGCACATCCACTCATCATCCACATTAATCGACAAACCGGTCTGCAACTAGTCAAAACCCTAAAAATAGTAACAATGGTAGTCAGGCCAGAATCTAGATGGGTCTCCTAATCCAAACGATGCATAGTCTAATTGAGATAGTGTACCAGGGAGTACCCCTTGTTTTTGTTGGGCGAATTTAGACCTGTCATCAGAAAGGTTGCCTGGGTTTTTCCCCAATTTTGGGGTTTTCCCAGGATACATCTTTGTGTCACCTTGTGCTTGTTTTATGCTGCTTATATTTTCATTACATGGTTGCTAAATGAAAAATAAGATCTAAATGTTTTGGTAAATCTATTTCTTTGAAAGTTTAAGAAAAACTAACATGGTATCAGAGTTGGTTACCTTCAGAACAATTTAACCATTGGAAGGAAGATCACACTTTGGATTTCCTGCAACACCTTACCGTTGTACAAGTTTCTTTTGTCAAGCTCGTTGAACACTCTTTCCAAAATTGTTGGGACTAACCCCACTTTAGAGAAACTCGCCTAACCTTAACGCACATCTTGAAACCATAGTGTGTACTTTTCAAGGAGTTTGAAATTTTGAGATTTTTCAGGCCCAGGGTTTCTACCAATGAAAATTATTACCAGTATGAGAGTTGAGGATAGGTTGGATGGAGAAAACAACTTCAGATCGTGGAAGCATAGGATACTTCTCATTCTAGAAGAGAATAAGATCTTGGATGATGTCAAGCAAGTTCTCCTAGAACCAAAAGAAGAAGATGCCAAGGCAAAGTACAAGAAGAATGAGATCAAGGCCATGAAGATCTTGACAGATTCAATCAAGGAACACTTGATTCCCAATGTATCAGAATTGAAGAAACCAAAGAATATATTTGATGCCTTATCAAGACTATATGAAAGCAAGAACACAAGCAAAAAGCTAAACCTAAGGCATCAACTCATAAAGGTGATGATGAACAAGTCAGATACAGTTTCCACCTACTTCATGAGAATTTCGTAGATCAAGTACCAACTAGAAACTATTGGAGATTCAATGGATGATGTAAAGCTTATGACTACAACTCTTAATGTATTCCCTTCTTCTTGGGACACATTTGTTTAGGGAATTTGTGCAAGAAGTAAATTACCCAAATTTGACAAGCTACAGATAGATTATACCCAAGAATAATTAAGATTGATATCCAAGTCTTAGAAAAAAAATGATGAAGAGAACCAATCTCTTGTTCCTCATGTGAAGAAAAGGAAAGAAAGGAGAAATACCAGTTTGAAGAAAACTAGAAGATCAATTCCAGACCACGAGAATAATGTATCTAAAATAAGATGTTTCACTTGTAAGAAGTTGGGACATTTTGCCTATCAAAGTCCTCAAGGGAAAGGAAAGAGAAAACATCATGCAAATGCAACATATATGGAAGATTCTCAAAAGAGAACAAATGAATCAAAATATGAAGAATATGTCTTTATCTCAACTCTCATAGGTACTATCACTCAAGGAAGTGATATTTGGCTAGTAGACAATGGTGCTTCCAAGCACATGACCGGGTTCAAAATTTATCTTACAAAATTGACAGATAAGAGTTCATCCCTTTAGGTAGAACTTGGGGATGATTCTAGGCATGTAGTCATAGGAGTAGGAGAAACCTCCTACTAGCTTGATTCATGTAATTCTATCTCAATAAAAGATGTTTTGTTTGTACAAGACTTAAAAAGAATCTTCTTTCTATTTCTAATTTAGAAGATAAAGGCTTCATGGTAGCTTTTGTGGATGGCCAAGTCCTTCTATGGCCCAAGAGTTCAAGTATAGATTCAACTAATGTGATTGGTTTCCGAGAGGGAAGATTGTATAAATTGAAGGGATACCTAGAACAAGCTAGGATTAAGAGGGAGTTGACGACTCCCTACAACCCCCAATAGAATGGGGTTGTAGAGAGAAAGAATAGATTAAATGTAGAAGCAACTAAAGCGATGATCCATGACCAAAATTTACCCTTGCATCTATGGGAAGAAGCATCTGGTACAATAATATATGTCCATAATAGAAGTCCCCATAAGATATTGGGAAACAAAACACCAGAAGAATTATTCATCGGAAAGAAACAAAAAGTTAGCCACTTGAGAATATTTGGCTATCCAATGTATATACATGTTCACAAGGAAAATAAAACAAAGCTAGAGCCTTTAGGAAAGAAGGGCACTTTCGTTGGATACAATGAGACTTCAAAGGCCTACATAATATACATCTCCGGACAGAGACAAATTAAGATTAGCAGGGATGTTACATTTGATGATGAAGTAGCCTTCAAGAAATCTAGGGAGTCTCACATGGATGAGGGCAGAGAGGAGAAAAAATCTCCAAGGGATGCAGTAATGATTGACTCTACTCTAGATGAACACATTCCAGAAGATCAAAATGAGACAATAGAGCCAACGATACTTGTAGATTCACCTAGAGAAGTTACAATTACTAGGAAGAGACCAACATGGCTCCGGAACACCTTGGAGGAAGATGAAGGACATGCAACTCCCAAAGGTTCTTTCAGAGAGAGAAAGAGACAACACAAGTTTTCCAGCTATGTGGCACTAATGAGTAAAATCATTGATTCAAAACCTTCCACTTATGAGAAAGCTACTAAGAAACAAGTCTGGAAGGATGCCATGATGGAAGAGTATCAGTCCATCATGAAGAATGATGTGTGGGAAGTGGTTTCGAGACCTAAAGGGAAGTCAATAGTGACTTCCAAGTGGATATACAAGATTAAGTATGCCACAGATGGAAACATAGAGAAGTACAAAGTGATATTTGTGGCTAGAGGATTCTCCCAGAAAGAGGGAGAAGATTATGACGAGACATTTTCTCCAGTAGCAAAGTACACTTCCATAAGATATATTATTGTTATTGCTTTCGTTATGGGATGGAAATTACACCAGATGGATGTCAAGACTGCTTTCTTGAATGGTGTAATTAAAGAAGAAGTGTACATAGAGCAACCACAAGGTTTTGTAATCCATGGGAAGGATTCCCATGTTTGCAAATTGAAGAAAGTTTTGTACATGATTAAGCAGTCACCCAGGGCATGGTATGCCAGAATAGACAGTTATCTGATAAGCTTGGGGTTTACCAAGAGCGATGCAGATCCCAACCTTTACTACAAGGTTGAAGATGGTCTCCCATTGATCTTGGTACTATATGTGGATGACCTGTTTCTTACAGGGGATGAGAAGCTCATATATGGGTGTAAGAGGGAGCTCACTTCAAAGATCGAAATGTAGGATCTGGGTTTGATGCAATATTTCTTGGTATTAGAGGTGTGGCAGAGGCCATATGAGATTGTCCTTAGCCAAGGAGAATATACAACCCAGATCTTGTAGAGATTCAGGATGATGGAATGCAAGTCCATGACCACACCTATGGTTATGAATTTGAAGCTCTTGAGTGATTCATCTTTAGATTTGGTTGATCCCACAGGTTGGATTCCATGGTCCACACACCAGATGACGATGACAGCCTTTGGAGGCTTGATGAGACACATTGGAGGACCTAACCCAACGATTTTCTCTTGAGGATAAAACATCACTTTTGAGGAGGTTAACGCCACCTTAGGGCTAGGGATGGGGTGGTGGTGTTGGTTGATCTGACACCTTGGCATGTTTTTATTGATGAGGGTTTGACTTGGAGGATAAAGGTCTAGCGCATGAGAGGGAGGCCCTAGAGGGCCCAACGACTTTCACTTTCCACTCCAACGACTTGCAAAAGTGTCAAAACATCACCCTAGAAGAGGAATGGCGTAACTTTAGGGTTTCTATTGTGCATTTAAAAAAAGTTAAATCAAATTTTAAAATGTAAAGGGGAAAAGTAAGGGTTGTTTCCCCTTACTCTATGGTTTACCCTAGGTTTTGTGGAGAAACTCTTATTAGAGGTTTTTTATAAATAGAGATCATTTCTATCTCATTTTACCATAGCTCTCCCATTATGAGAAGAGTACATTGGCTGAAATTTGCACCCTACTTGGGAAATTATCTCTATATCTCTTGGTTACATTATCTTGTGATGGTTTTTCTTATGCTATTGGATGGATGGATGATGCACTAGCTCTCCTGGAGAATTTTTCTTGCTTTATGGTGGATTTTCCTTGGTGAATTAGGGTTTCATCTTGTTAATGCCTCAACTAGGTAAGGATTTCATGTTCATTGCTCTCTTTTGTTGGTTGTAAGGTTAATGTGATGATTTCTCGAGAAGTATAAGGGAATACAACCCCCTTCAAGTCCATTATAATTGATTGGAGTAATCTATTGTGCAAAGGATACTAGGAGGAGTAAAAGGGTTTACACCCTTCTAGGTTTTCCTTGTTGGTTAGGGTTTTCCTTGGGGAGTAAAATGGATTACAACCCTAAGGAAGTAATTCATCCAACTTGTTTAATAAAGAGAATCTATTTTTCCAATAGAAAGGCACTAGTCTTCATACATTGGAGAAATACATCATTGCATTGGTAATTGTGAAAAGTTGAGATATTGGAATTGTTATAAGTGGAATTTAAACTATATGCTATACATGTCTAAGCCACTAAGGCATCTCATTTGGCAAAGAATTTCCTATTGCTGTTACAAATTTTAATCTACAACCATTAGGGCTGCAGAAAACTCATCATAAATTTTGATTTTACTCTCTTATCAACCGTCGTAATTTGCTAAGAATTTGCCAGCATAACTTACTAGTCCTAGCGCATATTTTGGGTGGATTTTTTGCAAGTGTTGGTGGATGATTTTTCTATTGTAACAACTTGTTTGCTACAACCATAAGGATGCAAATAAATCTATGCAATACTTATCTATAACAACCTTACATTTTAAGTTAAAGTCTATGCTTTATTACTTGAGTTGTACTTTTGTTTACTAGCTTATCTCTTGCACCATTTACTTGACTTTAGCATCATTTTTTAAGCATCTCTAATAATAATTTCTTTACTGATATATATCTTTTTTGACTGCTGCAAATAGGGAAAACAAACTTCAATTGCTTTTCCACTTAACATACAACTTGTATACTTGGTTTCTCTTGTGTCTCAGGCAAGTACCATTATCATCCGCAGGTACTCAAACTTCTTGGCAGCCATTGACCACTACCGAGATTCATTTCCAAGCTAATCTCCAATTATAAAATTGACCTATATGGGAATCCATTCATAAGTATCAAATTCCATCTCATTTCTCCCCTAGGGTCACCTGAGATTCCCCCCTTATGTTGGATTTATGCTTCACTAAAGCGAGGGGAGGGTTTATTTGAGGTGACAGTGGGTAAACTCTCCCACCGTTATCGCTATCCAGTGGATTGGGTTTGGATTTTCCCAACCTATAGTTTTCATAATAACATTTTGTCACTGTTGGCGAGGAGGATTTTGAATCCTCTTTCGTTCCCCAACGATACTTTGACAAGCTACCATCCCAAAGCCTTTATCCCTAGCTTTCCTGACGACTCCACTTGAAGGAATTTCCCCTTCCACCCTCGATAAGATTGTCCTAAAGCTCATCTGGCGACTACATTATGGGACGTACCCGAAAAAGGCATTACCCGACCCCCAAGAACACTTCCAAGCATTGTAAGCCTTCACCCAAGTGATCTATTCCTCCATCATCTCCCACTTCTCATGATTGTCCATCTACCTCTCTTATCCCTCTATAATCACCTACCTCCTCTACACCTCCGCTCTCATCCGTGCCCAGTTCACCAAGTACTACTTGGAGCTCATGGGTCAGAGATGCATACAAACCTTTAGACATGACGAAGATCCCTATATCTCCTCACAAAATCTCAAGGGACTTTAAGGAATGGCTCCATTTCATTTCGGGAGATGATTTCATTACAACCAAAGATCATTTAGATGCCTTCCTCCATGCTCTTGAACCCTATGACCAACATGAATATGTCTGGATGAGAATATTCTCATACACTCTTGTTGGAAGGGACAAGGAGTGGTATGATAGTATTATTCTTTGGACAATCACGAGTTGGGATCTTTTTCAGGAATGGTTTGCCAAAAAAATTGGAAAAAAAAAAGATTTATAGTCCCTTTATGATCAACTCTATAACTACAAAAGAGAGACACACAAAAGTATAAGGGACTTCAATGATAGGTTCAATACCCTCATAAGGATTTTTCCTCAATATTTCATACCTTGTCAAAGTACCATCCTCAAGTCCTACATGTCAACTGTTGGAAGCAGGCCAAAGCGGAAAGAAAGGTGATTTTGGGAAAGAAGGCATGCATGAGGAAAGCGACAACTGGAAGGAAGAGAAGCTTGCGTGCATGAATGGAAGACCTAACGATGTTATGGTTAGGGTTTTTGTAATACTTTGTAATGTCTGAAGAGCCAAAAACATATAAATATAGATACCTAGGTCTCATAGAAGGAGGTGAAAAGACGGATGTGAGGAAGCACATGTGGTGTAATATTTTTTTGTATGACCTAATTTTGTAAGCTATTGAGATAGAGAGGGATGAGGAGGTTAGATCTTGAGGGTTAAATCGCAGGCTGAGGAGCCTGGTGTGATATAATACACCTCATAATAGATCTTAACACGAATGATAAGATTTGTAAAATGTGCGACGCTGTAGTTCAGAACTACTATAATAAAAGAGCTAAGAGCCAGATCTTTGTGGACATAGCCTAGGGGGGGTGAACCACGGTAAAACCTGTGTTATGTGATTGAATGCATGTGTTTCTTTACTGTCTTTAGTAGTTGTTGATATGATAATTGAATGTGTTGTTATATTTCCCGTGTAATCATAATTGACAATGTATTGAGTTAGTGAGTTAGAATAGACTCTTAGCATACAGTTCTCAAATCCCCCACTCAATCCTAGGTTGCGAACACATGAGTATTGCAGCCACCCATTAATACTATCTCAGGTGAGATGGCGCAGTGCAGCCTGTGCGCACTGTTTCCTTCTGGTTTACCAGGAGGGTCGATAGGTTTAGAGGCTAAGGACAAAAGAGCCAGAGTTTGCATAGAAAGATAATATAAACCCTAGAGTAACACCCCACAAATATCTTGAGAAATACGTGTTTACTGATTTACACGAAGTCTTTTTCTGTGATTTTCCACACCTATTGCAGTAGTGGATATTAAGGTTGAAGGATAACCATGCAACGAACCGGATCCAATAGTTAGAGTGGACCCTAGTATAGATTGAGCAGTTATAGCAGGTGAACAAAAAATTCACCCGCGCAGTAGATTTTTGGCTCGAGAGTATTGTGGTAGGCTTTATAACAGAGTTTGCAGTAGATACAATGAAGTCGTACAACGCAGCAGAGCAAGAGTTTCTACGCAGACCTTGAGGAAGGTACATTATATCGTTGTATACTGTAGATTCTAACCTTGTACAATATCTACTGCAAACAAATATTCAGTAAAAGAATAGAAAATATACAATGACAAATACAAACATTACACATAGATTTTTCCTCTGGAAACCCAAACCGGGAAAATTAGCATATTCTATATTCATTCATGTGTAATACGTTGCTTACAATACTATATACATATAGGAGCCAACGTCATCCAAAACCCTAACCCAATGACATGGATTAGTTGAAAACCGTAATTCCTTAACCGGAAATAGAAAAGCATTGGCAAAAACCATGTGCCGAAAAACCACTTAAATACGCGACACATTTCTCGAGGCATAATTTTTTTTTTCGGGGGCGCTGCCCCCCCCTCTAACCCCCCTATGCACCCAGTGTAGACGCTACTACTCATATAAAGAATGTAACACATACCCAACATTCTCCCACTTGTTTTTTTCTTTGCATATAGGGGGTTATAGGGTTACATAGTCAACAATCCAGGGCAACAATGCCCATGGATCCTCTACACCAAGAGAACTTCTCAGTACTCACAGATTTTGTTAATGAGTCTGCAACATTCTTCAAAGTGTCCACCTTCATCAGTGATACTTTCTTTTCTTCAATCATGTCTCTCACAAAGTGATATTGAACATCAATATGCTTTGTCTTTTAATTATAAGTTAGGTTCTTTGCCAGAAAAATTGCACTTTGACTGTCACACTCTATCCTTACAACTTGTTGTACCAACTGAATACCCGAACACAATCTTTGTAACCATACTGCTTCCTTACTTGCATGAGTGGATGCCATGTATTCAGCTTCTGTAGTTGAATGTGCCATCACAACATGTCTTTTGCTCATCTAACTTATTGCTCCTCCAAACAGGTTAAACACATACCCTCTTGTAGATCTCTACAATCCAGATCTATAGCCCAGTCTGCATCCACAAATCCATGTATATCCACCACTCTATCCAATCCCGATCTTTCTTCGTAGCACAAGCCATATCTAGCAGTGCCACGCAAATACCTAAAAACCCTTTTTACTGCTATCCAATGCTCCTTCCCTGGTTTTGACATATACCTGCTCAAAACTCCCACTGCATGTGCAATGTACGGTCTAGTACAAACCATTGCATACATCAAACTACCAACTGCACTTTCATATGGAACATGAGACATGTCCTCCTCTTCTTCATGTGTCTTGGGACACTGATTCGCAGATAACTTTACACCAACAGGAATATGAACCTTGACCGGTTTACATTCGTGCATATTAAACCTCTGCAATATTGTCTTGACATATTTTCTCTGATTTAACCAGAGTTTCCTCCTTTTCCGATCTCTTTTAATTTCCATGCCCAAAATGAAATTTGAAGCACCGAGATCCTTCATGTCAAATTTAGAGGGCAACTGAGTTTTCACATCCTAGATAATATCCTTGTTGTTTCCTATCAGCAACATGTCATCCACACACAAGACCAAATAAATCAAATGATCACCAATTAATTTAAAATACACAAAGTGATCCTCTTTTCTTCTTGTGAAGCCAAGTCCCAGCATATAAGTATCAAATTTTTGATACCACATCCTTGGTGATTGTTTTAAACCATATAGGGACTTTTTCATCTTGCATACCAAATCCTTCTTTCCCTTCACAACATAACCTTCTGGTTGCTTCATATAGATTTCTTCTTCGAGATCCCCATGCAGGAATGTTGTCTTCACATCCATCTGTTCTACTTCAAAATCAAATGCAACAACAATAGATAACATAAATCTTATAGAGGTTAACTTGGCTACAAGAGAAAAATTCTCACCAAAATCAATTACCTCAACCTGGGAATAACCCTTTGCTACTAACTGAGCTTTGTATTTCTCCACTTTTCCTTTTGCATTCAACTTCTTTTTAAATACCCATTTGCTGCCAATGGATTTTCTTCCAGTGGGAAACTCCACTAGATCCCAAGCCTCATTCTTATCCAAAGATGCCATTTCTTCGTCCATGGTCCTTTTCCAGAGATTTCCATCCTCTGAATCCACTGCCTCCCTAACAGTTCTAGGATCATCATCAATAATAGACAAAGCAAAATTTGAACAGAAATTAGATGGAGTATACCTTTCTGGTAGCCTTCTTTCTCGAACTGATCTCCTCAATACTGGAGTATGAGGATCTTCTTCTTCTGATTCCTGTTCTTCTGTAGAGTCTGATTCATCATCCTTTAAATCAAACTCTATTTTCTCTGGTTCTTCCTTACTTGGTAGGACTTATTGTTTAACAACATCCTTCATTTCTCTAAATACCACATCTCAGCTATACATTACCTTCTTAGTTTCTGGGTTCCAAAGATTATAACCTTTAAGACCATCTTTATATCCAATAAAGATACACTTTTCAGTCTTCTTATCCAACTTACTCCTGTTTTCCTTTGGAACATGAACATATGCATCGCAACCAAATACCTTGAGATGTGTGAGAGAAGGTTCCTTACCATTCCATACCTCTTGTGGAGTCTTTTCATCCAACACTGATGAGGGTGATCTGTTGACTAGGTAACATGCAATACCCACTGCCTCTGCCTAGAATTCTTTCCCTAACCCGACACTACTGAGCATGCACCTTGCTTTTTAGATCAACATCCTATTCATCCTTTCTGCAACTCCATTCTGCTGAGGTGTACATGGAGTAGTCTTCTTCCTTGCTATACTGCACTTCTTACAGAATTCTTCAAATTCATTCTCACAGAACTCTCCGCCATTATCTGTCCTCAACACCTTAATTCTTTTCTCCATTTGATTATCAACAAGAGCCTTAAACTCTTTAAACCCGTCAAAGACTTCAGATTTCTTCCCGAGGAAATATATCCAAGTATTCCTCGAGAATTCATCAATAAATGAGACGTAGTACATAGATTTTCCTAATGATGGGACTGACATAGGTCCAAAAACATCACTATGAACTAGCTGTAAAATTCCTTCTACCCTCGTTGCACCGGAGGGGAATCTTACCCGATTCTGCTTCCCATATAGACAACGTTCACAAAAATCATAATCTAGAGAGCAGTTAGACATACCTTCAACCATACCTTTACCGTGTAGTAGTCGAAGACCCTTCTCTCCGATATGCCCCAGTCTTTGATGCCACATCATAAAATTTTCTCCAGAGACTGTAGGAGTTCTTTCTTCTTCAACTCTAATATCAGGAACAATGGAACTATTACACCCATCACTAATAGTGCTTCCTTGTAGTTTATATAGAGTTCTAAACCGAACTCCCTTCAACAACACCATTGCTCCTCGAACCATCCTGCAAATTTCCTTTTCAAATATTGTTTTTACCCCTACATCGTCCATTTTTCTTACAGAAATCAAATTTCTGGCCAAACCTAGGATGTGTAGAACACCAGGTAGTGTTCTAATTCTTCCATCTATGAGCCTCAACTTGACTCTTCCACGTCCTATGATTCTGGTTGTCGAATCATCACCTAAGAAAACATTACCTCCATCATACCTTTCATATTCGCAGAAGAACTCCCTGTGGGGAGTCATATGAAAGGATGCCCCAGAGTCAACCAACCATGCCTCATGATCTGCATGTGTGATTGAAGAAGCCAAGTACACATCCCCCCCTTCTTCCTTAGAGGTCTTTTCTTCTGTAGATTGAGATTCTTCAGATCCCTTCTTTTTCTCAACCATGGATCTACACTGCTTCTTGTAGTGCCCTTCTTTTCCACATCTCCAAAATACCCTTACAAAATTTCCGGGAGATTTAGATATACCCTTAGACTTAGATCTCCCACTTGAGAAATTAGATCTATTCCTTTCTTGGGAATGTCCTCTTGCAAATAATGCATCTGTGCTCTGTCCTTCCATATTCTTCCATCTCATCTCCTTCGACAACAAGGATGAGACCACTTCTTCAAACTTCAAGGCAGTTGTAGTACTACCTATGGCTACAACCAGACCATTCCAAGAGTCTGGTAAAGAACACAATAAACTTATACATTTATCTTCATCTGAAATTTTAATCTCAACAGATACTAACTGACTTACCACTGTATTGAAGGCGTTCAAATGATCTTCCACCGAGTCTCCATCTATCATCCTTAGGTTATACAACTTATTTCTTAGAAATAGTTTATTTATTAGGGACTTAGACTAATACAACTTCCCCAACTTTTCCTATATATCCTTGGCTGTAGCTTCCTCTGACACATTCAGTAATACTGAATCAGAGAGACACAAATAAATTATGCCCTTTGCCTTCTGATCCAACTTTTTCCAGTCGTTTGCTGAAGTTCCTGTAGGTGCAGTACCTCTATCTACCACGATCCACTGATCTATGTCCACCAACAGATCTTCCATCTTGAGCTTCCACGGCTCAAAACTTTTCCCATTAAACTTTTCGATCTCTAGCTTCGAATTGCTTGCCATTTATTTTCACCTGAAAAATCAATACCACAGATCTCCTACTCTAACAAGGCTTATCACAGTCCCGAGCCAAACCCTTGACCACAAAGGCGTCCCCCTGAAGCTAATAAAGATCTGATACTAAATGTAGATTCTAACCTTGTACAATATCTACTGCAAACAGATATTCATTAAAAGAACAAAAAAGATACAATGACAAATACAAACATTACACCAAGATTTTTCCCCTGGAAACCCAAACTGGGAAAACCAACATATTCTATATTCATTCATGTGTAATACGTTGTTTACAATACAATATACATATAGGAGCCAACGACATCCAAAACCCTAACCCAATGACCTAGATTAGTCCAAAACCCTAATTCCTTAACTGGAAATAGAAAACGATCGACAAAAAACATGTGTCAAAAAACCACCTAAATATGTGACACGTTTCTCGAGGCATAATTTTTTTTTTCTAGGGGCGCTGCACCCGAATCCCCCTCTAATCCCTCTACACACATGGCGTAGATGCTCGGACACTACTACTCATGCAAAGAATATAACACATACCCAACATATACTTCTATTAAGATACTGCTATACAACAAACAGGTAATGACGATGGAGTCAGACAACTAAACTTCCTTGTGTGGATGGGAGAAGGGGGGAAGGATTGATAAAAAAAGGAGAAATGGAAGGAGGAAAGGATAAGGGAAAGAATGAGGAACCATTGGACCTAATCATGATGGACGATGACCAGATCAAGTGGATCATGGCGACAGTTGGAAAGACGCGTAGTGGAGTACCCTACCAATACAAGGTGAATACCAAGAAGAGAGCCGTAGCTGCAAGGGAAGGCTTGGCGAGCGACGAGGAAGAGGTAGAGGATCTCCGGGCTATGGAAAAGATTGAGGAAATCCTACACACAACATATGAGAGGAAGACGAGAGGTCTAATAATGGGAAGAGAAGGCAACAATCCTATTCATATTAATGTCAGTGTGGAACCCATAAACCCATCTGGAACTAATACACCAAAGAGAGCACCACCGTTTAAACAACTGGATTTTGGGAGAAGAAAGATAGTAGGAAGTACATCTACACAAGGAACAACAACTGAAGGAGCTAGTTCATGCAACACTAGTCAAGTATCTACATTGCATGGAGGTAGTAGTTGAACATTCAGGATGGCAGGACATGATCCCACCATCAAGTTACCAAAATTTAAAGGAGAAGCGTCGGAGGACCTGGAAAAAAAATTGTTCATCTGTGAGAAGAATTGGGAAGTAGAATAGATCACATATGAAGATACTAAACTGGTACAACTAGTGATTACACAAAGGGATCATGCATTGGATTGGTATATGAGTTTAGGTACAAACAATCCAACTGGGACAACGAAAATAATTGCAGACATCAAGAAATTGTTGATAAAGGAGTTCCAAAAGCCAAGTTCAGAAGATCAGTACATGAACGAGATGATCCAAATTAGACAAAAACGAGGAGAATATGTATGGGAGATTGACCAGAGATTCAAGTGACTAAAGGGAAAGTTGAAATATCTCATGACCGATATGTAGCATAGGCACATGTTTGTCAATTCACTGCTACCACACTTAAAATACCCATTGCGACAACATAAGTTTCAGACGCAAGCAGAGGCTTTGCAGGCATCCCTGCAAATGGAAGAAAAATAGTATCAGCAGATGGATCCAACCATCGAAGAATTGAAGGAGGATTTGAAGAACTTAACGTTTCAACTAAACCAAAATAAAAGTAAGGATAAACGAGAAGCCGTTTGGTGTACTACATGTAGGATGGAAGGACACCACAAGAACGAATGTCTAACATTCTCGTAGAATATGGAAATAGTAATGTCAAATCCATTACCAACAAGAGGACTATGGTGCAAAATCTGTAAGAAACCGGGCCACGATCCATATCAGTGCCCAATGATGCAAAAATACCAGACAATCCCAAAGAGTTCATATTGTAGCGTTTGCAAGTTAGTGGGCCACGATGATAAAGATTGTAGATCTATGGATTTGATGTGAGAGAGGACATTAAATGCAAATAGAGTGCAAGCATAAATGATGATTGGGAAATCCACACCATAGTTTAACCACGTTCCATCCCCATACAACACTGCGTAGCGGAAATATAATACTGCGCAACAACCATATAATACCGCACAACCACAATACAACACAACACAACCTCAGTAAAATACAATACAATACAATCAGGCGCCTCAGTATAATGTGTCGAGAGGAGATCAAGAGGGCTCCAGAGGTGGAGGATGAGCAAGAGGAGGTTTTGGAAGAGGTAGAGGACCGATGGTATGTCACAATTGCCAACAACTGGGACACTACACAAGGGAATGTCCACTTCCACCAAAAACTTGCATGTATTGTCGTGCATCGGACCATGATAAGGAAAAATTTCTGACATTATTAGTAAAGATCTAGGAAAAGAGGAACCAAAATAACCAGAATGTTCAGTGGATTTCAGTCGAAGTGAGGGATGAAGGATGGAACATCAACATAGTTACCCATGGAGGAGATAAAACATGAAACGATGCAGTCCGACAAGAGCCAGTACAACACCAGTGGGTGAAGAAGAACGCTGAAACAAGGAAGCAGTTCGACGCATAGAATGAGAAGGAGATATTTAAGCAAGCCAGACAAGAATTTCAAAAGAATGACATTGCGTCGACTTCAACTGGGCAGCAAAGCAAGGAAGCACAAGAGTACGAGATGACTCCGTTATTGGATCATACCAACGAAATGCAACCCATGGGACAAGTAAGTACAATTAAAGGATTTTTGCAATCATGTGTAAAAGTATTGAATGATCCATGATCTATCAAAATATTGCAAAACATATTAGAAAGATGTAGTATAGAGACGAAAGGAAAACTAGAACAAAAAACAATCAACCACCTACATACAAGGAGAAGAACAAGTAGGGAGTTTAGAATGAATGCCAACATCAGATATTTCAACATGGGAGATATCATACTAGATCTAGGATCTGAATTTAATGTATTACCAAAGAAGACATGGCAATGTATGGGAGAGCCCACATTAGGATATTCACTTGTGCAACTAAAACTAGAAAACCAACACAGAGTCCTACCAATTGGTAGACTGAAAGGAGTAACAGTAGACCTGGATGGAGTGCGCACTAAAGCAGACTTTGAAGTGATTGAAATAGTGGACGACACAACACCATATCCAGTGTTGCTTGGGTTGGATTGGGCGTTTGACAACCAGACCATAATCAATTTGAAGACACGAAAAATGACATTCGAGTCAGGTGAATACAGGGTCATCACGCCATTAGACCCATCAGAAGGGGAAAGGTTTGTAGAACCCACTTGCTTACACTTAGAGGAAATTAGCTAGTTGTACAGAACAACTGCGCGCGATGAGGATTACGTGAACCCAACTGTAGATGGGATACTCAGTTGGCAGAGCATTACTTCATGTGCGACAGACTCAGATACCAGTTTAGAGAACTAACAAAAAGGGCTACACGAATTTTCCACGAGAAGATGTGCACGAATAGACTGCACAGTAAGATGGGTAGGCATGGAGATAAGGGAACCACCTAGTTTCCACGAAGTAAATGATCTAGAAGTATTCTTGGCATAGTACGAAGATGAAGTTTTAGAGAATCAAAGACTTTTAATACTTGATATAGCACTCGAGGCCACACCTGTAAGATGGTGGGGCGCACACAAAGAGACAATCACAGATTGGTACCAATGTAAGTGGTTACTGCGCATAAGGTTCGACGCAGAACAAAAAAACAACAAGAAGTAGAATTATGATGGACAGGGGGCACCAGTGAAACAATTGGAGAAGTGCACAGCGCTGTGGAAAATGACACCCCTAGAGGAATGGCCTCATCACTTCATACACACTCTAGAGGGCATACCAGCGAACTGGTATACAGACCAAGAACTACGCTAAGGAACTGCGAACTAGACGGTATTGCAACAAAATTTTACATTCAATTTTTCATTCGAGCATGAGAACCCCAACATAGATGGAGCTCTTAAACAAATAAGAGGGGTGATATTCATCAAGGAACCAGAAGTCGAACTCATAAAAGAAGAACAACAATGGAACAAACAGACAGTCAAAGAACTGTTGTCATGTTACCATGTGCAGGAGGAAGCACCAGATGAAGACAATCCACGTGATATTTAGATTGATGAAGCAAAAGGCTAAATAGAAGTGGAGGGTGCACCTATATAATCAAAATTCATTGCTGCATCGATCAAGGTGAAGAAAGTCAACATTGGGACAGTTGCGAATCCCAAAATGGCCAGCATTGGAGATTACTGGGATGAGAAAACAATGGAAATCATAACAGAGTTACCGCATGAATACAATGACCTGTTTCCCACAACATTTACAGAAATGAAGGGTATATCAGGAGAGCTAGGAGAAATGAAGATACCACTCAGAGTTGAAGCGAGTCTGATCAGACAACGACCATACATATTGAACCCGATACATAAGCAGAAAGTCAAAGCTGAGATTGACATGATGCTCGAAGATGGAATCATAGAACCAGTGGAAGAATCAAAATGGATAAGCCCAATGGTAGTTCAGGAGAAAAAACAAGGAGGGATAAGGATGTGCGTCGACTTGAGGAACTTGAATGATGCATACCTACATGACCCATTCCCTACACCTTTCATGGATGTAGTGTTGGAGAACGTAGGAGGACACAAATTTTACTCATTCACTGATGGATTCTCAGGGTACCACCAGATCAAGATATCCTAGGAAGATAGATACAAGATCACGTTTGCTATAGGATGGGGATCCTTCCAGTACAAAGTCATGCCGTTTGGACTGAAGAATGCACCAACAATTTTTTCCTGAGTAGTCATCGCCGCATTTAAGGAATTCATCCACCGGTTTCTAGAGGTATACTTGGACGATTGGACAGTGTATAGTTTGTTGAAAGTCCGTGTAGAGGTCTTACGACTAATGTTAGAAAGATGTACGCAGTGCCAGATATCATTAAACATAAAAAATATATATATTCAGAACACCATTGGTGATACTATTGGGCCATATAGTATGCAACCAAGGTTTACTAGTAGATGCTGGAAATATTGTAGTAATTGTTAACTTGCCATCACCAAAAATAGTCCATCAACTAAGAGAGACATTGGGACACACATGATACTACATAAAGTTTATCAAAGGTTACGCGTAGATTACCACACCAATGGAGAAATTTTTAAGAAAAGATACAAAGTTTCATTGGAATGACGATTGTCAACAAGGTCTGGATACGTTGAAAGAAAAGATGGTAACCATGCCAATACTAGTATTTGCAGACTGGGAAAAGAAATTCCACGTACATGTAGATGCATCATCCATAGCACTTGGAGCTATCTTGGCGCAGCCATGAGTGGGATATTTGAATCACCCTATAGCTTTCATTTGCGAGCATAAAGCTATCATAATCATAACAGAACTATAACACCACAGAGAGGGAAGGCCTAGCTATGGTCTATGCACTGCAGAAGTTCATACATTACTTATTGGGAAAACACTTTAAGATGTTCACATATCACTCAGCCCTTAAATACCTAGTCAAAAAACCAGTGTTGGGGGGGAGAATTTGTCGATGGTTACTATTGTTTCAAGAATTTGATTTTGAAGTAATAGTCAAGCCAGGAAAATTGAATGTAGGACCTGACCACCTGTCAAGGGTCACCAACGGAGAATAACCTACAAATTTAGAGGACAACATCCCAGACGCACAATTATTTTCAGTCTAGATCACTGATGAATACTTTGCAGATATCATTCAATACTTTAGCACAGGTACTGTGTCACAGGAATATAACACTACGCAGAAGAAAAACCTGGTAGTTCAGGCCACAAACTATCAACTGATTGCATAACACTTATACAAAATGGGTGCAGATAACATCTTGAGAAGATATGTGTTAGAACACGAAAACCAAGAGCTTTAACAGAAGTCTATGAGGGAATAGCAGGAGGACATTACACAGGTAAAGTTACCGGGAAAAAGGTATTGCACGCAGGACTATGGTGGCCAACCATTCATAGAGACTTGAAGGAGTACTGCCAAAGATGCGATGTCTGCCAAACGGTTGGTAAACCCAATAGAAGGGATGAGATACCATTACGACCACAAGTAAAATTGCAGGAATTCGATAAATGGGAAATATACTTTGTGGGAGAAATCAACCCACTATCAAAAATAATAGGAGCAAGGTACATTATCACCGCGACAAAATACCTGACAAGATGGGTGGAAGTAGCACTAGTGAAGGATTGCAGTGCAAAAACAAAAACACACTTTCTATTTGAACAAGTAATCACTAGATTTGGGTGCCCAAGAGTTTTGATGAGCGACCAAGGCACACACTTCATTAACAACACTATCAATGCTATGACTGAAGAGTTTGAAGTCCATCATCAGAAGTACACAACATATCACCCACAGGAAAATGGCACAGTAGAAGTGTTTAACAAAATCCTTGAGAATACACTAACCAAGATCTGTAATGTCAACAGGGATGATTGGGACCTCAAAATACCAGTAGTATTGTGGGCCTACAGAACCACGTGCAAGAAGTTGACGGGGCACATGCCATTTAAACTGGTATATGGCCAAGAAGCAGTGGTTCCATTAGAATTTCTGGTACCCAGTTTGTACGTAGCAACAATTACACACATGACAAAATGAGGCACAGTACATGAAAGACTAAATCAGTTGATGACCATGGAGGAAGATCAAATCCTAGCAGGGTTCCACCAACAAGTTCATAAAGAACGGGACAAATCTTGGCATGACAGACACATCAAGAAGAAAACATTCAAGGAAGGAGATCTAGTGTTGATGTATGACAACAAATCCATTCAGCACCGAGGAAAACTCAGAATGCACTGGTTAGGACCATACGAAGTAAAAACTGTCACAGATGGGGGAGATGTACAGTTGAAAGACTTAGCAGGCGCATAACTCAGAGGGATGATCAATGGGAGCCGACTGAAACTGTACAAAGACATTTGACCACCCACAACTTGAAAGTCACTGTGC
>ML785256.1:137896-163009 GCA_009831015.1 Picea engelmannii
TTGGTTTTACATATTATCTTTTCCACACGCCCTGTGTGATCTTGACAAATCAGAAATAGATCGGAAAAGTGCATTTTCTAGGTAAGCTAATCGAGATCTAACCATTGTTGTCATCAAGAAGCGATTTTTTTTCTTGTGTGAAAAGAGTTTCTTATGAGCATGCTCTCCAAGGCTGTCTTCCACAACAACAACAACTCTAGGTTGCTACTTTTGGATCTGTATATGCTCTTTGCCCCATGCTCTGTGTGATCTTGGAAAATCAGAAACAGATTGGAAAAAGTGCATTTTCCGGGTAAGCTAACCGAGATCTAACCATTGTTGTCATCGAGAAGATATTTTTTTTTCTTTTGTGAAAATAATTTTTTATGAGCATGCTCTCCAACACCAACACCAACACCAACAACAATCTTCACTTCAAGTATACAAGTGAATCACTATAAGAATCTTTATTTTAAAGTCATTTTTTTTGCAAGCAACTTTATTTTATAAAGTAACTTCATTGTAAAAATGATCCCCACTTATTTTTATAAAAGTGGGTCATTTCATAAATAAACTTATTTGTAAAAGTGATGTTATTTGGAGGGGTATTTCCATGTGGGCCAACTTCTACTTTCCACGTGGCTCTTTGGTTAACGTTTATGTATTTTTTTAAAAGGGTATAACTTTCACATCCGAAGTCTGTTTTGAATGCCATTTTTTTAAAACCGCCTAATTTTTCGAGATCTTTCCATCCTGATCATCAATTTCAATTTTTAAATCCATATTATCTACATGTTTAATATGGATTATTCCAGTGATCTTTTTCTTACCAGCACCTACTACATCCAATGGAAATCCAATATGGAGGATTTATTAAGAAGTAAAGGCCTGTACCAAATTACCTCGAGAAAGGAAAAAAAACCCATTGATTATGAAAAGAAAGTCAAATGGGCTAATAGGAATGATGAAGCATGTGGACTAATCAAAATTTCCATCTCTCCAAATTTAAGGTTCCACCTTCAAGAAATTGATGACCCCGATGAAGGTTAGGAAAACATTGAATCTGTGTTTGGTAAACACAATATTATTCGAGCACATCAGTTAGAAAATCATATATTGACCTCAAGTTCAGATGATTTTTCTTGCATTGAAGACTATCTATCTAAGTTTAAAACACTTAGAATTTTATGTGAAAAGTGTAGCATAAAGTTGGAGAAAGAGCATTGCATCTATATTATTCTTTCCGAGCTAGGTAGTGTATATTATGTGTTTGTATTTAGGGAAAGCTTATAAAAAACCCACTCTTGAGTCCTTTTGCGATGCTTTGATTAGAGAGAAAGATAAGCTTATACAACTTGGAGTGATCAACACAACAGGTACCTCCAACAAAGACTTAGTAGCCCAACATAAAGATAAACCCAAGAATCCCAAGAAACAACATCCTTGTCACAACAACAAGCAAAACAAGGGTCACAAACCCACTCAAACAACTTCAACTCCTAATGGTGACAAAGGAGCAAAATCTAAAAATAAGAAGATTAACATACATTTAAAATTTTGTTGGAAGGATGGTCATGATGAGTCCAAATGTTTTAAGAAGATGACAACTTTAGAAGCAATGATGAAGAAGCACACCATCAATATTGATTCTACTTCTTCTTCTTCTTCTTCTCATGGACATGCACTTTTTGCTTCTGGTTTCTCATTCAATTCAAATTCTACTTTTTATGATGAGTGACTTAGTGATTCTAGAGCATCTTATCATATGGCTAAGGAGAAAGCCATATTTTCTACTCTAAATGAATGTAACACCAAGAAAATATTTGTTTGTGATGATAGATCTCTTAGTGTTGTAGGATCTCGAACAATTCAGGTAGGTAATGGTCATTTCAATGATGTATTATGTGTTCTAAGTATTTTCTTACCTAAAAAAGTACAATCATTTTGTGGTTAACCTTCTATTAGTATATCAAATCACTCATTCAGGTGAAGGTAAAACCGTAGATTTTTCACCTCACCAAGTTTTAATCAAGGATCTAAAAGATCCTCAACATGTTCTTGCAACTGGAATTGTTGATTATATTACTAGGTTGTACAAATTTGACAACTTTGGGTCGTCATATTTTCCATCAATTTTTGTTGCTCATAGTGATGACTTGAGCAAACTTTGGCATGAACAGTTTGGTCATCTAAACTATCACTCATTTCCGAAACTATGTAACCAACAGATGGTGATTGCTCTTCCTCTTGTTTCATGCAGAGATGGTGTTTGTGCTGGTTGTGTTCTCGACAAACATTATCGGGACATTTTTGACAAACATGCCACTTGGCATGCCTCATGCCCTTTGCAACTTGTTCACAATGACTTGTGTGGTGCACTCTCTTCTCATTGTTTTTCTGGGTGCAAGTATTTCTTAACTTTCTTTGATGACTTTTCTAGACGTAGTTGGTTTTACTTCTTAAAACTTAAGAGATAATTTTTTGACAAGTTTTTGAGCTACAAAGCCCTTGTAGAAAATAATTCTGGACATCAAATTCAAAGGTTAAGAACATATAATGGAGGCGAATATGTGAATAATAATTTTACAAGTCACTGCACTACACAGGACATCCAAATGCAACACACTGTTCCATATACACCTCAACAAAATGGTGTTGCCAAGAGAAAGAACCACACATTAAAAGAAATGGCTAATTGTATGATCCAATCTAAGGGATTAAGTCTAAAGTATTGGGCGAAAGCCATTGATTGTGCAAATTACATAGTAAATCGCACTCCCACAAAGGCTCTTAAAAATACAACACTGGAAGAACCATACTAAAATTAAACTAGATGTAAGTCACTTCCGTGTATTTGGCAGTATAACACAGGCTCACATTCTTGATGAGAAAAGGAAAGAATTGCAACCTAAAAGTGAGAAGTGTATATTTGTTTGTTATTCTGAAGATGTCAAAGGTTACATACTTCTTCGACCACATTGTAATGAAATTATTATTAGAAGAGATGTTAAATTTGATGAAAATCTCTTGGCTTGCGAGCCTAATTCGACGATTGTTCCTTCTTTGGCCTGCGAGCCATCTTCGACTTTTTTGCCTTATTCTATTCCCATTTTGTTTTCTTCTTCAGATGATGAAATCAAGGATGAAAATCCACCTCCGACTACTCACCGTCCTCCATATGAGTCCATTGAACCTGAACCAACACCAACACCACTGCTTCCTAGATGGGTCGATTCAACATGAGAAGTAGCTAGTGATCTTGATCAACATCGGACATGTTCACAGTTTCAGGAAGCCTCTTCTCTTTTGGCTCAAGTTTTAGAGACTTGTGATCCAGAGACATTTATAGAAGCTTCAAGTCATCCATATTGGGATACAACAATGAATGAAGAGTATCATTCTTTAATGGAAAAACATACTTGGGATCTTGTAACTCTTCCAAAAGGAAGAAAACTTGTCAGATGTAAATGGGTCTACAGAACTAAGTATGTATCAGATGGAAGTATTGAAAGGCACAAGGCTCAGTTAGTTGCGAAGGGTTTTCTCAAGTTGAAGGAATTGACTATAATGAAACCTTTACCTCTATAGCCAAAATTAATTCCACCCACCTTGTTCTTGTTCTTGCTACCTCACATAAATGGGAGGTCCATTAGATGGATGTTAAGTCCACCTTCTTGCATGGGGATTTGCTAGAAGAAATCTATATGGAACAACCTGTTGTCTATGTCCAAAATGACACTAGCCTTGTTTGTCACCTTAATAAATCTCTTTATGGTCTTAAGAAAGCTCCCTGATCTTGGTATGCCAAAATGGACATCTTTCTTACTGACATTGGATTTTCTACATGCCATTCTGATCCTAACATCTATACCAAAAAATTAGGAATCCATCTCATAATCCTTGTCTTTTATGTTGATGACCTTATCCTTACTGGTAACGACTCAAAAATTTTAAACCATGTGAAAACCAACCTTAAGAAGACATTTGAAATCACTGACTTAGGATTTTTGCACTATTTCCTTGGCCTCCAAGTTTTGCAAACCAAGGAAGGAATTTTTCTTTCCCAGTCTAAGTATGCTTGTGACGTTCTTCGTCGCTTCCACATGGAAGATTGTAAGCGATCCCTTTCTCCCTTCCAGTCTGGAGTCAACCTTTTTGCCACATGTACTTCTCCCAAAGTTGTTGCCACTTTATACCATCAGTTAGTTGGTAGCCTCTTATACTTGACTTATACCCATCACAATCTTTCTTTTGTTGTTCGTCTCATTTCCCGGTATATGCAAACACTTGATGAAAGCCATTGGAAAATAACTAAAAGGATACTTCAGTATGTCCGAGGTGTAGTTCAGTTCGAGATATATTACAATTCAGGGGGGACTCCTTTATTGGTTGGTTTCACTGATTCATATTGGGTCGGGAACCCTGATGATCAGAAGTTTATTGCAGGATATGTTTCCAACCTTGGTTTAGGACTTGCCACTTGGGCCTATAAGAAACAAAAGGCTATTGCACTTTCTTCAACAGAAGCACAGTACCGAGCAATGGTAAATGCAAGTCAGAAGCCTTGTGGCTTCGACAAAATATTTTACAGTTTGGATTCCATCAATGACATATGACCAACATTTGGTGCGACAATCAGAGTGCCATCAAGCTCACCAAAGACCCAGTTCAATATAAGCGCAACAAAGATATCGAGCTACACATGCACTTCTTCAAAAAGATCATTCATGATCAAGTTATTAAAGTGCTCTTTTTCCTTACAGAAGATCAATTCAAAGAAATTTTCACAAAGTCTCTTGCAAAAGTGAAGTTTTCCAAACTTTGATATATGTTAGGCATTCAATAAGTTGTCATTAAGGGGGGATAGGCTCTATTTCCTCCTTTCTTCTCCTATTGTGTCACTATCGTAAATCTTTCAATCCTATCCCAAGTTCTTCTTAAGGGGGGATGTTAGGATATTTAGACACTTAGGAGTTAGTTAAGATCTACTTGGTATAATGTGTCGTTAGTTAAAAGTGTGTTTCTTAAGTATGCATTGGTATGCATTTTTAGTTAGGAAATCCGATGATCACGATATGTTCCCGACATAAAGTGATCCGAAGGTTCATATTCTCCTTGATCTTAACGATTACATTTATCCATGGATTAACACCCAATTGGTCCATGATATTTATTTAAAGAGCATGGAGGGTCATTTGTCAACGATTGATTGAGAGAAAATATTTTGTAAAATCTCATTGTAATCTTTTTCTTTTGCATTAATAAATTACTCCAAGTGGTCGCGTTGGTTGGGGTCCTGGATGTTCCCCCGTAGGGATTTTACCATGTCAAAATATCGGTGTGTTGATATTTGATATGGTTCTGTGAGTGGTTACTAAAGGTGTTCATCCTTTGTTGGAATACCCGTGTTGTCGAACAAAATCAAGTTGATGAGCTTTTCATACTAGACCCTCCTCACAATATGAGGACATACCTGCAGAGGGAATAAAAGGAGGCCGCTAAACAAGTTGCTGGCCACATGATGAGGCTATTGGGGAAAGATGAAGAACCAACGTCTGAAAAAATACCTCCCCCATTAAATGAGATTTTGAAAGCTGAAAAGAAACAAGCAGCATGGTAGGGCGAATATTTTTTTTGGCAACATATTCAACAAGTTGTAACAGAGCCATGCAAAGAGAAGGAAGTTAGTGTCATAAAAAATGGGGAGAAAACTGTTTCCCCATACAAGACCAAAAAGGAAGACTTTGTAAGAGATCACGTCAACATAAACCATGAAGTTCTGGATGAGGGGATTGATGACACCTTCATTTTGGCAAACTCCCTTTTTGTAAATGAAGAAAATTAGGAAGGATCTTGGGGCTTAGACTTCGATGGTGTGCATTCAAGATTAGGCTCATGCATAGGAATAGTCTTAAGGTCACCAGATAAAAAGACTACCATGTTCTCGTATAGGCTTGAGTTTAAGTGCACAAACAACATCGTCCCGTATGAAGCCCTCATCTAGGGCACAAAACTTGCCATTGACATGAATATAAGGTCCCTGCATTTAAGAGGAGACTCAAACTTGATCGTTTCACAGGTTAACAATAAATTAGTTGCTAAGAATCCAAGGTTGAAACAATATAGAGATGCCATCTGGGATGCCATGCATAAATTTGTTAACTTTTCGATTGAAGCCATCCCTAGGGAAGATAATCATTTTCCAAACAACCTTGTCGTTTCCACATCCAGTTTATATCTCTTCAAAGAGGCCTTCACTACCCGATAACTTGGAACATTGGCATGTTTTTGATAATGAAAACCAAATTCTGCATTTTCTCCCGAATGAAGGTGAATTCTCGGAAGGTTAGATAAAATGTTTGGCAGAAAAGGGAAATATTGATATCATTGATTTACTTGACATAACCTTACCCAAAGGTGTCATCCCCCTAGAGAGAGTCTTTGATCAAAATGACATGTATAAGAGTAAGTCGTCAACAAAAATCGATGACGAGGTCATTGAATTCAATATCGACACCAAGGAATCCCCAAAAATGGTGAAGTTTGGAAAATGAACAACACTCGATGAAAGGGAGAAGTTGATTGCTCTCATAAGAGAATTTAAGGATGTTTTAGCTTGGTCTTACAAATATCTGAAGGATTATTGATAGGATGCCATACATCATGCTATTCCCCTTAAGGAAGGCATAAAACTCTTCAGGAAGAAGCTCAAGAAAATGAAACCTAAAGTTTCCCCACAAGTCCAAAAAGAGTTGCAAAAGATGGTCGAGGTAGGAATAATTGAGCCTATCAGGTACTCATATTGGGTATCTAATCCAGTCAATGTCATGAAAAATATTGGTCATATTAGAATATGTGTTGATTTCATAAATTTCAACCAGGATTCACATAAAGACAACTATACTGTACCAAACATGGAATATCTTTTGCAAAGGGTCACCGGAGCAGAGATGATGTCCATGCTTAACGGTTTCTCAGGATATAACCAAGTGTTGGTAAAGGAGGATGACCAACTAAAAACTGCTTTCACCACCCTCTAGGGGACTTACAAGTATTTGAGAATGCCCTTTGGATTGACCAACACAGGGGCTACTTTCCAACGTGCCATGGATTATGATTTCATGGATTTGATCGAGAAAATTATAGAGATTTACTAGGATGATATAACCGCTATTTCCAAGAAAGGGGATCAACACATCAAACAGTTAAGAACGATTTTCCAAAGGTGTAAAGAATATGACATTTCTCTCAACCCTAAGAAATCAATCTTTGGTGCAGATAAAGACAAGTTACCAGGTCATATTATTTCTAAAGATGGAATTTCAATAGACCATGCCATGATTGAATCCATCAAAAAGATCTCTCTCCCTAAAGACATAAAGCCTTGCAATCCTTCTTTGGCCAAATTAACTTCATAAGAAGGTTCATTCTAAACTTTGTCGAAATTGTTAAGCCCCTTAATAGATTTTTAAAGCAGGATTCTCATTTCGAATGGGACAACAAAGGTAAGTTGTATTTCCAACGTATGAGGGAAGCAATAACTATCGCTTTGGTCCTACTCAGTCCAATTTTTTTTAAATACTTCATCACATTCTCTTTTGCTTCAAAGGACACCATCATAGGAGTTTTGTTATTAAAAAATGATAAGGGGGTTGAAGAACCGATTGCTTTCATGAGAAAGAACCTTAGGAACTCAGAGATGAATTACACCATTACGGAAAAATAATCCTACGCTCTTGTCAAGTCCCTCAAGAAATTTAGGACGTATGTGGGATACAACAAAATTAAATCTTTCGTCCCTTACCTTGCTGTAAAAGATGTTTTATCACAACATGATTGTCTTGGATTAAGGGGAAAATGGGTTTCACAGATATAGGAATACGATTTGGAGATAAAACCATCCAAGCTAATCAAAGGCCAAGGGTTGGATAAGATGTTGACAAAAAGATATCAAGAATCCATCAATATAGGAGAGAAGGAGAAAATCAACGTTGTCGTAAGCGAAATTGAGAACGACGAATAGTATTCATACATCATTTATTACTTGAAGAACCTCACTTTCCTTGATCATTTGGTAGATCATAAGAGGAGAGCCCTAAGGCTCAAAGCTATGAAGTATTGCTTGATAGAAGATGGTCTTAGGTGGAGGAACCCTGATGGGGTGATCCTCAGGTGTGTGAATAAAGTAGAAGTTGACAAGTTAGTTGATGATCTTCATTGAGGGTTCTGTGGAGGCCATTTTGCAACTCACACTATTTCCCATAAGATCTTAAGGGCGGGATATTATTGGCCCACTATTTTATTTGAAACACATCGATACATCAGATCCTGTCAACCGTGTCAGTTCTTTGTTGGGAAACAATGCCTCCCCACCCTTTCCCTCAAGCCAATAATCATAGAAGAACCTTTTCAACAATGGGGACTGGATTTCATTGGTGAATTCAGGGAAAAATCTAGTAATGGTTACCAATGGGTTTTGACTCCCACTTACTACTTCACTAGATGGGTAGACGCCATCCAAAATTATCACTAGATCCATCGTTCTTGCCAATATAACCACATATAACGCCAAATATTTCAGCTTGATGGCACTCAATGAGTTCTGTTTCAAGTGTGGAATTGTTTTGTCACACTCCTCAAATTATTATCCTCAAGGAAATGGATTAGCTGAATCTAGGAACAAAAACATCAAGAATATTGTAAGGACAATTGTTGGGGAAAACAAGAAAAGTTGGGATAGCAAGATTAAGCATACCTTGTGGGTAGACCACACAACTACTAAGACTTCTACTGGGAAAACCCCTTTCGAGTTAGTTTGCGGATTAGAAGCATGACTACGAATTGACCAACTTATTGAATTGGATGAAAATTGAAGAATGGATTTTGATCAAATGGCAAAGAATCAAGAAAAAGTAAAAGGGACTTTTGATTGTAGAGCAAGGCAAAGAGATTTCAAGAAGGGGGACTAGGTCTTAATTTGGGACAAGAGGAGAGAAAAACCTTAGATTCACCAAATTTTTTATAGTATGTGGTTGAGGCCCTACAAGATAGAGAAAATATCAGAGCCATACTATTTTTATTTGTCCATGACATAAGAGAGGATGATTGCATTACCAGTAAATGGATCCCTCCTCAAACATTATTTCCAAGGTGGCACTTGACTTATTCACTGTTCAGGTCCTAGGTAAGTAGGTAGGTCATCTTGCTTTCCTTGCATTTGCATCTTGATTGCTCATGGTAGCTTAACTACATTTTATTTTTTCATTTTTATCTACTTTCATATTGACTTCATCATATTACATTTTTAGTTTAGAATTTTTTTTTTAAATGCAAAATTTTATTTTCTAGACTAGTTGTCATTTTTTATTTTGATATATATGGACAAAGGGTGATAAAACCACCCTGGATTTTACGATTTTATGCTTCAGAGTAGGAATAGGTCCACTAGAATATGTTGTGGTCCTCATTGTTGGAATATGGCTTAATACTAAGAGTGGGGTGAATCAATATTAATAATTTTTCACAATCTTTAAATAATTATATATTAACTTTATTGATCAACAAGAAACTTTAGTGAATAACATCAATAAGTATAAAATTAAATTATAAATTACAAGTTTTATATGAAGATTGATTCAGAGCACCAACTCTAAGAGACAACAATACCCTTGTTCAGGGAACCAACCCTAGGAAGCACCAACTCCCTTGATTTAGGGCACCAACCCTAGGAAGCATCAACTCCCTAGTTTTAGGGCTCTAACTCTAGGAAGAACCAACTCCCTGATTTTAGGGTACCAACCCTAGGAAGCACCAACTCCCTGTGTTACACTTTAATTAAAAAAGGATAATAATCCTTCCTTGCTCCTCCTTTCCACCCTCACTTCATAAGTATCTTCGTCTTTCTTCCTTGGACTCTACACATGCTTTTGATCTTCAGAGGTAGAACACTGAGACACTTTCTTCTCACCATTCTTTCTCATTTATATAGTGTTCTAAGTGGTGTGAATTTGAACCATGCGTCTTTTAATAATGAACCAACGTGCCTCTTCATTCACAATAAACTATATATAAAATTAACTTAATCGAATTCAAATCCCTTGTAGATTAATTATGTTTTGATCTTTCTCATGTCAATCTTCCTTGTGGAATGATCGATCGAAAACCCTTCATGAAATTGATTAAAACTGTCAATTTCTTCGTTGCAATGATCTTTGGTTTCGTAGAGACTTAGCTATCGTAGGATCAATATAAAGATTAAATCTTGAGCATTGATTTCGATGTGCATATATCTGTTATCCATGCATAACTGTTTTAGCCACCTATGCGCTTCCTTCAACCCACTTTACCTTTTACAAACGAACGATTGGGATTGCACCCATGAGTTGATCCAATGGACTACCTTACTCTCAATAAGATCTTGATCCAACAACTCTGACTTAATCACTCGGTGAGATGGATGGTCCTTATTTTATCTAGGCGCTTTAGACATATCGACGGTTCAGATATAATCAACAATTGAGTTCTTATTCATTTTAAACATGGGCTTTTACTTAGAAGTATTTATGTGATGGGTTCACGGACTCTTGGACTTGCAGACTCACATGTCTTCTTGGGTGTCATCAAAATGCATGCTCAACTTCCGCAGCCTCCAAGATGAACCTATACTTAAAGAAATGTTTAAGTTATTTTTCTCGGGTTCACAGAATCTCAGACTTGCGGACTCACATGTCTTCTCGAGTGTCATCAAAATGCACGGCCGACTTCTGCGGCCTCCAAGATGAACCTATACTTAGAAAAGTTTTTAAGTGATTTTTCTTGGGCTCACGGACTCTCAGACTCATATCTCTTCTAGGATGTCATCAAAATGCATGCCCAACTTCCTTTACCTCCATAATGAACCATACTTAGAAATTTTTAAGTGATATCAATATAATATGATACTTAGCCATTTTTTTGGTTACTCATAGGAATCACAGAAAGAGATCCTAGCCCTCTGATCATGATTTCATTTTGATCCAATGATAAAATTCGTCACTTCGTTATTTTCCATCCGACCGTGATCTTATTTTGATCGAACAATCAACATTGTTCTTCGTTCTTTATAGTCTGATCGTGCTCTTATTTTGATCCAACGATCTACATTGTTCTTCGTTCTTTGTTGTCGATTCCTACAACTGGTATAGCCCGATCCAACGATGTACATTGTTCTTCGTTCTCTACTGTCAATTCCTGCAACTGGTATATCCAAATACTTGTCTGGATTATAAATCCATTTAACCCTTGTTGACATCGATGACAACATAACACCATTTCCAACATTCTCCCCTTTTGGCATTGATGGAAACAAAGAAAAAACTCTTTATTTTAACTGAGTTTTACTGTGTGTTCTCCCCCTTTGACAACAATGATAGAAGGGACATTTCTTCGCTCCCCTTGAGGTGATGCTCCCCTTGTCCACGTGCTCCTTTTTTTATTTTGTAGTTTTTAATGAGGTATGAGAATTACTCCCAATTTCCTTCCAAGATTTTCAAAGGTACCTCTTGGTAGAGGTTTTGTGAATATGTATGCAATTTGCTCTTTAGTATTAATATATTCCACTTTGACTACCTTTTGAGAAACCCAATCTCTCAGAAAATGGTATTTAATTGGGATATGCTTTGTTTTACAATTCATGACATGATTCTTAGAGATATTTATGGCACTGGTGTTGTCACAATTAATAGTGATTAGATGATCATATTTCACTTGTACATCTTCTAGGGTTTGTTTCATCCAGATTACTTGTGTGCAGCATGATGCAACATTAATGTACTTTGCTTATGCTATAGATAGTGATATAGATGTGTGATTTTTACTTATCCATGATACCAAACACTTTCCCAGGTAGAATGATCCTCCATTACTACTTTTCTTGCAATCTACATTACCAGTCCAATCTGCATCAATATATGTAGTTAATGTAAAATCTTCTATTTTTGGAAACCATAAACCAAACTCCAATGTTCCTTTAAGATATATGAATATCCTTTTTACTGCCTTCATGTGAGTTTCTTTAGGTGCAGATTGAAATCTACCCACTACTCCTACAACCTGCAACATATTTGGTCTTGTTGCATATAATAGGCTACACACCATTGATATGTACATGGTTCGGTCTACTCTTGGTGAATCATAATCTAGACTTAGTTCACATCCTGTGACCATGGGAGTGCACATCAGTTTACTATCTTCCATTTGGAATTTATTTCACATTTCTTTGATATATTTATTTTGGGAAATGAATATTTCTTTATCTGTTTGAGTGACTTGTAAGCCTAGGAAGAAAGCCAGTTCTCCTAGCATAGACATTTCAAACTCTTTCTGCATTTCTATAGAAAACATTTTGCTTAGTGTAGTAAGAATACTTCCAAATATGATATCATCTACATATACCACCACACCAATCATATCTTGATCCTCAATTTTGATATATAGGTTTCTGTCAGTAGTCCCTATTTTATATCCTTGTTTTGCAGATATTGATCTAGTCTTGAGAACCATACTCTAGGGGCTTGTTTAAGACAATACATAGCCTTCTTTAGTTTGCACACATAGTCCTCATTTTTAGTTAATATGAATCCTTCTGGTTGCTCAATATATACTTCTTTTTCTAATGTTCCATTCAATAATGCCAACTTGACATCCATTTGATAAATTTTGAAGTTTATGAAGCATACAAATGTTAAAATTATTCTAATGGCCTCTAGTCTTGCTAATGAGGAAAAAGTATCTTCAAAATCAATACCTTCCACTTGGGCATATCTTTTGCATACTAAGCTAGATTTTTTCTTTATGATATGTCCATTCTCATTGAGTTCGTTTTTGAATATCCACTTGGTTCCTACCACATTATTGTCTTTTGGTATAGGGATAAGTTCCCATGTATGTTTTTTCTCAATTTGATCAAGTTCCTCATTCATTTCTTTTATCCAGTCTTCACTCTTGCTGACTTTTGAAATTTTTTTGGGTTCTATTATTGAAAGCATTGGCTATTTATAATCAAATCTAAGTTTCCTTCTTGTTTCTACTCCTGCTTCTTTATCCCCTATAATTTTATTATAAGGGTGATTCTTTTGAAATCTTTTTGATGGTGCTTTTGGTAAGGGTGTTTATTCCTCATCCTTCTCTTCATCAATTTGCGGTCCATTCTCTTGTAGTTCCTCAATATCTTCTTCATCTTGTGATTCACCATCTTCTTCATCATCACTAGTTCTTCTCTATTCATCAATTTTTGATTCATCTTGAGATTTGGTTTTTCTCAATTTTAGATCATCTATTTTTACATTTACACTTTCCACTATTTTGTGCAATCTTAGATTATAACACTTGTAAGACATTTTTTTAGGTGAATATCCCACAAATATACCTTCATTTTATCTAGAGTCAAATTTCCCTAGATTATCTTCATCCATTTTGATGTAACAATTACTTCCAAGGACTTTGAAATGTTTCACATATGCTGGTCTTCCAAACCATAATTCATAAGGTGTTTTCTCATGGTTAGATCTCAATTGTGTTCGGTTAAGTATGTGGACTGCTGTATATATTGCACCTCTCCAAAATTTGTCTGGGATTTTGGCTTCACTCAACATAGTTCTTGCAGCCTCTTGAACAATTATGTTTTTCCTCTCAACAACTCCATTATGTTGAGGAGTTCTTGGAACTGAGAATTGTCTCTTGATTCCATGATCCTCACAAAACTTATTGAATTATTTGGAGGTAAATTCCCCTCCATTATCTGATCTTAAACATTTGATTTTGAGATTTGTTTCATTCTCTACATAAGTCTTGAATGTTTTAAACTTTTCAAATTCCTCAGATTTTTCTTTGAGAAAATATACCCAGGTCATCCTTGTGTTGTCATCAATGATCAACATGAAGTAGTGTTCCCCTTGTATGATTTTAGTCCTAGAGGGCCCATAAAGGTCAGTTTGAACAATCTCCAAGGGTTTTGATGTAGAATGCTCTTTTTTCTTGAATATGACTCTGGTCTGCTTCCCTAATTGACAGTGTTTGCAAACAGGGTTTGAAGGATTGATGACTTTTGGCATGTCTTTTATAGCTTCCTTTTTACTAGCTTTGATTAGGTTATCAAAACTCAAGTGTCCCATCCTTCTGTGCCATAGCCAAATTTCATCTATTTGACTCATATGCCATTCTTCTTCTTCCTCAATATCTAAGATATACACATTGCTTGAGGTTCTTGGTGCAATACCAACTAATTTTCCTGATCCTTCTTTTCTTATTTCACATTTTTGGGAGTAAAAAATGAGTACATGTCCATGATCACAAGTCTAGCTTACACTGAGTAGATTAGGTTTTAAGTTTTCTACTAGCATCATGTTTTCTGCTTTATTCCTTTTGTTTCCCAAAGAAACCGTGCCTTTTCCTAGTATTTTGGCAGATACATTATCTCCAAAAGTGACTTTACCTTTATCCTTCTTTGTCAAAGTGATACATTTGCCTCATCTCCTGTCATATGTTTTGAGCATCCACTATCAATATACCATTGGCACTTTTTGTTCTTTGCATACAAGGCCACTTTACACTCTGTTACTTTTTCTTTTATATGCTTTTCTTTCCATATCTTCTTATCCTGTTTGTTAGAGTTGCTTGTCTTCAAGGATTGCATTGGTAATCTACATTCACTGGCTTTATGGCCATAGTTGTTGCACTTGTGGCATTCAACATTGAACTCTTGTAAAGGAGAGAATCAATTATAATTTCTTTTGTCTACATCATTTTTGTTGTTCTTATATCTCTGGATATTTCTTGGTTTGTAGTTTCTATAGTATTTACAATGTTTTGCTTTGTGTCCAAAGTTGTTGCATGAATAACAATATCCAAGAAATATATGCTGATATCTATTAGGAGGAGTTCTTTTGATCACTGTTTTTCCTTCTGGAGGAGGTGCTTGCTTATTAAAACCTGTCTTTAATGGTGCCATTTTTATCTTGTTGTCTTCTCTTTTTAAGGAACTTCTAAGAGCATCTACATAGATGATTGATTGTTTATCATTTTTCTATGAAGTAGAGGTTGAATTTTGATCATATCCTAATCCTAGTTTATCATTTAGTTATCTTTGGATATTAAGAATATAATTCAAAATCTTTGAACTATTCTCAAAATTTGCCTGCTTCTTTTCTTTTTCAATTTCTCTTTTTAGTAGGACAATTTCAACTTCTATCTTTTCATAGTGTTGTTCCCTATCATTGAGTTGTTTCAAAAAGACTTCTTCAATTCTTTTGGCTTCCTAGAGTTGAGTCTTTAAATCATTGATGACTTGCCCTGTTTCTTTGATGGTCTTTGACACTTCTCTTTCTCTTGAATTTTGTGCTTCTTCATATTTTGACAGTTGTTCTCTTAATGATTTATTCTTCCTTTTATACTTTATGAGTTCGTCGAGGGAACTGATCAACTCTACGTCAAGATGTACTTCTCCTTCAACCTCAAAGTTTTCTTCTTCAATATCAAAGTTATTTTTGGTGTGATTATTTTGTGTTTCTATACACATAAATAGGTGCTCAGATTTCTCTTCTTCTTCACTTTCTTCAGATGAGTTGTTGTTCTCTTCAGTGTAAAAGGTCTTCTTCTTCTTCTTGTAAACATTCCTTTTGTCTTTGGTTCAGATCTTCTTCTGTTCTTTGAAAGTTTTTTCATCATCACTTTCTTCTTGTTTTGGATAGGGACATTTGGTAGAAAAATGTCCAATCTTTCCATAGTTAACGCATAGTAGAGACAACTTTCCTTTGTATCTAACAGTTCCTTTCTTGAGTTTATTCATGAAGTTAGTTATTTGTTCATTAGATATCTCTGAATGATCTTCATTAGATACATGCTCCTATTTCTTCTTTGATTTAGATACTTGGAAAACTGTTTCTCAATTTGTTGGTCTTTCTTTCCCTATTCTCATCTCATACGTTGTGAGGATCCCATGTAGTTCATCCATTGTGAGATTATCAAGCTTTGGTCTATCTTCAAGAGTAGAAATCTTGGCATCATATGTCATGGGTAATGATCTCAAGATTTTTTGGATAACGAGTTGATCTTTGAGTTCATATCCTAGTGATTAGATTGAGTTGACCACTTCATCTACTCTCTGAAGATATTCTGCTATGTTCTCTTCTTCATTCACTTTTTCAGATTTTCAAATTGAGTTATGTAGGTTTGTAGTTTGGCCTTTTTGACTTTTCTATCTCCTTCATATATGACCTTTAGTTTGTCCCATATTTATTTTGCTGACTTACAATGCATTACTTTCACAAATATAGGATTGGGTAATCCTCCTAGGATGGCATTGGATGCTCTTGCATTGTCATTACAAAGCTTCTTTCCGGCTGTGTCTGTGGGAGTAGTAGCAGGTGCAGTGTACCCATCTTCTACAAATTTCTAGATATCACAACCCAGGGACATTATATAGCCTTTCATTCTCACACTCCAAAGTGAATAATCATTCCCTTTGAACAAAGGTGCTTCGCTGGAAGACATTCCTTCTTGCTGATCCATAGGATTATGCAGAATTTAACTTCCAATTGTTAGACTGTGCTGAGGGCACCCACTATGATACCAATTGTTGGAATATGGTTTAATACATAGAGGGGGGTTGAATCAATATTAATAAATTTTCACAATATTTAAATAATTATTTATTAACTTTATTGATCAACAAGAAAATTTAGTAAATAACATAAATAAGTGTAAAATTAAATTACAAATTACAAGTTTTATATGAAGATTGATTTAGAGAACCAACTCTAGGAGACAAAAATCGCCTTGTTTAGGGCACCAACCCTAGGAATCACCAACTCCATTGCTTTAGGGCACCAACCCTTTGAAGCACCAACTCTCTGGTTTTAGGGATCCAACCCTAGGAAGCACCAAATCCCTGATTTTAGGGCACCAACCCTAGGAAGCACCAACAACCTGTGTTACACTTTAATTAGCAAAGGATACCAATCCTTCCTTGATCCTTCCTTACACCCTCACTTCATAAGTATCTTCGTCTTTCTTCCCTAGACTCTGCACATGCTTTTGATCTTCAGATGTAGACCACAAAGACACTTTATTCTCACCATTCTTTCTCATTTATATAGTCTTACAACTAGTGTGAATTTGAACCATTGCATATTTTAATAATGAACCAATGTGCCTCGTCATTCACAATAGGCTGTAATTAAAATTAACTTAATCAAATTCAAATCCCTTGTAGATTAATTATGTTTTGATATTTCTCATGTCATTCTTCCTTATGGAATGATCGATCAAAAAACCTTCATGAAATTGATTGAAATTGTCATTTTGTTCATTGCACTGAGCTTTGGTTTCATAGAGACTCAACTATCATAGGATTGATATCAATATTAAATATTGACCATTGATTTCGATGTGCATATATCTGTTATTCATGCATAATTATTTTAGGAACCTATGCGCTTCCTTCAACCCACTTTACCTTTTACCAACGAACGACTGGGATTGCACCCATGAGTTGATCTAATGGCCTACCTTACTCCCGATAAGATCTTGATCCAATGAATTTGAATTAATCTCCTGGTGAGATGGGAAATCCTTATTTTATCTAGGCGCTTTAGACAGATTGACAATTAAGATATAATCAACTGTTGAGTGGACAATTATTATTCATTTTAAATATGGGATTTTACTTAGATGTATTTATGTGACGGGTTCATGGAATTTCAGACTTGTGGACTCACATGTCTTCTCAAATGTCATAAAAATGCATGCCCAACTTCCGCAACCTCCAAGATGAACCTATACTTAGAGAAAATTCGAAGCGATTTTTCTCGGGTTTGCGGACTCTCGGAATTGCAGACTCACATGTCTTCTCGTGTGTCATCAAAATGAATGCCCAACTTCTGTGACCTCTAAGATGAACCTATACTTAGAAATTTTTTTAAGTGATTTTTCTCGGGCTCGCAGACTCTCGGATTCGTGGACTCATATCTCTTCTAGGATGTCATCAAAATGCACACCCAACTTCTGTTACCTCCATAATGAACCATACTTAGAAATTTTTAAGTGACATCGATATAATATGATACTTAGCCATTCTTTTTGTTACTCAACGGACTTGAGGAAAGAGATCCTAGCAGTCCGATCATGATTTCATTTTGATACAACGATCAACATCGTTCCTTCATTCTTTACCGTCCGATCATGCTCTTATTTTGATCCAACGATCAACATTGTTCTTCGTTCTTTACCGTCTGATTGTGCTCTTATTTTGATCCAACGATCTACATTTATCTTTGTTCTTTACTGTTGATTCTTGCAACTGGTATAGGCTAATCCAACGATCTACATTGTTCTTCTTTTTTTACTGTTGATTCCTGCAACGGGTATAGCTTGATCCAACAATCTACATTTTTCTTCATTGTTTACTATCGATTCCTGCAATTGGTATAACTAGATACTTGTTTGGATGATAAATCCATTTAACCCTTGTTGACATCAATGACAACATAACACCATGTCCAACAATCATGCAGTATACGACGAGTACATGTCCCTAAGTAGGAGCCAAATGTTATCCCCAATTCCTAGGGATAATTAAGAAGATGATGTCTCGAGGCCCTTAGGTTGTAGACATGGAGTATCGAGAGACAACTTGACTAGTAGTGTCCACTTGGATAGAAATAGACCCACCTCGCCACCACAGCTCCAGGTTCATCATGACGGTATCCACCACATCAGATAGCTTCCAGAAGACATTGGGTCTTGCTCCATGAGGTACAAGTCAGGTATTATGGTGAGTGTCATTTCAATATTTGAGGCATTTGAGCTTGTTGCATTTTAAACTGCTTTTGATTATGTAACGTTGGCTTGGACATTATGCTCTTTTCCCTGTTTCACTTTGGTGGTTGACATTGTGCCCTAGTAAGTGGGTCACCCTTAGGGATATGTGTGCTACTGGGAGGTCCTCTTGACAACTCATCATGCCATTCCCAACCATACTTGTCACTTTCCATACTTCATCAAATCATCTCCTTACCTTTTGGGATTTTTGTGTGTACTGACCCAAGAAGGGGTTGTCCCTCATTTCATCAGAAGAAGGGGCTGAAGGCCCAGAGGGGAGATGGATGGAAAAATATAAAATACAAAAATTAACCTTCTATATGCTCGCCCAGGGATCTCGAGGACAATGAAATGTCTCTCATAAGAAACTGATGGGACCCATGAAAAATAATTATTTCAAAATTCCAACCAAGGTAGAGCATGCGTGGGAACTATTTTTCATGCTTAGGTAGAAGCCCCACACATGACTTCAACTTGGGGAAGAATCATGTGACCAAGGTAGAGTTAAGGTGGGCACTGTTTTTCATGCTTAGGTAGAATCCCCACCTTAGCTTCAACTTGGAAACATCTTAAAAAATAATTAAATGCAATAAACGGGCTTGGAAAAAAGTTGCATTGAAAACAAAGGTGAAACACACCCTATACAAAGGAACCCATAAATGAGATACTACAGTACCTTGTACATCATGAACCCCATGCCCAAGAGTCTTACCCCCATCCATGTCACTTTGTCCACATGTATTAGAGAGGGGTCCACTCGGAAAACACTCCTAAACTTGAGGTACGGTTCACCCAATAGGTCGCTTTGTCAACCCTCTCATACCTAAACTCAACAAATGACATAGGGTCTTTGAGCACTTGTTTATTTTGATGAGGTGTTTTGGATGTACATGCTTAGATGGTTCTTTTATTGATTTGATTTACCTATCATGATGCATTTGATTTGAGATCCTTAGAGGGTGTATTCATTATCTTTGCAAGACCTAGTTGGTGGATAGATTTGGAAGAACATACCTAACTTGGGATTCCTTGAGGCTTCAAGCCCATAGGTTGGATGCCATGGCCCACACACCAGATGATGATGAAAACCTATGGATTCCTGAGGAGACACCTTGGAGGACCTAACACAACCCTTTTCTAGCCCAACGATTTCTCTTGAGGCTAAAACACCACTTTTGAGGAGGTTGACGTTACCCTAGGGCTAGGGTTGGGGTGGTAGTGTTGGTTGACTTGACACTTGGCATGCTTTGATGAATGAGGGTTGTAATTGGAGGAGAAAGGCCTAGCACATGAGAGGGAGGCCCTAAAGGGCCCAAGGACTTTCACTTTCCACTCCAACGACTTACAAAAGTGCCAAAATGTCACCCTAGAAGAGGGATGGCGTCACTCTAGGGTTTCTATTGTGAATTTTAAAAAGATAAATCAAATTTTGAATTGTAAATGGGAAAAGTAAGTGTTGTTGTCCCCTTACTTTGTGGTTTACCATAGGTTTTGTGGACAAACTCTTTATTATAGATAGTTTCTATCTCATTTTAACATAGCTCTCCCATTGTGAGAAGACTACATTGGCTGAAATTTGTGCCCTACTTGGGAAATTATCTCTATCTCTCTTCGTTACATTATCTTGTGATGGTTTTTCTTATGCTATTATATGGATTAATGATGCGCTAGCTCTCCTAGATAATTTTTCTTTCTTTATGGTGGATTTTCCTTGGTGAATTAGGGTTTCATCTTGTTAATGCTTCAACTAGGTAAGGATTTCATATTCATTGATCTCTTTTATGGGTTGTAAGGTTAATGTGATGATCTCTTGGCGAGTATAAGGTCATAGAAACCCCTCCATGTCCATTATAATTGTTTGGAATAATCTATTGTACAAATGATACTAGGAGGAGTAAAAGGGATTACATTCTCCTAGGTTTTCCTTGTTGGTTAGGGTTTTCCTTGGGGAGTAAAAGGGATTAAAACTCCAAGGAAGTAATTCATCCAACTTGTTTAATCAAGAGACTTCATTTTACCAATAGAAATACACTAGTCTTCATACATTGGAGAAATAAATCATTGCATTGGTAATTGTGAAAAGTTGAGATATTGAAATTGTTTTAAGTGGAATTTAAATTATATGCTATACATGTCTCTAAACCAATAAGACATCTCATTTGGCCAAGAAATTATTATTTCTGATACAAATTTTAATCTACAGCCATTAGGGCTGCAGAAAACTGATCATAACTTTTGATTTTACTCTCTTATCAACCGTCATAATTTGCTAAGAATTTTCCAGCATAACCTACTAGTCCTAGTGCATCTTTTGGGTGGATTTTTTGCAAGTCTTGGTGGATGATTTTTATGATGCAAAAAATTAATTGGCTACAGCCATAAGGCTGCAAATACATCTCTTCAATATTTATCTATAACATCCTTACATTTAATGTTAAAGTCTATGCTTTATTACTTGAGTTGTACTTGTGTTTACTAGCTTATCTCTTGCACCATTTACTTGACTTTAGCATCTTGTTTAGTAGCTCTAAGAATCATTTGTTTGATGATATATATCTTTGTTGAATTCTACAAATAGGGACAACAATATTAACTTGCTTGTCCACTTAAAATACAACTTTTATACTTGGTCTCTCTTGTGTCTCGGGCATGTACCATTATCATTGGCATGTACTCAAACTTCTTGGCTGCAATTGACTACTACCAAGATTCATTTCCAAGCTAATATCCATTTAGAAACTTGACCTATAGGGGCATCCATTTATAAGTATCACTTTTCGTCTCATTTCCCCCCTAGGGTCACCTGATATTCCCCCCTTGGGTTGGATTTATCTTTCACTAAAGCGAGGGGAGGGTTTATCTGAGGTGACAGTGGGTAAACTCTCCGACTGTTATTTCCATCCAATGGATTGGGTTAGGATTTTCCCCACCTACATTTTGCATGATAATTGGTCCCACAAAATCTTTTCTAGTAAGTTTTCTCATCTAGACTGGACCCGACCTAATATCCGTCCAACTCGTAGTTGAATGCAGGGATGGTCGATACACCACACAACTATCTTGAACTGCTGGTCGACTGTCCAACTGACATGCATTTAGACTACTTGACCGATTGTGTCTAGATATAGGTCGACCTCTCGATCGTCTGAACCTAGAAGATGTGTGATGAACCATTAATGCTTGATGTTCCAACATCCCCCCATCAACACACAACTTTGAAGGTTCAGGAGGTGAAGTTACATCAGTGGAACACCCCCCTATAATTACAACTTATTGAAGCCCAAGAAAAGTGCGGAGCCTGATGAATCTGGCTTTATCTCAAGGTTTGGTGAAGATATCAATAACTTGATCATCAATACAAAAATATTCAATAGAAACAACGTCATCATGAACTAGTTTCCGTAAATAGTGAGCATGGAGCTCAATATGCTTCATCTTACCGTGAGCAAAAATATTGTTAGCAACATGTATGGAACTTTGATTATCACAAAATATTCTAGTCGAGGCCTAAATAGGAAATCCAAGCTCGCCTAAGAGTTGACGAATCCAAATGATTTCAATAATGACTTGAACAACACCATGATATTTGGATTCAGTAGTCCACAAAGAGACTACCTTATTTTTCTTGCACAACCACACCAAAGGTCTAATGCTATAGAAAAACACATACTGAGAAGTGGTCTTCTGGTCATCTCCGTCGCCAAACTTGTTGGAGTGAGTGAAGCAAACCATGGAATTTGAACTGCGAAAATATTTGATACCAAAATGAGTGGTACCCTTCAGATATCAAATGATATTTTTGACTACTTTCCAATGGCTATCTCTTGGATCCTACATGAATTGAGAAACCACACTAAAAACAAAGGAGATATTAGGATGACTATGAGTAAGATAAATAAGAATGCCGACCAATTGTCGATATAGTGTTGCATCAACAACATGTGTTTGACAAGTTTTAGTCAGCTTCACTCCAAACTGAAAAGGAGAGGCACAAGTCTTGCAATTAGCCATCTTGAAATGTGTAAACAGATCCATTACATATTTAGATTGATAAATAAAAAAACTGTCACATAGAGGTAATACTTGAAGACCCAAAAAATAACGCAGAGTTCCAAGATCTATCATGTCAAAGGAGTCAACAACTTGTTTCGTCAATCTAAAGATGGGAGCATTAGTATTTCTAGTAATGAGTAAGTCATCAACATATACAAAACCAATCAAGGTGTCTCCATTGGAGTTGAGAACATATAGACTATGGTCATATTCACACCGCTTGAAGCCCAACCAAAGAAAGAAACTGTCAATCTTAGCATACCATTCCCGGGGAGCCTGCTTCAAACCATAAAATGACTTCTTGAGTCGACATACAAAATTGGAATATGTCACAAAGCCAGGTCACTATTCCATGTAAATTTCTTTAGACATGGGTCCATGAAGAAAGACACTCTTCACATCCATCTGATGAGTCTACCATCCAAAATGAGTAGCAAGAGAAACAATCAATCGAACCGAGTTTATATTTGCAACAGAGGAAAATATTTTAGTGTAGTCCATGCCTTCTTGTTGAGAAAATCCCTTCGTGATGAGGCTTTATTTATGTCTCTCAATAATAACTTCAAAGGTAAATTTGATCTTGTAGACCCATCGACACTTCACAATATTCTTTCGATGTGGTCAGGGAACCAAGTACCAAGTTTTTGTTGGACACACCTACCACACTTAGAGGGTGGGGGGGGGNGTTGAATGAGTGTGGGGATCTTTTTCCCAAAACTTCCCTCTTACACAAAAACTCCTTAGTTAACATTCAACATTTGCTCATTACTCATTGTTTTCATTTATAATCAGTTGGATGTGAATACATATCAGCAACATATTATCAACAAATCATCTCCACAAGGAACACAAAGAACACAAGATGTATGTACAATTTTTCTTTTTATTATGGACTTCAATCCGAGGGTTTTTCAACAACAATTGAATAGAGTACAACTCTACAAGAGCACCAACTCTATATGAAAGACTCAACTTACATTCTCAGTACCAACTGAGATGAGGCAACAATCCTCAACATATATCAATCTGTCAACATTAACAAGTGCATCAACCATGCACCAACCTGTGCTAAATAACCTGTAATCAACCAGTACCATAAACAAGTGAATCCAACCATGTACCAAGTATATACCAATCATGTTTCAACTACCCATCAACAATGACTCATCAATATGTACCAACATCATCAACTATACACCTCATGTATGTGCCAACTCATCAATTGCTTGTCTCAACCATGACTAGTTTTGGATTAGTCAACAACCCCAACTTGAAATAATCATAACTTTGTACCTGTAATGAATAAAGATATGAAACTGATATAAAATTTTCTTCAATGTGTTTTATGCAATTCCTCCAGGTGGCACTACTTGGAACCTCTCATAAAAGGAGTTATAGCAAAAATGGCATACCTTGCTGAATTCTGGCTTATTCTAGAGAGCGACCTTGTAGAGCGTTCCCCACACAAAATATTCATTGAATTGATCTTAAACTATTACAAAACATACTACATACTGTACCCTAACCAACACATTTTGTCTCTCTGAATTTGGATATGTTATGAATAAGTTATGACGTTTTTACCTGAAACACCTGTTTTTGACTAGTTTCAGGACTAGCCACAAACCCTATTTTTCCATGGAGTGTAACTCCCAAAATACAACGACCCACAAGATGAATTTTTTACCACAGATACTTGGATATGTTTCCTCAATGGAATATGAATCCCATGGACTAAATCATTATATAAAATTTTTTATAGTGAAAATGGTGAGATGACCTGTAAATAACATACCTTAGAAAGCATCATGAAAATAATTTATCCTCCCTTCAATTCTGGCCCTCTTTTCTTCACCTTCCTTTTGAAATTCAGCTTAGATATCCTTCGTTACCTCAGTCAGATATAGATATTCAATATGTTCAAGTGTTCCACACCAAAAATTCTCAATAATCTCTCACAAGAAGCTCTCCATCAATACTCCAAAAGATATTCTCACAAGAAGCTCTCCATTGATCCACAAAAGGGATGATCTACAAGAGACGATTGCTATATTATTTATACTTTCATCCTCTGGGTCACTTGACCCATTTTTAGGTCACTTAACCCATTTCTAGGTCACTTAACCTATTTTCCTTATTTTAGGGTTAACCACTTTACATAAATAGAAATTTCTCCAATATTTTATCATTTAAATATTCCTTCTTGATTTTCTCATCTTACTTTAT
>ML785256.1:163185-182401 GCA_009831015.1 Picea engelmannii
CAAAGCGTCTTCCCATGAGGGATTTCACCATAAGGGGACCACTTTGGAGTTCATCCATTTGTGCACCTTATCAATCATGATAAGACAATAATGAGTCATCTATACATTTTCCCAACAATGCATCATATACCAATGAAACCACAACGATCCATATTCATCATGTATCAATGACAACTCATTGATCCATCTTCATCATTTCAATGACAACTCATTGATCCATATTCATCTATGCATTCTCATAAAGGAAAATACATATTATATTACATCAATCATCATTCAATCAATCCTTTGACATCAATCAATCACTTGACACCAATCAATCAAACCATTGGCATCAATGACAACATGATCCAACAATTTTATTCTTCGACAAGGAATCAAGCTCACTATTCATGGCCTGTTCCCATTCGGGTCGTCCTTCGGCATCAAAGTATGCAAAAACATTAGAGGTTTCAAGGACACGAGTCATGAGAGAAACGCTGGCATGTTGCTTTTGACTTCAGGTTTGTCTTCTGCAAGATGCATCTCTAGCATCATCTCCATCAACTTCAATTGTCTTGGCAGCCTAACAGGGTAGGAAAGAAGTAGGTGAAATGTGGTTCACTTCAGCAGGTTGATAAAAAGTTGGAGGTTCTATAGTCAGTGGACCAGACGAAACAAAAGACGTCAGACTAGTCTACTCAGAACTCGACGATCAAGTCAAAACAGGTACAAGGTTCAACGGACCAGTCAAAGGACTGACAAGAGGAGGAGGAGAACCGATGTCCTAGACAACATCAAGGGGAGGATCCTGCAACAATCTAGAGGAGGTATTTAGAAACTTGACTCTATAAGATTTCTCATCAAACCTAACATTACGTCGGATAATAATCTGTCGTCGAACATGATCAAATAGTCGATAGGCTTTCGACTCTTTAGAGTATCCCATCATGATGCAAGCATGACTCTTTGCATCCAAGTTCTTTCGAAAATCATCAAGAATGTGGGCCCAGGAAACACATCTGAACACACAGAGGTGACCAACATAAGGTTTCTTCCCATATAATCGTTTGACAAGAGTCATGGAAGGAACAACTCGAGTCGAGATGCGATTGAGTAGATAATTGGCACAATATACCACTTCAACCCATAAGTGAGGAGGCATGTCTTTACCTTTTAGAAGACATCTATCCATTTTGGCTAATGTATGATTCTTGCAGTCGACAACTACATTCTGTTGTGGTGTGTGAGGAACCAACCTCTTCCAGTCAATACTAGATCAAAGTAGGTATTCTTCAAAGGGTCGTTTTACATACTCACTTCCATTATCAGATCTCAAGCACTTAATGGGTTGACCACATTGATTTTCAACAAAGGCCCAAAATTATTTGAACTTCTCAAAGACAAGACTTTTATTCTTCAGGAAAATCACCCATGTGAAATGAGAGAAATCATCAATGAAAGTCAAAATGTACCTTGCACCTGCCAGTGAAGGTAAGTTGATAGAAAAAACATCACTATGAACCAATTCCAATAGGTTCTGTGCTCTCCATGCTTGTCCATAGTCAAAATATGCCTAATGATGCTTCCCAAGTACACAAGCCTTACTTACATGTTCAGGAGGAAACATCTTTGGTAAACCAACAACCATGTTTTGAGTTACCAGTGCATGCATAATACACAAATTTAGATGTCCAAGTCGTTCATGCCAAATTCAAATTCTCGTGCGAGCAATGAGTGCAGTCGGTTCTGATTCAGGTTGAGTTGAGTCACAGAACTTGTATAAGTTTTCCATCGGGTCCAGAAGCCCATCAATGATAATCAAATTTCCTTTATTGATATCCTAAACATAAAACTGATCTGCCCAAACTTCCACAATCTTACTGGTCTGATTCAATTGAGCAACAAACAACATATTGGCACTGGGATTTGGTACATGATAAACATTGACAAGTTTACCACGTCGACAAGCTACATCACCTTGACCAACAACATCCAAAGTAAAATAATCCTCAACACATAGTCTACTTTCTTTGGATTTATTCAATCTCGTGAATAAAGTGGCATCCTTCTTCATGTGATGAGTGCACCTAGAGTCGACAAGCCATTCATTCTATGCTGTGTGAGACAACAAGGCCTGATAAGTCCTGACTCAGAAGATGAAATTATCAACAAGTTTATGAACAATTGACACGTCTCGTTCAAGCCTCTTAACCTTCTCCTCTAAATCGTCTCGCTTCTTGAAGCATTTGTTCTCGACATGTCCAGTCTTTCCACAATACCGACATGTTTTATTCTTCTGAATTCACTGTGGTTGTCTTTGGAGTTCTTGATCAACGTATACATGTTTCTATGCATAAACATCAGTCTGCACTCTATTCCTGGAATCCATCTTTCCCTTTCCCTTGAGAAAGTGGGCCTAGTGCTTACTACCAAGATTTCCTTCTTCAAGCTATCTATGTTGATCGATTATAAAAAGTTCACAAAAAAATTCAAAGGAGTAGTCCTTACCATCTTGCTTGCGTGTGTGCTAGTTGGTGCAGAAGGTCGATACAAACACATCAAATGGTGTTCTCAAATTTATTAGGATTATCTCAATGAGTTGTCCATGCTTCTTCTTCTAGGTTTCTCCGCATTCGCTCAAATTCAACAGGAGATATTAACACGCCCTAAATAATCCTCCATTATTTCAAAGGAATGTGGATCAAGAGAGATCGAATCTTTCTCTAACTGCATGACTGAGCTTTCGTCGACTCAATTGAATAAGGTTTTTAGCTTCTTCTAGACTAGATGGAGAAAATGAAGTCCACTGAGATGGAAACAATTTTCCCAGGTGATGTAGGTCGTGATGACCCCTATAGCCTCATCCTTCTTTCAATCAATGATAAATTTTGCGGACACATCTATTGGATTTGGGATTGAAACCTTGGTATACTACCACAGTCCCTTACTTTTCTACAAAGTTTCCATATCTAGAGCCCATACTACATAATTTGATCAATTCAAAACAATATGATCGATCTTTGAAGCCATATTGGATATATAGACATACTGGTTTTGTTTCAATAAGTTCCAATCAACAAACCACTGAACCAGAGTCAATCACATAACATATATGACTTAGCAAGGTTTGCAGATAAAAGGTCAATGTTTTCAAACCATAGACTCAGATAATATGTTGGAGAAAGGGGTGTAACTCAATATGAAAATAAGAACACAATGCTGTAGACAAAAGAGGGACAAAAACTTTTGAAGAAGAGAGGTGGCATCCAAAGACACCGTTACAATACTTAAGCATAATGTACTATGATCATAACATCACAGTGCAAATTGCATATCTTGATTTGTAGGATCAAGTGCAATCTTAAATAACTTCATTTATATAATGACCCAAGGGGTCTTCTTTTAATGTCTCAAGATCCAACCAACTCCTAGAGGATCCGAAATATCTTTTCCACATACAATGGGTGATGGTTAGAGTTGGTCCCACAAAATATGCTTTGGCAAGTCTGCTCATCGGGACTGGACCTAACCGACTATCCATCCAACTCATAGTCTAATGAAGGGCTGGTTGATCCACCGCCCGACTATATTCGACTTCTAGTCGATTGTTTGACCAACAAGCATGTCGAATACTCGACATAATATGTCTAGATGTAGGTCGACCTCTCAACCGTCAGAACCCATAAGATGTGTGATGAACCACCAATGCTTTATGTTCCAACACCCCCCCATTAACACACAACTTTGAAGGTTCAGGAGGTAAAATTACATCATTGGAACACCCCCGCATAATGCAGCTTCGTGAATCCCAACCAAAGTGTGGAGATTGATGAATCTAGATTCAACTAAAGGTTTGGTGAAGATATCAACAACTTGATCTTCAGTATGACAATATTCAAGAGAAACAACGTCATCATGAACTAGATGTCATAAATAGTGAGCATGGACCACAACATGCTTTATCTTACTATGAGAAACATGATTGTCAACAACTTGTATGGCACTTTGATTAGCATAGAATATTGTAGTCGAGGTCTGAACAAGAAATCCAATCTATCCCAAAAGTTGACGAATCCAAATGACTTCAATACCCACTTGAAAAACACCACAATATTCAACTTCGGTAGTTGATAGAGAGACTACCTTCTGTTTCTTGCATGACCACACCAAAGGTCCAACGCTATAGTGAAACACATACCCAGAAGTGGACTTCTGGTCATCTCCATCGCCAACCCAGTCAGAGTCAGTGAAGCCGACTACAAAATATGAACTACAACAATATTTGATACCAAAATGAGTGGTACCCTTCAGATATTGAACGATGCGTTTGACTTCTTTCCAGTGGCTATGTCTTGGATATTGCATGAATCGAGAAACCACACTAACAATAAATAATATATCAGGATGACTATCGATAATATAAATAACACTGCCTACCAATTGTCGATAGAGTGTAGCATCGACACCGAGTGTTTGACAGGTTTTAGTCAATGCTTGTCTAGATTGAAAAGGAGTAGCACAAGGATTGCAATCAACCATCTTGAAACATGTCGACAGAAAAATTACATATTTAGATTGAGAAATAAAAAAAAAACATCACATAGTGGTAATACTTGAATACCCAAAAAAATAATGCATAGTGCCAAGCTATGTCATGTTAAAGGAGCCAACAAGTTCTTTATTTAATCTAAAGATGAGAGCATTAGTATTTCCAGTAATGAGTAAGTCATCAACATATACAACAACAATAAAGGTGTCTTTGTTGGAGTGAAGAACATACAAATTGTGATAAGATTCAAATTGCTTGAAGCCTAGTCAAAGAAATAAATTGTCATTCTTAGCATACCACACCCGTGGAGACTGCTTCAAACCATAAAGTGACTTCTTGAGTCGACATACTAAATTGGAATACGTCACAAATCCAGGTGGTTGTTCCATGTTAATTTCTTCAGATAGGTATCCATGAAGAAAGGTACTCTTCACATCCATCTGATGAATTTGCCATCTGAAATGAGTAACAAGGGAAATAATCAATTGAACCGAGTCCATCTTTGCAATAGGGGAAAAGGTTTCAGTGTATTCCATGCCATTTTGTTGAGAAAATCCCTTCTTGACGAGGCATACTTTATGTCACTCAACAATAACTTCAGAGGTAAATTTGGTCTTGTAGACCCATCAACACTTCACAATGTTCTTTCCATGTGGTCGGGGAACCAAGTCCCATGTTTGATTCTTCAACAAGGATTCAAGTTGAGTCTTCATGGTCTATTCCCATTCGGGTCTATTAGCACCATGATTTTCATAGCTAGAGTTAGAGGTTTTTTTAGAGTTTGCAAAGTCATGCCTTGGTCTTGAGAAGAAAAATACATTCCTAATTGAGTCACAGTGTGTGGTTTGTCTCATGAGATGGCTAAAAAAATCCTTGGGTCATTTTATGAATAAAATGTAATATGCATGTCAATAGAGAGTTAAGTGATAGGTTGAGTCAAAGAGTGTTGTGTCTATCTCATGATACATCATAAAGGGGTATAAGAGTCCATCATGATAAATATTTGTAAATGTCTTTGTGTCCCTAAGTTTAAATCATGTCACAAAGTGGGGAATTGTGTGTCAAAGTTGAGTCATAGGTTAGGGATGAAAGTCACGTCAAAAGAGGTACCATGGTTCATCATCACACTTGATGAAGTCTGAAAAGGGACAATTATCACACTCCATGTCATGTTACTATTGGAAAGTTTAAAAAAGGTGTGCACTCCTCAATTTTGCTACGCAAGCTACTCAAATCGGCTTGAGAGGTCTTGTCATATTTGGGCAAGTACTTTCTTTTTAAATTTCACTCCTTATCCACTCATGTATGCATACTTTCCACCTTTTTTTTGTTTGCACTCCATTCACGACCTATTCATAAGCCATAGTCTCCCGAGAAAGCTTCAAATCTCTCTGCTACGCAAACAATTTCCCTCGCTACACAAACACTATGCATATTTCCTCGCTACGCAAACCCTGTTGTTGTCATTCGCTACACAAAATATTGTTGCTCTGTTTTTGATGCGCATTTCTTAAAATATCCTTTATCACTGTCTAAAAACCTTTGATCCCATTATTTATGCTAGTCTATCCCTTGCATATTTCACCTCTCATAGAACGAAGGTCTGTTGCTCTTACCCAAACTAAACCCCAACACTGCTAATTTGCTGCACAAGCTTCCCTGTTGATTTTCAAGATATATTCGCCTTGATTAGTTTGAAATTGACCTCACAAAGATGACATCAAAGGAAAAGAAGAAATACAAGGGAGGAAATGTGCCGAGATATGAACCCCAATAGATAACCCTGGTAAACTCAGACCCTGCATACAGGGTGTCGTTTGAGCATGCTGGGTGTATGAGATTTTGTGAAAGAATCCAGGGATATAACGTGTAGCTGACCAAGGACTTCACCCTGAAATTTAATGGTGTCAATACAATCATTACAGGGGTCACCTTTCCAGTATCAAAAGAGACCATATCAATTGCCACAAAGATTCCCATACATGGAGAGAAATGGTTTAAAGGTATGCCTCTAGAGCTTATGTTTTACATTGATTTCCTCAAGCCTCAATATAGAAAGCAAAAAATTGGTGCCACTATCCCCAGGGAGTATCTTTTGGAACCCTATGAGAAGCTGTTGAGAGTAATACAAAGGTATTTTACTTGTGAGGGTAGGTTTGATAGGGTGTATCAATACCACATAAGGCTCCTCATGCATTTCATAGGGAAAAGCCCCCTAAAATTACCCTTTTACCTGTATAGAAGCCTAGGAAAAATGGAAGACAAAGTCCAAGCCAGGGCTAACCAACTTAAGAGTAGCTTGTTCCATTTATGCTTGGTAAATATGTTAGTGGTTGAGGAGCTTAGAAAACTAAAAAAGGATCATGACTCTCTCTTAGCATAAGAAAATAACCCCCTGGACCCCAAAGGAGATACCCCTCTGTCTACTGAAAGAATGGCCTCTAATAGTTCAAGTCATGAAAGAAGATATGCTGTAGAACAAAGAAAGATAAAAGGAAAAGAGGTTGAGGTCTCTTCACCAAGCCAACCGGTTCTGAAGAAATTTAGGAGGCTATTATTCACTAATGAGCCCAAGGAGACATAGGCTCCCAGTAAACCAGTCACAAGGTCATCTTCTAGAAGGCTTCTCACACCCACAGTGCATACAAAATTTGTTGATGTTGTAGCTTAGGAGTTGGATGAAGAGCAAGGTAAATCAACAGAGAAAGACTTAGATTTCAGGGGAATGCAACAACAACTCAGAGAGGCTCAGCATGTGATAGCTCAGTTTTTCCAAGAAAATAGAGAATTAAAGAGGAAGCTATCAAAGAAAGATCCTGAGGAACAGACACCACAGGTCAAGAGAGATCCTAAAAGTGAAACATCCAAGGGAAATAGAATTTTGCAAAACCCCGAGACCACAGTTGTAGCCAAGCCCACAACACCTTTGACAAGATCCTCAGCCTGGAAGAATAGTTCAGAGATACAGGGCAAGCAAGCAGCAAGTGAAATACCTCCTACTTCACCCACATAAGGAGAAAACAACATAAGATGGCTTAATAAGCAGTTAAGGGAATCTCAAGATCAAATCATTCATCTCAGGGAAGAAAAGAAGATATCAGATGACATAGCCATGAAACACTTTAAAGAATGCAAACTAGCCAGAGAAAATGCTCATGCAACCCTTTTGCAATGCCCGATCAAAATTGAAAAGAAATGTAGCTCTGTTCAAGCAAGTGGGAAATTTGAAGGTACACAACTTAACACTAAGGAAGGAAAACATGCATCTTAAACAAAGGTTGCAATTGAATGATGAAACCAGAAGAAGATTAGAACTACTTGAATACGTGGCATAAATATGACTAAAGCAACTTCAAAGTTTTGTGTTTTTGGGTATGTGACCATCTCAAGTTTTGTTCAGGTCATAATAGCTGTGGAAAACATACATTTTGATATTGGAGAAAGGTTTCACAAGGGTGACAACAGAAACATTTCCTGGGCACAAAAGCTATTGGACTAGTAAATATCATACACAACACTTGTGTAGCGAGTCCTCATTATGCAAATGCTGTAGGCACACATGATCAACAAAAATAGTGGGAGATGATTGGAATATGAGTGTTGAAACAAATATGAGCCCCCCAATCACTTTATACCATTTGGATCTACACAAATTTCAAGAAAATGAGTCTTCTACGCAAAGTTGCTACGCAAGTGCTGTAGGTAGCATTTGCGCAACAAAAATTCCAGTTTGCTACATAAAGGTGGAAGAGTTGTCCAACAATGCATAGGGTGACTCGAGATGCTTTCCAAATGCACCTGATGACTCATCAACAACAATATATTCGAAATGTACTCAGATCTATGATCCTATAAGATATTTTTGTTTTGCATTAAAAATGGTCAAACATATTTACTATTTTTAGTAAAGATTGTTTAGGAGTTGTTCTCTTCCAATGTAACCAGATCTACCTTTGTAGGCAGCAGTAGTTCTACTCCTATTAGCCTATTGTGGCAATATGTTTCTATATATTTGATCATTTTGATGTAAAGAAGGGCGAGTTGGTAGAAGTATAGACATTTTGATCCTCATTGTAATTTTTCTGAATCTAAAAGAAATACAAATGCAGAAGTCCTGAACTTTTTATGAAAAAGATTCTAATGGTGGTGATCTGAAGATTATACTCTTATATTTGTATGTACTTCTTGTGTCCTTAATTTCATCTTCACTTTCTTCTATTTAAATTGGATAATTAAGGGTCTATAATTCATCTAATGGTGCTCTAGATTTAAGTGATTTAAACTATGTTTATCTCCTGAAACTAGGTCAGAATTCATCTTTCATGGTGCTCTGACTCTGTTATGTGTTTCTTTTCCTCTTTCACCCTACATAATCAAAATAAAAACTAAAAGTTCATCTCCTTATTTATCCTTTGTTCCTCTGGGAAGTTCTACCTACCAGTCATTGTTTTCTTTCGTTTTCAGGGGTTTACTCCATAGCCCAAGAGATACTATACCCCATTGCCAACAAATCTTGAAAAAACTACCTCAATTATCTAAACCTAGCCATCAGTTCAAAAACAATCTATCTATTAGAGATCAAGTCTCAGAGAGAGCCCTTTCTATATTCACTTTAGCAGGTTGATTATAAGTGGGAGGTTATGTAGTCAATGGACTAGTCCAAATAGAAGATGTTGGTCTAGTCGACTTAAAAATCGACAATCGAGTCAAAACAGGTACAAGCTTCGATAGACCAGTTGAAGGACTGAAGAGAGGAGAAAGAGAATCGATGTCCCAAACAACATCAAGGGGAGGATTCTACAACAATCTAGAGGATGTATTCAACAAATTGACTCCGCAAGACTTCTCATCAAACCAAAAATTACATCAGATGATATTTTGTCCTCGAACAAGATCAAACAATCGATAGGCTTTCGACTCTTCAGAGTATCCCATCATGATGCAAGCATGACTCTTTGCATCCAATTTCTTTCGATAATAATTAGGAATGTGGGCCCAGGAAAAACATCCGAATACACAAAGGTGGCCAACATAAGGTTTCTTCCCATACAATCGATTGACTGGAGTCATGGAAGGAACAACTCGAGTCGATATGCGATTGAGCAGATAATTGGCACAATATATCACTTAAACCTAGAAGTGAAGAGGTAGGTATTTTCCTTGCAAAAGCTATCTAACCATTTCGACTAATATACGATTCTTGTGTTCAAAAACTCCATTATGCTGTTGTGTGTGAGGAAACAACCTCTTCTAGTCAATACCAGATTGAAGTAGGTATTCTTCCAAGGGTCGATTGAAATAATCACCACCATTGTCAGATCTCAAGCACTTAATGGGTCAACCACATTACTTTTCAACAAAGTCTTGGAATTCTTTGAACTTCTCAAAGACAATATTTTTATTCTTTAGGAAAAATACCCATGCGAAACGAGAGAAATCATCAATGAAAGTCAAAATGTACCTTGCACCTGGCAGTGAAGGTAATTTGATAAAACAAACATCACTATGAATCTGTTCCAGTAGGTTCTTTGCTCATGACACTTGTCCAGATTCGAAAGGTGCCTGATGATGCTTCCAAGGTACACAACCCTTACATACACCTTTAGGAGGAAACACCTTCGGTAAACCAAAATCCATGCTCTGAGTTTTCAGTTCTTGTAGAGTACAAAAAATTATATGTCTGAGTCGTTCATGCCAAATTCAACTTATCCCATTAGTGTGAGAAATGATGCAGTCGGTTCCAATTCAGGTCGATTCGAATCACAAAACTTGTATACGTTGTCTGTTGGGTCCAAAAGCTTGTCAACGACAATCAAATTTCCTTTCTTCATATCCCTAACATAGAGCCGATCTAGCCAAAATTCCACAATCTTACTAGTCTGAGTCAACTAAGAAACATACAAGAGATTGACATTGAGATTTGGTACATGATAGACATTGGTAATTTTACCATGTCGACAAGCTACATCACCCTGACCAACAACATCCAAAGCAAAATCATCAACAACATAGATTCTAATTTTTTCGTCTTTATCCAGTCTCATGAATAAAGGGGAATCCTTCGCCATGTGATGAGTGCACCCAGAGTTGAAAACCCATTCACTTTGTTCCATGTGAGACAACAAGGCCTGATAAGTCCCAACTTGGAAGGTGAAATTATCAACGGGTTAGTGAAAAGCCGATGAATCTGCTTCAAGCCTCTTAAACTTCTCCTCTAAATCATCTCGCTTCTTGTAGCATTTCTTCTCAACATGTCCAGTATTTCCATGGTACCGACATGTTTTCTTCTTCTGACCTCGCTGTGGTTGTCTCTGGGGTCCCTGATCAATATATGTAGGTTTTTGTGTATAAGCATAAGTCTGCACTCTGTTCCTGGAATCCATCTTTCCCTTTCCCTTGAGGAAGTGGGCTTGGTGCTTACTACCAAGCTTTCATTTTTCAAGCAATCTATGTCGATCAATAATCAAAAGTTCACAAAAATATTCAAAGGAGTAGTCCTTACCATCTTGCTTGCATGCATGCCAGTTGGTGCAGAAGGTCAATATGAACACATCAAATGGTGTTCTCAAATTTATTAGGACCAACTCAATGAGTTGTCCATCCTTCTTCTTGTAGGTTTCTATGCATTTGCTCAACTTCAGCTAGAGTTATTTAACAAATGCTAAATAGTCCTCCATTCTTTCAAAGGAATGGGGATCGAGAGAGATTAATTGTTTCTCCAACTACATGAATTGGATTTTGTTGACTCAGTCGAACAAGGTTTTCAGCTTCTTCCAGACCATATGTGGATAGTCAAGTCCAATGAGATGGAAACAAATTTCTTGGGTGATGTAGGTCATGATGACCCCTACAGCCTCATCCTTATTTTCATCAATGAATTTTTTTTTCGAGGAATTTGTTAGATTTGGGATCACAACCTTGGTATATTACCATAGTCCCTTACAATTCTACAAATTTTCCATATTTGGAGCCCATACTGCATAATTTGATCCATTCAGAACAATATGATCGATCTTCAAAGCCATCCTTGATATCTAGACAGACTGGTTTTGTTTCAATAATTTCCAATTAACAAACCACCGACTTAGATTCAATCACATAACCGATCCAACTCAACAAGGTTTGTAGAAAACAGGTTGAGGTTTTCAAACCATGGGCTCTTATACCATGTTGGAGAATAGGGTGGAACTCAATATGTAATAAAGAATAAATTGCTGCATATAGAAGAGGAACAAAAAATTTCTAAGAAGAGAGGTGGCATCCAAAGACACTGTTACAATACTTAAGAAAAACACACTATGATAAGAACATCACAGTGGATATTGCACATCTTGATCTGCATGATGATCAAGTGCAATCTCAAATCACTTCATTTATATAATGACCCAATGGGTCTTCTTTTATAGTCTCAAGATCCAACCTACTCCCACAGGATCTAAAATATCTTGTTCACATACAATGATCAACGGTTATAGTTGGTCCCACAAAATCTTCTCTGGAAAGTCCGTTCGCCGGGACTGGACCCGATCGACTATTGTTCCAACTTGTAGTCGAATGCAAGGCTGGTCGATCCACCACCCAAATATATTTGATTGCTTGTCGATTGTTCGACCAACAAGCATGTTGACTACTCAACCAACTATGTCTAGATGTAGGTTGAACTCTCAACTGTATAAACCTAGAAGATGTGTGATGAACCATCAATGCTTGACTTTCCAACAGAGTTGGCTCACACTTTACCACCTTTCAATGAACTAGGGTTATGGCATTTTCAATTGTTCAGCTTGTGGAACAGATCTTAGCTTTGTTTGGAGAAAGAACTCGCATGGTCATTGTGGAAACCATCTCAACTATGGTATAAACTCACAGTCGGATACAATATGCACACCAGTTCATGACCATATTTTGCATATAATTTTTTTGTAATGATTAAGTTTTTTCTTTGTTTGCTAGTCTTGCATGTAAAAGTGCTCTCTTTATTTGTCTTTCATTTCTTAGATAATTGTTTGAGGAATATAATGAAAGCATTGGTGGCTATTGAATGTAAATGATCGAAAGGTTCTCAATTGTTGTTGGTCACTGCACATTCTCTAATTTTCCATCTTGGGACTACCATTTCTGTTGGTGAAAGTTTGTAAATAGTTGAAATTATATATGATTCAAATTCATCTCAACTATAACATGCAAAGAAACAAAGATTCAAACCCGAGCTGGTTATTTACTGTCAATTATATACAAGCTCTGTAAATTCGAAAGTATAGGGTCAGACACATTTTTGGTATGCACAAAAATTAAGAGATTTTGAACTCGAGGCTATTTGTTGTGAAGTAGTAATGAAGCCCGATATGAGTTCAACATGCTATTTTTCTAAAAAGATTTTCATTGTCCACACGTTTTTTGGTTTCTTTTTGACTTGGGTCACTATTATCTACCCATGTCCTCAAATGAGTTCGAACCTGAGCTCTTGTTGTTAGAAGGAAAAGATTGTTCAGACCTTTTTTCTATGTATGGTTCATACAAGCAGTGATTCGAACCCGAGTTCACATGAATTAAAACCCATGAAATTTATGTTGGAAATGAGTGACAATCCTCTTGTTAATCACAAGTTTAAAGAGTACTTGATATTATGTTAGGGACCTAACCTCCTTGACCCCTCACGTAGGTAGAATAATATATTTCCATGTAATAAATTCCAATATTAATAAGGCCTAGCAATAAGGAAGAATAATTCAAATGTAAGAAGACCTAATAGAAGCTTCCACTTCTAGAAGGATGTTCCTCTAGATTGTTCTTTTGGATAGATATATTTAGTATAAATAAGAGTAGAGGGCATGAGAATTTTTGTCTTGAGAATTATTGTAATAGAGCGTTGCTCTGTTGGAGGTTTCCTATCAATAAAGGTATTATTTTGGTGTTGTGGCTTCATCTATTATGTTGTTCCACTGTTATTCTCTGCAATATTTCTGTTTTCGGCTATTATAATAGATTTGGTACCTTACAAGTGGTATCAGAGCACTTTCCTTGGTAGAAAATTGTGGGTTAATTTTTTTTTCCAGGTTAGAGACGTATTCCAATGTCTTAAAGCTACAAAGAACTATTGTTCAATGCATAAATCCACGGTCAGCGAAGCATACACGAAGGAACTACAAGTGGTACTTAAGTGCACATTGTTGGCCACCTTTGTAACCCTTGTTGGTACCCCTTTGAGTGGTAGTGCATCAGAAAAAACCTGTATATGGATTGGCCTAGATATCCTAAATCCCTCCATAGATAAACCAATCGACTGCCTAACTTCTATAGTGCCACTGAGAACAACACTCGGGAAGATACTCTCTAGTACCTGGGTATCCAGGTAGTGCCTCCTTAGTTGGTGCCCTGAGATATTGGGCCAAGTACTATTGTTGGACTCCTCATGTATATTAGAGAGCTATAACATAGGGAAAACCATTGTCTGTAGAAACCCTGAATACCCTAACCTTTGGAACTAAAATAGAAACATAACATACAAAATCTATTGCCGTGCAACTTTGCCTCCTGTATTTTGGTTGCAAAATTCCTACACATTTTTTCCTGTTAAACATTTGGTGATTTCATCACCGCAATATTATTTTGATCGGAGTATAACTCCTCAAGAGTAAAAAAAAGAAAAAAAAAAGTCTAGATCATGTCGACACCAATATTTGAGACCTATCCCATTGGATTCCTCTCTTCGCCTTGATCGCGATCATACCTATCATTTTTCACCATTTTTTTTTTTCGTGGACCCAACCCCTTCTTGACACCCCTATTGGGCATATATACCATTGAATTCCTCTCTTTTCACTGATCATTGGGGTACCAATCACTCGTAACTCATTTATGTGAGGTCCCATTGTTTTCCCCTATCCCATCCCATTTCCCACACTCACAACCAATATTGGGAACAACGTCTCACCACCTTTGCCTAAGATCATGACCAAACCTAGAGTGACATCTCTTACATTATGTCTAGTATTGGTAACATCAAATTTTGGCTTGCTCCGCTTGAATCACTTTCCACCACCATCACTTAATTGACTACCACCTGTCAGCAATGCCAGGACATAATGAACACTTTGATCGCCTTGTTTAAGCCCACCCCTGATCCTTTCTTTTCTTCCACAACTTATAACCCTCATGGTCTTGAATCCTCCCAGTCCACCTCTTTTCCTCCCCACAAATTTTAGTGGGACCTACGTTCCCCTCGGGTGGAGGTGAACAAATTTGATGGCTTGAATCCCACATGATGGGTCACTCAAATGGAACACTATTTCTATTTGTACGACATTACTAATGACATGGCCAAACTAAGGTATGGTGTTCTCCATCTAGATCCAGAATGTTGGCAATGGTGAAAAAAATCCCACCAAGGGTATGTGGCTTGGAAACAATTTGTTTCAGAACTTTATGAATGCTTTGGCATTGACACCCACCATTTAGGCCGTTTGAAAAAGTTGAAACAATTTGGCACAGTGGAAGAATTTATAGTTGCTTTTTAGCGATTGGCTTTTCACACAGTGGGCATGTCTAATGCTTTTTTCCGAGAATGTTTTATCAGAGGCCTCAAGGATGAGATCCATGCCCATGTCCTCATGGCTCAGACTCAGAGTTGGGTGGAAGCTACTAAAAGAGATAAGGAAGCACAACAGGTTGTCTCTTCTCATACCAGAAAACCCTCCTTTCTTCCTCGCCCTAAGCCAATCATTCCCACTCCCCCTCCCACTTCACTAAAGATCTAGAAATTGACCAGGGCCAAAATGGATGCACACCAACTCAAGGGCCTTTGTTATAATTGTGATGAAAAATATTTTCCTAGGCACAAGTGTAAGGAACAAAGGCTTTTCATGGCCATCTCTGAGGATGTTTCTGAAGATGATGTTGAGGCTCCACCTATGGTCGAGTCACATGAACCCATTGACATGAATCCACCTTCTGACCCTTTCGAAGTTGAGCCAATCATTTCCCTAAATTCTCTCGCTGGCTTCACTGCTCCCCAAACCCTCAAGCTATTTGGTTACATTAAGCATCAGAAGGTCATCATCCTTGTTGATAGTGGAAGCACCCATAATTTTATTCATTGCCACATTGCCAAATAAACAGATTTCTATATCCGTGCAGTCAATAATTTTCAAATCATGATCGCCAATAGTGGGTCCATGAAATGTGGGGGGCGTTGTAAAAATTTGCATCTCCAAATTGGTTAGTACCACATGAAATCTCATATGTTTGCTATCAACATGGGTGGTTGTGACATTGTGTTGGGTTTTGAATGGCTAAGGACTCTGGGTCCCATTCTCATTGATTTTAAGGAATTAACCATGCAATTCAACCAATAGGGCCAACAATATAAGTTCCAAGGCCTCAAAGAAGGTTCCCCTGAGATCATTAGTTCCCATTACATGGAAAATCTCCCTAAAAAAGGTCATTCTGGTACTATTGCACAACTCCATTCCATTCACGCCACCGAGACACTATCTATGCCACTGGACCTCCAATCCATCCTCTCCAAACATCAAGATTTTTTTCCACTCCCCAAGGAATTCCTCCTTCTTGTGGTGGTCATGATCATTCCATTCCCCTTGTCCTCGACAACCTTCCTCCCAATGTTCATCCCTATCATCATCCCTTTTCCAAGAAAAATGAAATTGAGAAAATTGTTCAAGAATTACTCACCATAGGCGTTGTCTGTCGTAGTATGGTCCCATATTCTTCTCCTGTGGTCATGGTACTTAAGAAAGAAGGCTCTTGGTGCATGTGTCCTGACTTTCACACCCTAAAAAAACTCACCATCAAAGACAAATTTCCCATTTCTATCATTGATGATCTCTTGAATGAATTGAGTGGTGCCTAGTTCTTTACTAAACTTGATCTTCGTTCTAGATACCACTAGATACATATGAAAGAGGCATACATTCCTCAGACTGCATTTCGAATTCATGAGGACTACTATGATTTTTTGGTCATGCCCTTTTGCTTGTGAAATTCTCCCTCCACTTTCCAAAGCCTCATGAATTATGTCTTTTGTCCTTTTCTCCATCATTTTGTCTTAGTTTTCTTTGATGATATTCTCATCTATAGTAAAACCTGGAAAACCCATCTTGCTCATGTGGATCGAGTTCTACATCTACTCTCTCAGCACCAACTTTTCCTCAAACTATCTAAATGTTCTTTTGAAGCCTCATAAGTCGAGATACTTGGGTCATATTTTTGGCTAGGTAGGTGTCATGGTGGATCCTAAGAAGATTGAAGCTATGAAGGATTGGCCTCACCCCAAGACTCTCAAAATCTTGCATGGTTTTTTGGGTTTAACATGCTATTATCGAAAGTTTGTTAAGAATTATGGAAAGATTGCGGCAACTCTCATTTCTCTCCTTAAAAATAATTCTTTCACTTGGATTCCCACGACTGATCAGCCTTTCAAGCCTTGAAGGCGACTATGTGCACCACTTCGGTCTTGGCCCTTCCTGATTTCACAAAGACCTTTATTCTAGAATGTGATGCTTCCAGGAGAGGAATTGGAGCAGTCCTTATGCAAGATGGTTGAACTTTGGCCTTTAGCTGGAAACAACTGTCAGAGAGAAATTTGGGCCAATCAATCTATGAAAAGGAAATTTTGGCTATTCTACATGCAGTGGATCTCTGGCGCCCTTATCTGTTGGGGAAATGTTTCCAAATTAATATAGATCATCTAAGCCTCAAGTATTTTATGGAGAAGCGAACTTCCTCCCCAGAGCAACAAAAATGGGTGACTAAGCTCTTTGGATGTGATTATGAGATCATTTAAAATAAAGGAAAAGAAAATGTGGTTGCTGATTCTCTTTCAAGAAAATATGAAGATGAAGGGTCCCTTTTTTCCTTCTCCTTCATTGTACCAAATTGGTTCCAAGATGTTCACCAGGAATGGCTACAAGGTCCCAAAATTTCGCATATGATATAACAATTGCAATCCAATTCTCCAGTTTCACCCAGGGACTCTTGGGACAATGATAAGCTTCACTACAAAGGCCGTTTGTATTTAAGTAAATAGTCACAACTTAAATCCATGATGCTTTCTGAGCTTCGTGCTACACCCACAACTGGGCACTCAGGGTTTACCAAAACCTATGACCGGGCCAAACGTTATTTTTTCTGGAATGGTATGAAACATGACATTCAAAATTTTGTGGCAGAATGTGATGTTTGTCAACGAAACAAGGGAGAAACAGTCAAATCTCCTTGCACAATGCAACCATTTCTGATTCCACCTGCTACTTAGAGGGACATCTCTATGGATTTTATTGTGGGCTTACCTAAATAGGGAAATAATTCAATCATCATGGTGGTCGTTGATCGTCTTTCCAAGTATGCTCATTTCTGTGCTCTTCAACACCCATTTACCGCCTCCACTATGGCTCAAATTTTCATGGATAATGTCTTCGAGCTTCATGGCATGCCTCGTTCTATTGTTTTTGATCAAGATCCCACTTTCACCAGAAATTTTTGGCAAGAATTGTTCAGGCTACAGGTCACCCAATGGAACCTTAGCACAACCTATCGTTCCCATACTCATGGTCAAACTGAAGTTGTCAACAAGTGTTTGGAAACATATTTGAGGTGTTTTGCATATAAAAGGAAAAATCAGTGGGCTCAATGGTTACCACTAGCTGAATGGTGGTACAACACTTCTTACCATACAACTACTCACATGACTCCTTTTGAAGTAGTATATGAACAAAATCCACCTTCAGTTCTCTCATACATGCCAGGTGTCTCGAAGGTCCAAGAGATTGACTAAACACTTACATCTCGAGAGGCTATTCTCCATACCCTCAAAGAGAATTTGGTCATGGATCAGAATCATATGAAGCAATAAGAAGATCGAGGTCACTCCGAACGTCAATTTGTTGAAGGAGACCATGTGTTTCTTCGATTGCAACCTTATAAGAAAACTTCACTCAAGGCCGACCATTGTCAGAAACTGGCTCCCAAATTTTATGGTCCTTATACAGTTCTCAAGCACGTGGGATATGTGGCCTATAAATTAGATTTTCCTAATCATTCTAAGATCCATCCTATTTTTCATGTCTCTTGCTTAAAGAAGGTGATTGGAACTAAGTGCCAAACTCAAACCAACCTTCCCAAGTTGGATGAAGAAGGCTCCATATGGTTGCAACCACAAGCAGTTTCAAACTAGCATGAGCATCGTCTTCGTCAACACACCATCAAGGAAGTGTTAGTCTAGTGGAAAGATACAACTCCAACAGATGCCACCTAGGAGCCAGCTACCATTTGGCATCAATTTTCTCATCTCAAGCCTTGAGGACAAGGCTGTTTTTAAGGGGGATGACATGTTAGGGACCTAACCTCCCTAACCATTCACGTAGGTAGAATAATATATTTCGATGTAATAACGACTAATATTAATAAGTCCTAGCAATAAGGAAGTATAAGTCGAATGTAAGAAGACATTACGTTGGCTCGTTTTCACATACCCTTACTTTATCATTAACCTACAATCATGATTGAATGGCACTGATGAATGGGAATTGTGTTAATGTTTATGCCATTATTATAGTTCTTTGCATTTCATTAGATAAGAGCATCATAAGAACAAGATCACTGAGAAATACACATTCACAAGAGACACAACATTTATCCTGGGAAACCCTCTAGGGGAAGAAAACCCAG
>ML785256.1:187005-208235 GCA_009831015.1 Picea engelmannii
GGTGTCTCCAATCGCTTTCAACTGTTCTTTTATTTTGGAGATTCAGGAGAAATATTCTTGAATCATTTCTCCTTTCTGCATCTTGGTATTCTTCAACTGAGTTCTTAGATTCATCTTTCGATTGATGTTCTTTCCTTCATATAATTTTCTTAGAGCATCAAACATCTCCTTCAAAGTTTTCTTTGACGATACGTACAGGATCAGGTGGTCTTTGATTGAATCTGCAATGATTCTCTGAGCCCTGATTGAGTCCTTCTGATGCTTCGCTTTCTCTACGGCATCTTCAGGTTCCTCCACTTCTTCTTTGATAAATATTGATAGGTCATTCTCTACAAGGATCAGACCAATCCTATACTTCCAGGCACAAAAGTTGTCTATGCCTTCTAGTTTCTCAACAAGCTTTGCGCCTGCAGACATCTTGTACTTGCGGCAACAAAAATAACCAAAAATTGAAAATGCTCGAAATCAAATTTTGACCTTACCAGGAGGTGCGCTTGGCTGAGGTGAGTAGACTGGTGTCCTCAGATATGATAAAATCCAATTTTTACCCCATCAAATATGATCTGCGGATTTCTGGACTCGTGCTTCCGGTACTTTTGGTACTCTGGTACTTCTGGTACTGGTTTTCTGGTACTTCTGGTACTTTTGTGAAACTAGGGTTTCACTTTTCGGGAGATCCAACCACTGAAAAGGTGCACTCTAGGTGCCAAATTGATCCTTGGGGGAGGGCTCAACTTTCTAGGAGGTTAGGGAGATGAAAAGAGATACTTTTTCAAAACCCTAATTTGCAGGTGCTGCAGTAGTGACGTTTTTCTCTTGCAAATAGTGTTTCCTTCAGGTTGGATCTGATACCATGTTAATGTTTATGCCATTATTATAGTTCTTTTCATTTCATTAGATAAGAGCATCATAAGAACAAGATCACCGAGAAATACACATTCACAAGAGACACAACATTTATCCTGGGAAACCCTCTAGGGGAACAAAACCCAGGGAAAAATTCCTTATCATAAATAGCTTATACAATGTTCAAGAGATAACTCAAACCAATGCAGAAAGTCCTCCCCAAGAGATGTGCACTCTTCTTCTCCTCTCTCTGGTAATTGCAGCTTGCCTCATAAGAGAAATGAGCAAGTGAGTTGTGTGTTTGAAGTGAGGCGCTAGCCTCTTATTTATACAAGACTAGCACATGTGAAAGGTCACAACTGGCAGGGCTGACCTCTCACTCTGGGTGGGTAAACCCACCTTTAATTAATTCTAGGTCTTCCATAATAACTGCTGGGGCCGACTTCTTATTCTGCCCTTTATAATTGTCCGATGACCAATCCACAAAAGGGGATTTGGTCCTTATACAATTACCGACATGATTAATCCACAATGGGGATTAATCTAATAACAACAACAATAATAATGACATGGTTAATCCACAATGGGGATTTAATCCAATAATAATAAGAATGCTCTTCGCAGTTACATTATTTCAACAAATTGGTTGAACTATATTATGATTATGATAGATATCATTGACCGATTAAAAGAAATAATCATGTGAAGGCATGGTAAAATTGTTGGCTGAGTTTTTAAAAGATGTTACATAGACTTAACATTTTCCCTCATATATCCACTTTTCATAAAGCTATATCTCTTTATCCCACTCATTTAAAAATTCCTTTTTACATTCCTTTTCCCCTATATATATAATTAAAAGGCATATGTTATATTTGGCCTACAGTTTGAATGACGAAGAATAGTTTTCTATACGCAACATGGTTTATTATAAAAGAATGTTATTCAACATGTGGAATCATGATTTGAAAAGTCTAATATGGCCAGATCATGATTGATATTTGAGTATAGACAATGAACATGAACTTTCATCCATTTTTACCATTTTACCATTTTTTGCAAATTACAATTACTTTTTATCATTTTCCTACTCTCTCTCTCTCTCTCTCTCACACACACAAACACACACACACACACACACACACACACATTATCCCTTTCATGCATTCCCTAGTTCATATGTTCAAAAGAGAAGACAATTGATTGTATACAATTTTTTTTTTTTTTTTTAAAGAATAATTTCATAATTTGATTTTGGAATTATAAAAAGAAATTGGGTAATTGCAGAGTTATGGATTTTATTCCATTATGTTTCCTTTATCCATTCATATCTCCCTTTTATGCTTGATGACTGTGTTACTCAGAGCCAATACTTAATCATGTTTGACAAATTGTAATTAATGTTTATTATGTTGGTTTGTATCTTGCTTTGAGTATCTTACACTAATGTGATTATGATGACATATAGATGAGTTTCTTCAGTCGTGGGAGTAATCGTAGTGGTAACAGGGGGAACAAAACTCAAAGAGGAATAATTCATAATGCCTTTGGGAAACAAGGAAGAAATAAAAGAACGATATTCTTGATCCATTTCGATGCCAACTCAAAGGAATTCAATAAACTAGTTCAAACTGACTATTTGAATCTTGATGGCCATCCCGCTTTTCACCCACCTCAAGCACCTATTTCTCCTTCTATGTAGCCTCACCCAAGCATAGTCGAATTTACTGATCCATCTCATATGCAACCAATCAATGATGCTTGAGAAAATGTACCCATAAATCCTCCCTCTGGTATAGTCCACTGACCTAATGTCTCATTACCACCACCTCCTCCTATACAACCTATCTTACTTGTTTCTTCTGCAACTTATTATGCACACTCTGTCCAACTTCCCATAAATTATAAAGCATTTCCCCTTGAAATTTATCTAGATAAAGGAAATGGGCCCGCAATTTCTGTAAGCTCAGAGTCATCTGAGACCTCCTCTTATACAATCAAGATTCTACCTTCCAAACTTGAATATAGTGAAAGGAAAATAAAATTTGATGACATGCACCTTGAAATGTCAAAGGTTGAAGAAAATAAGTTCGTCGATCCAGACTTAAGCAAAGGGATTCTCTTTTAGAAGGAAGTAGACAAAGGGAGGCTACTTTAAACAAAAAATATTATTTCTGATTTTATTTTTATATTTTGATGACACCGTCAGTTTTACATTTGATGCATATTTTTGGGACAACATACATTATGTTATTTTTTGAAAAACTTTTAACTCATGCTATTATGATGAGTTGGGAGATACAAGTGTTTTGATGATGTGACAAATTTTTATTGGTTGCTTTTGATATATATTATGATGTTGATATATGCATTATATCTGAGTAAAATATGGAGTTACAAGGGAAAAGTTGGAAATAAAAGGAATAAAATATATATGGGGGCCCCACCTATTAATTATTGTTTATTATTATTTACCCTTATTATAAAGTAAAGTTTTCATATCCTAATTAAAGTTATTTAACTTTATAACAAAAGGTAATTGAACCACTTAAAATACTTTTTGAAGACATAAAAGGAAGAAAGCAAGGACAAAAAGGACATGAGGATACTTCTGATAAGGTTTTCTCTTGCCTCAAGCAAGAATATTTATTCATTCATTCATTTCTGAGTTTCTTCAGAGCTAAGTTATCTTGTTGATATCAGGGTTACTCTAAAGGTGAAAAAATAGAGGACTGTGAAGCATAAACTTTTGACATGCTCCAAAGTTCACTCATTCATCTTGATAGTTTGTTAAGTATGATTAATGCTAGTTTTGCAGAGTCAAGACTATGATGCACTTGTAGCTTGGATCTGTCTAGTTTATTTTTAGTCTTAGTATTCTCCTTTGAGACACCAATTGTCTATGTATGAGTTAAAATTACATCTTAGACTTGTAAGTCTAATTCTGGTCCAAACCCTTGCAGAGGTTTGTAAAGAGAAACTTGGTCGTAACTCGAAGGATATCAATAAAATCATTATTGATTTATTCTCATTTTTTGAGACTTGTTGCTTACTGAATTTTTTAGATTTATGTTATCTTGCATTTACTTGTTAAATTGTTTATAAATTTTATTTGCAAGAGATTTTTCTATTTTTAAAATTTACTTTACATCAAAGCATACATATTTTTATAATAGCATCATGACCAAGAACTTGTTTCTTAAGGGTTGATTGATATTTTTGACAGGCTATAATCCCAAGGTGATAATCCTACCTATCTCACCTATCCTAGTGATATTAAAAAATGCTTGAGTGAGGATATAACCATTCCTCACGTCAACAACCACCAATTTGAATTCCAACTTTAACTCAATAGTCCCCATATATAGACATAGCAATAGCCATAAAATTACAAAATTTCAAAAAACCCATCAAGTATACCAATTGAAAAGCCCGAAAAATGTAGACATGTTACAAAATTAATCAATATGAGAATGTAGGAACTCAGAGCCATGTCCATCAATACTTTCCATAATGTTCCATACACCATGGGCCAAGAGAACACCTTCCTTTGATAGGCCATTTGCAACTTGATTCCTTTCCCTATATATAATATAAAAAGAGATATGTTCAAAACCATGAACTAAACCAAATACCTCATCAAATAATGGTCAAAATGTGACATGAAGTTCCTTTGGGCATATTCCTTCTTCATCCATTTAATCACTAGAAGGGAATCTCCAAGAACTTGAAGCCTCCTTACACCTTTTTCTGAATCCAACATCAAAGTCAATCTAAGAGCCATCAATTTTGCTTGGTTATTTGAACCAAATCCCAAACCTACTTTTAAGTGAAAACAAAGAGAATCCTCTTGAAATAATATCCCCCCAACATCGTATATCTTAGGGTCCCCTTGTGAGGCACCACCAAAATATGTCCATCATTTGTTTTATCAATTTGTTGTAATACAATATGTATTCTAATATTTACTCACTTTAGATAAATATAACATGCTAAAATAGCATAAGCCCATGTAGCACATTGCAAAGGAAAAATGCATTTATCTTTGAAGAGGCTAGAGTTCCTTGATAACTAGATTCCATAAGAAACTATCACAAGAAGAGCCCTGAAACATTTTGTGCTGTTATTTTCACTCCAAGCCTTTAACCCTTCTTTAATGGTTGCTCTAGACCATACATTTAGTAAACTAGTTAAAACCTTTGAAACCTTCCATACTTGAACATAATATGCATAAGACATAACAAGATGAAAATTCGATTCTTCACTTACCTTACACAAACAACATCTCCAAAAACCATGTTTATTCCTCTTCTGAAGGTTATCCCAGGTGAGGGATTTGATGTTGAGAAAAAACCACATGAAGGAACAAATATTCTATGGGAATTTGAACTTCCACGCTTCCTTCCACCACCACATTGGTTCCCCCTGGTCCTCTCCGAAGCTTTGAATCCTATACCCATCCTTAGGAGTATAATCTTCATAATTATTCTTGGACCTAGTTAAACAATCATTCTCATCTCTAATCCTAACAGGGATAGATTTTAATTTCCAAACAAAATCATCCCAAATTCCAACATCCTCTCCTCTAAAACCAATATCCCTAGAATATTTCGATTCTTGACTCCAAATTGTAGTCAATTCAAGGTATGCTACTTGAATCAAGTAAAAAATACTCTCTCTCTCTCTTAGATGATGAATCGTGTGATTTAACAATCTTAAATTTGGACCACATCCAATCCTAGGATCCTCCCCTACTCTTAACTTTTTTCTAGACCCAAATTTCCAAGCAATCCAATTACCAATTACCGGAAAGGCTAACACAACTACTTTCCACATAATAGAAACATTATGAATATTGTTTAGGACTTCTAATCCAATACTCAACAAAATTGGTCAAAATGTACTTCTGAAGCACACTGTTACACTAAACTCCATTTCCTTGAATGAGTATCAAAACACTCTTGGATACCAAATCTTTTGAGAACATAATTTTTTTTTCAAGCCCCAACCCCCCAGATCGTTTGGAACCACCAAACTTTGCCACTTTACCAAAGGTACCCTTTCCTTGCATTGAAACCTGACCAAAGAAACCTAAATATGATCCTTCCATTCACTTCCAATGTACCTTTTTGAATTGAAGACAAAGGCCTCTAGTAAACATGGTCTTCCAAAAATTCGTAAAGAAGAAATCCCCCTCAGACCAATAGTCAACACCATAGGTTCTCCTACTTATAACCTAGCGAAATATGTGGCAAATAGTCTATGCCCCTTGGTTGGCAAGACAAACTCACTTATCAAGGATTATTTTGACTTCATAACAATAATCAAGAATGACAGGGTGGAACATGACGACACCATCATCAACTTTGATGTGGTTTCCCTTTTAAAAAAAATACCCCTTGGCTAAGCCATTAGTATTATCAAGGAAGTCACTGACCATGAAACTGCCAAATTAGAAAAAGTTTACCTTCGATCTACCTTCTTTAACTTCTAAGGAGTATTCTATGAACAAACGAGGGGTGTAGCAATGGGGTCTCCTTTGTCCCCCATTATGGCCAACCTATTTATGGAAAATTTTGAAGAAAGGGCACCGAACACATACCCCTTGAAACCTTAGAGATGGAAAAGGTATGTAAATAACACTAATGTAGTGTGGTCTCATGGGAGGGATGATCTCAACAAATTCATTGAGCACCTTAACGACCTTTAAAGTGATATCAAGTTCACCATGGAGTAACTTAGAGGAGAACACCAACATTCCCTTTTTGAAATTGTTGATTCATAAAGAAACAGATGGATACTTGGGACATTAAGTCCATAGAAAGAAAACACATATTGAGAGCTATCTATATGCAAGTTCTCATCACCATCCCACCCAAAATATGGGAGTTCTGAACACCCTAGCCACACAGGCTATTAGGATCTCTTATGAAGAACACTTGGATCAGGAGAAGGATCACCTTACCAAGGTTTTCAAAAGCATAGGATATGAGAATAAATATGTTAGGATGTAAATCAATAGAGACTTATAAAGGACAAGAGGTGAGCCAAATTCTAGAAACAATCACCTTGACAAGACAACCTACCTCCCCTACATGAAAGGAGTCACTAATAATATTTCCAAATTTTCAAGAAAGAAATAAATTAGAACATCCTTCTAACCATTGGAAACCATAAGACAAAATATGAGATCAGTTAAAGACATCTCAGACCACCACCAATATAAAGTAGTCTATAAGGTGATGTGATATTTGTGGTAATTGTTATATTGAAGAAACAAGATGACATTTTCAAGTAAGGATCAAAGATCACATAGCTAATATCAAGAATTTCCATACATGTACCTCGACCTTAACTGATCATTCCAATGTAACCAAGCATCATGTGTGTCTGGAAGATACTAAAATCTTGGCTAAATATGATCACTACTTCAAGCACAAAATTAGTGAAGCCATCGAAATCATTAAATACCTTAACAATATTAATAGGGATGGAGGTCTGGAGATCAATGAGAACTGGCTTCCATTAATCAACAATATGTTGGCATGTTTTTAGATAGAGGCAGAGTATGCGTGTTTGTCATTGATGGCGAAGATCAACATGATTAGATGACGAAGATCAGCACGATTAGTAACAAAGCGATAATGGCAAGATCAACAGTGTAAGATCAAAAGGAGGAAAACAATCAAATCACGACAAAGGTTTCGTCTCAGAGTTTTGCTAATTGGGAAATCCAAAGGAAAGAGGTTCGAACTCACGATATGCGAAATCATGATAATAATCCTGACTGTTGGAGTCATAGGACACATGGAAAACGATTGGAATTTTGTTGACTTGCACATTGGAGGATTCAATGGAGCATGGTGTGGGAACTCGCGATATGCGAGATCACGAAAATATCTGGACCATTGAATCATCGAGATCGTGGACCATTGATCAGGCATGATGAAGGCCCCAGGCATGATGAAGGTATGTGAAGTTGCGAAATCGCGATAAGATCTGGACCGTTGATTCAAGAAGGACACGTGGTGAAATCGCGATAATATCTGGATCGTTGATTCCATAGGACACATGGAGAAAGATCATCGTTTCACTGACTGGAACGTCAAAGGAGCGAAGTGCTCATTTGATTGGTGAGCGGTCATATCTTGTGGTCACATTGTCGAGAGCTAGAGAGCAGAGCTAGAGAAGCCAAGCTCTATTTTGGAGTTTGTGACATGGAGAGTCGAGAGGACTCATCACAGAATACCCGAGACGCGAAAGTGCGAAATGCATTTTCGAATAAGGATGTGGTCACATCCAGTGGTTACATTTGCGGAATATGGAGGAAGAAGCTAGCGGTGTTAAGCTCCATCTCGGAGTCTTGGCGATCGCGACTTGGAGTATCGAGATCCTTCATCACATGAATCACGATATGCAAGATCACGATGAGATATGGACCGTCGGATCATTGGAGATCTCGACCGTTGATTAGGCTTGATGAAGTTCATAAATTCATGAAATACGAAGCACCTTTTTGTCGTAGCCTATGGTCACTGCCGGTGGTCACGTGAGGGGAAGAAGCTAGCGGTGCTAAGCTCCATCTCGGAGTCTCGACGATCACGACTTGGAGTGTTGAGACCCTTCATCACAGGAATGTCGATATGCGAGATCACGAGATTCAAATTATGTTTAGCACTTGGTCATAGCTAGTGGGAATATGAGATAAACGCAAAATCCTGTGGATTTAATCCAACGATGCTGGTTAATTGGAAACTTGATCGAAGGGTTACTGTTTCACCTCACAGGTAATCGATCAGTTACAATTCAGTTAGCAGAACTGAATCATGATTCTTGGACGGTTGGCGATTCAGTTGATGATGCGTTTTCTTGGAGATTCAAGGGGTAACTGAAGCGGTTGGAGTGTATAAAAGAAACACGTAGTGACTGTGCACGGTTGGTTGTTCTGAATGGAAAAATGAGTTGAACTACAAGAAAGGGAAAATTACAGTATGTGTAGTGTGAGACCGACAGTATGTGCAGTATGAGATAAAACTCAAAGATGAGTAACATATGAGGAATAGACAGAAGAAAGAGAAAAATTGTAGAACAACTTGAAGCAGAGCAGAATTGCAGAACGACTTGAAGCAAAGCAGAATTGAAGAACAGACAGAGGAAGAGAAGAATTGCAGAACAATTAGAAGCATACCAGATTTACAGAACAATGAAGAAGGGGTAAGAATTGAATTCCCTGTAATGTTTGTTTGTCAATCAATTATGTATAATCAGGGAGGTAGGGTGGTTCTATGGGGGACTGTGGTCCTTTGATATTCGATTTGGTGCTTGAATATTGGGATTTGTAGCTTCCATCTAGTTGTGGCTTGAAAACAGGGTGGCAAGGTGGTGCTTGGGAAAACACAGAGTTTTCTGTATACAAGTTGGTGCTTGTATAAATCCAGTTGGTGCTGGAATATTTAGGGAGTTGGTGCTTCCTTCTAGTGGGTGCTAGAGAAACCAGAGAGTTGGTGCTCTCAACAAGTTGGAGCTTGTAAAACAGAGGTAGTAGCCTCACTTTGAGTTGGTGCTCAAACATAGATGATGGACAGAACTTAAAATACTGCCTATCATTTCGAAGAAGAAGAGGTTTTCTCCCTTTATGGGTTTCTTCGTGAAAATATGTCTCTTTGTATATATTATGTGTGATTGATGCTCATTGTTTATGTTATTCATATGATGTATAATACTGATGGTCACTTGATGAAAGATTAAAAATGGTTTAATAGACTTAAAATTGTTTAAGCACAGTAACAACTGATTCACCCCCCCACTCTCAGTTGTCTTAGTAATTTCAACAATTGGTATCAGAGCAGGTTCCTTTTATTTAAAGGTAGATCTGTAAGCTTAAACATGACAATTCATGAAGGGACTTCAACCAGTAAGCCTCCTCTGTTTGATGGAAGAAATTTTTCCTTTTGGAAGGTTAGAATGAGAACATACCTAATGGCCTTAGGTGCTGATGTTTGGGATGTAGTAGAGATTGGATATATAAAGCTTGTTGTGCTAGCTTCCAAGGATGATAAGTTAGAATTTATATTTAATGCTAAGGGAATGAATGCTATCTTGAATGGACTTGCAGAAGCTGAGTTTGTAAAGGTGATGCATCTTCAAACTACCAAAGAAATGTGGGATAAACTTATTAGCAGCTATGAAGGAAATGAGAAAGTAAAAGATGCCAAACTTCAAACATTTTGGTTGAGGTTTGAACAACTAAAGATGAATGAAGATGAAACAATTAGAAAGTATTTTTTAAGATTTGAAGAACTTGTGAATGCCATGAAGGGTCTTGGTGAGAAGTTTGAAGAATCAATTTTAGTTCAGAAGATTTTAAGATCTTTGATTGATAAATTTAATCCAAAAGTCTCTACAATAGAAGAACTAAATGATCTTAAAACTCTGTCCATTGATCGACTCCTAGGAACTTTAACTGCATATGAAATGAGAATCAACAAAGATAAATCCATTACTAGAGAAACATCTTTTAAAGAAGGCAAGAATACTGATTCAGATTTAAATGATATTGAGGCAAAATTTGTGAGAAGGTTAAAGAAAGGATCAGGAAAATATCAAGGCAAGATTCCCTTCAAATCTTTTAACTGTGGTAAGATAGGTCATTTTGCATCTAAGTGTCCCCATCAGAAAAAGGACCAGAACTCTAATGATGAAAATAAGTGCAAATTCAAGAAATATAGTAAAAAGAAAAGTTTGTGTGCAAATAATGACAATTCCTCTGAAGACATAGATAGTGATTCATCATGTGAAGACAACGTGAATGATTTTATGCTTGTGGCTATGGGAGATCTTGATGATGAACACACAGGAGGTGAAATGAATGATGAAGAAGCTGTGGTGGATACGAAGGTGAATTAATCAGTGCTTTGGAAGAAATTGACATACTCAGATGTAAGAAGAGAAAACAAAAATAGTTGTTGAAACAATTTAAAATGAATGGTGAAAAACCTGATGAAATTTTTTCTCTACTAAAGGTGGAGTTAGAAGAGGCAAAGAAAATAGAAGACATACTGAAAAAACAGTTGTCAGAGAAGAAAGCGAGGTGTGAAGCCTTAGAAGAAGAGATAGTAAAAACCATAAAAGAAATGGAGAAGTTTAAGGGATTGTATCACCAAAATCTACCAAGTATTAAAGCCTCAGAAGGATTAACCTCCATTCTAAATCAACAAAGAAACTCAAAGTTGAAAGCTGGCTTGGGGTATGAAGAAGGATCAAGTAGTGATCATCCAAGTAATACAGAACCTATCAAGTTTGTCAAATCCTCAAACATTGACAACAATCACTCTGCAAAAACAAAGAAAGAAAATCAGCCACTAAGAAGGAATGAAATAAAAAGTACTAGAACCGAATCTGTAGATTAGAGAGATTATCGGCATGAAAGAAATAAACCTCCTCAAAGAAGACAAAATTTTTCAAGGTACAAAGGTTTTTTCTATGGTTATTGTTTTTTTGCTCTAATTTTGGTCACAAAGCTATAAACTGTTCTTTAAGATTTAGATACGAACAATCAAGATATTCAACGAATAACCATCTTCCACAACAAACATCGAGACAACCAAGCAACAAACAATCTCAGACTATAAATTATGCGATGGTTGGGAAAATGACGCAGGTTAATCATAACAATAGTTATGAGCATAACAATTGCTATGATATTCTATTTAGTGAACCAAAATGTTACATCTGTCATAACTATGGACATAAAGCTGCAGATTGTCGTTTAAGGAATTACAAGCCAGATTTGATCCCCACTGCTGAAAATGTCAAGGTTTGGAAGAAGAAAGCAGATGACAAGTGTGGACTAGTGTTATCAGCCCAAATACAAAAGAATCCCTGGTATATTGACAGTGGATGTTCCAAACATATGACTGGAGACAAAAGTAAGTTTCTAACTCTAAGTGAAAGCAAATTAGGGAATGTAACTTTTAGAAATGATGCACCAGGAAAAATAAAAGGTAAAGGAATGGTAAGTTTGAGTAATGGAAAAGGGAAAGCTCAAGATGTGTTGTTTGTAGAAGGTTTGAAACATAATCTGCTTAGTGTCAGTCAAGTCTGTGACCAAGGATGTGAAGTCGTTTTTACCTCTAAAGACTGTAGAATAAAATCTGTGAATTCAGGACAGCTGGTTGCAAAAGGGATAAGAACAGAAAACAATGTCTATGTGTTAAAAGAAGAAAAAGAAGAAAAAGAAGAATGCAACTTAAGCAAGTATGATGAAAGTTGGCTATGGCATAGGAGACTTGGACACCTAAATTTTGATCATATAATCAAGCTCATAAACAATGGGGAAGTAAAATACCTTCCGAAGATATCAAAGCCATACGACTCTGTTTGTAAACCCTGCCAGATAGGAAAGTTTACTCGTACTCAGTTCAAATCTAAAAACTTTCCTTCAATAGAAAAACCTCTCCAGTTAGTACATATGGATTTATGTGGACCATCAAGGAAAGAAGGTACAGGAAAAGAAAATTATTTTATGTTGATTATTGATGACTATTCTAGACTAACATGGGTTGCATTTTTGAAGGAAAAATATGAAGCATTTGAAAAATTCAAAGTGTTTAAGGCTCTAACTGAGAATCAAATAGGAAAAAGATTGAAGGCAGTAAGGTCTGATAGAGGAGGAGAGTTTAGCTCATGGAACTTCAAAGAGTTTTGTGATAAACATGGAATCAAAAGAGAGTACACAATTCCAAGGACGCCACAACAAAATGGAGTTGTTGAGAGGCAGAATAGATCAATACAACAAATGGCAAGAACAATGATGAATGAAAGGAACATACCTCAGACATATTGGGTGGAAGCAATTCATACAAATGTACATATCCTTAACAAAGCACATATCAGACTACACAGTGACAAGACTCCTTATGAACTATGGTTTGGAGGACCTGCTTCAATTAAGCATTTTAAAGTCTTTGGGAGTAAATGTTACATTAAGAATAATGATGAAAATATTGGCAAATATGATGACAGGGATGATGAAGGTATCTTCTTGGGTTATGCTACAAACAGTAAAGGGTACATATGTTACAATAAGAGGCTGCATAAAATAGTTGATTGTATAGACATAAAAGTTGATGAAGAAATCCCGGTCAGAAATGTAAGAAGTGATGAACCAAGAACAAAATATATAGTTGAAGATGAAGATGAACAGGTCCAAGGATCAGAAAGAGAAGAATCTGAATTAGATGAAGATACAAATACTCTGACTGACACAAATCAGTAGAAAGAAGCAAAATCACCTCTCAGAAATGTTAAAAAGAATCATCTTGAAAATTAGATAATTGGAGATATAAATAAAGGAGTTCAGATAATTGGTAGCATGGATTAGTAAGAAGCAAGGATCTATTTCCTTATCAAATACAGAGGCAGAGTACATTACTGCTGCTACTTGCTTCACTCAGATTTTATGGATGATTCAAACTCTTACAAATTTGAAGGTAAATTATACTGATCCGTTTACAATTCACTGTGATAACACTAGTTCCATTAGTGTCTCCAAGAATCCAGTTCTTCATGCCAAGACTAAGAATATCCCAATAAAATACCATTTTCTCATAGAACAAGTCACAAACAGAGTTGTTCAGCTGAATTATATCCCTTCCACAGAACATATAGCTGATATCTTTACTAAACCGTTAACAGCGACCCCTTTTGGATATTTTCGTCAAAAGTTGGGGGTTATAAATTCTTTCGTCTAATCTGTTCACCTGGTCAGGGGAAGTACTTATTGAATATCTGTTGTATTTCTAAGCTGCTCATAGTTGACAGGGGAATTACTTATTGAATATCTGTTGTATTTCTAAGCTGCTCATAGTTGACAGGGGGAGTATGTACTGCAACAGCTCAGGGGTAGCGTGTTTCTTCTTTGACATTGATGTCAAAGGGGGAGAAAGTGTGGTAATTTCAAGGATGCTACAGTGGTAGTAATTTCAAGGATGCTACAATGGTATAGTTGCATGTTTTTCAAGGGGTTTCCATCAATGCCAAAGGAGGAGATTGTTGGCATGTTTTTAGACAGAGGCAGAGTATGCGTGTTTTTCATTGATGGCAAAGATCAACATGATCAGATGGTGAAGATCAACACGATCAGTAACGAAGAGATAATGGCAAGATCAACAGTGTAATATCAGAAGGAGGAAAACAGTCAAAGCATGACAAAGGTTTTGTCTCGGAGTTTCGCTAATTGGGAAATCCAAAGGAAAGAGGTTTGAACTCACGATATGCGAAATCGCGATAACAATCCTGACTATTGGAGTCATAGGACACGTGGAAAGCGATTGGAATTTCATTGACTTGCACATTGGAGGAGTCAATAGAGAATGGTGTGGGAACTCACGATATGCGAGATCACGAAAAGATTTGGACCGTCAAATCATCGAGATTATGGACCGTTGATCAGGCATGACGAAGGGCCGTGAAGTTGAAAAATCGTGATAAGAGATGGACCGTTGATTCAAGAAGGACATGTGGTGAAATTGTGATAATATCTAGACCGTTGGTTCCATCAGACACATGGCGAAAGATCATCGTTTTTCTGACTGGAACGTCAAAGGAGCGAAGTGCTCGTTTGATTGGCAAGTGGTCATATCTCGTGGTCACATTGTCGAGAGCTGGAGATCAGAGCTAGAGAAGCCAAGCTCTATTTCAGAGTTCGTGACATGGAGAGTCGAGAGGACTCATCACAAAATACCCGAGACGCGAAAGTGTGAAATGCGTTTTCGAATAAGGCTGTGGTCACAGCCAGTGGTTACATCTGCGGAAGATGGAGGAAGAAGCTAGTGGTGTTAAGCTCCATCTTGGAGTCTCAACGATCACGACTTGGAGTATCGAGATCCTTCATCACAGGAATCGTGATATGCGAGATCACGATGAGATATAGACCATCGGATCATTGGAGATATTGACCATTGATCAGGCTCGATGAAGTTCATAAGTTCACAGAATACGAAGTGCCTTTTTGGCACAGCTTGTGGTCACATGAGGGGAAGAAGCTAGCAGTGCTAAGCTCCATCTCAGAGTCTCGGTGATTGCGAATTGGAGTGTTGAGACCCTTCATCATAGGAATGCCGAGATGCGAGATCATGAGATTCAAATTATGTTTAGTGCTCGGTCACAACTAGTGGGCATAGGAGATAAATGCGAAATCCTGTGGATTTAATCCAACAGTGCTGGTTAATTGGGAACTTGATCGAAGGTATACTGTTTCACCTCACAGGTAATTGATCAGTTATGATTCAGTTAGCAGAACTGATTCATGATTCTTGGATGGTTGGCGATTCAGTTGATGATGCGTTTTCTTGGATATTTGAGTGGTAACTAAAGCGGTTGGAGTGTATAAAAGAAACACGCAGTGACTGTGCACAGTTGGTTGTTCTGAATGGAAAAATGAGTTGAATTGTAAGAAAGGGAAAATTACAGTATGTGCAGTGTGAGAACGACAGTATGCACAGTATCAGATAAAACTCGGAGATGAGTAACAGATGAGGAATAAACAGAAGCAAGAGCAGAATTGAAAAACAACTTGAAGCAGAGCAGAATTGTAGAATAGCTTGAAGCAGAGCAGAATTGCAGAACAGATAGAGGAAGAGAAGAATTGCTGAACAATTAGAAGAAGACCAGATTTACAGAACAATGGAGAAGGGGTGAGAATTGAATTGCCTGTATTGTTTGTTTGTTAATCAATTATGTATAATCAAGGAGGTAGGGTGGTGCTAGGGAGGACTGTGGTCCTTTGATATTCGAGTTGGTGCTTGAATATTGGGAGTTGTAGCTTCTATCTAGTTGTGGCTAGAAAATAGGGTGGCAGGGTGGTGCTTGGGAAAACACAGAGTTTTCTATATACAAGTTGGTGCTTGTATAAATCCAGTTGGTGCCGGAATATTTAGGAAGTTGGTGCTTCCTTCTAGTGGGTGCTAGAGAAACCAAAGAGTTGGTGCTCTCAACAAGTTGGAGCTTGTAAAACAGAGGTAGTAGCCTCACTTTGAGTTGGTGCTCAAACATAGATGATGTACAGAACTTAAAATACTGCCTATCATTTCGAAGAAGAAGAGGTTTTCTCCCTTTATGGGTTTCCTCGTGAAAATCTGTCTCTGTGTATATCTTATGTGTGATTGATGCTCATTGTTTATGTTATTCATATGATGTATAATATTGATGGTCACTTGATGAAAGATTAAAAATGGTTTAATAGACTTAAAATTGTTTAAGCACAATAACAACGGATTCACCCCCCCCTCTCAGTTGTCTTAGTAATTTCAACACAATAGAGTGAACAAGTAGAGTAAGGTAAGTCTCCTCCTTCTCCTTTCATTTGTGTCTTTTTTGCTCTCCTTCTTCCTTTTTTTTTTCCTCTCTACTGCTTTCTCTCTTAGCTCTGGTTTTTAGGTTTTTACGTTTCTGGTTTGTTTCTTTCCTTCCCCTTTTTTTGCCTTATTTCTTCCTCCCTTATTTTCTTAGTTCTCCTTCCCAGTCTTTGGTCCTGCCTCTCCTTATTGTGTTTCTTCCTTTTCTTCCCCCCTTGAGTTTGGATTTTATTATGTATGAATACATCTAAGGTTCCATGTCCTAGATAACCTAATATTAATAATTCATTAATAATAAGTTGGTTATGTGATTCTATTATGATCTAAAAGGTTTTAACCTAATTTTTACTTTATATTTTTATTACCTATTATACTTTAATGCTTTTTTTTGAAGTTCACAGTCAAAATTCTATTGATTTTTCAAAGTATCATACACACAAAAGTTCCCTGCTATTGGCCTACCACTTGGGAAACCAAACCAACAACATTGGAGAATATCATCTGTCCAAATATACTGTGAGTATTTTCTCTAGAAAACTTTAAAATCTAGAAGTACCATAGATACCCTACGAGGAAATTTGATAGAGTTAACAAGCCTATTTTTATTTTTGTCTAACATTTCATCAAAAAAAGAAGATGTGAAAGGTACCCAAATTTAGAGAGTAGAAGGCTCTATTAAGGCGCCCGGGGGATTGTCTCCCTGAACGTTTCCTTGACCATATTGCTGGTTGTGAGCTGCTGCCTGATTGTTTGAAGCAGGAGGAAGATGAGTAAGAATCTCTCTGACCAGCAGGTGAATACCATCAAATTGAAGTTGAATTGCATTTTGGGCATCCTCCCTTGTCTGGAGCATTTGGAACATGAAGGTTTTAATATTCCAGTATAATTCTATTGCCTTCCAGTAGTGGGTCTCCCTTACTATGGTATGCCCTACATATGAAACCCAATGAATTGTAGTCTCCTCCACTTCATAGTTCGTGTTCATGTCTCTTTCTAGGCTGAAAACAACTTCAACTTCTTCCAGACTCCATTGAAAGTGATGAGGATTGTTACTTTGATAGTTGTTGGCTATTTTGTGTGCCTCTTACTGCACTATGGAGACTGGTATTCCCTCTTTATGTTGGCGGAAGGAGGAAGCTTCTAGATCTCCCGAGCCTCGACGGTAGTGTCTTGGATATCCTTTCCATAGACCCATGATAATGCATACTAAAGTGCAGAGAGAAGGATGATATAGGTGTGAGAGTAGACAAGTAGGGCGCCAATCACCAGCGTTGGAGTGAAGGATGCTGGTTTCAAGAGTAGGATTTTCAATTTGTAGAGTAGGCATTAAGCATTTTCTTTGGCTTGGGTCCATTATTTTTATTGCAGAGCTTAACATGAGAGGGTTATTCGTGTGTGGAGAATTCCAAGACTTGGCTGGAGGACGAGTAGTTAATGTCATTAAGTTTCCCATCCAAGTGGTGACATTGAATGGGATCCAAGCTAGGAGAGGGACCAAAAGACACATGAGATCCCACATGGCTTACCATTCGATCGGTTTCAAGAGAGTTGTTGTGCCTTAAATGTTAGAGTTGTGTGCTAGCTGGAGGATCCTCGCTAGGTAAGTGCACAACTATTCAAAAAATATATTGTTTATCTTAATTAGAACATGTCTGATATCTAACAGAATCTTAACATGCTAGCGACCACTGATGTATGACCAAAACACATCTAACATAATTTTATAAAATCATGAATGTGGGTGTATGTTTTCCTTGTTTTTTGAGAAAATAAAATATATTTTCACGATTTTTTCAACTCTCGGTAAACATAAGTATTTGTTTATTTATTTAGAATTTCACTTTACAGTAAAAACAAAACTTGTCATGAATTTTGTTAGTTTTCTATTGTTTTTTTTTTTTTTTTGACATGTGATATGTTAATTTAGCGATTGTTTGACAATATGTTCTTTAAAAATGAAGGGACTCATAATGATTTATGTTTTTCGCCGTGAATGTGTTCATTATTAAACTTTTGTTTATTAAAAATGAAATATGTTGCAACAATGTAAACAAACTCTATTAAAGTATGACTATAGTTTTGAATTTAACGGATGAATATTATAATTACTACAAATTTTTGAATTTGATCAATTTGAAAAAGTTGTATATTTTAAACACGTTTAGTGCGAAACCATGTATCTGCCTTAATTTTTATGTAAAAATAAAATATAAAAATACCCTTTTGAAAAGGATAGTGAAAGGTTCCGTAATATAAATTTTTCATAATTTTCCATCGTGTATTATTTCAAATATTGATTTTTCATTTTACTAAATCATCATGTCAACTAAAAATAATATGTAGACATTTTTTATAAAATTAATTAAAATTACTAAAAACCAATTAAATTGAATACAAATTATATTAAATGAAAGTAGTTTCAATTCTAAAAATGTTGGTGTTAGTTCCGAAACTAGACTCACAGTATTTTAAAGAGCCCACTCGTTCCAAAGTTGGAGTAAGTTGAAGAGAATTCACAATTTTATGAACAATGCCATAGTTGCAAGTTTTTGGTCGAACTAATAGTTCGACTGAAAATTAGTTTTCTAGAATGGTATGAAACATGACATTCTCACTTTTGTGGCAAAATGTGATGTTTGTCAACTCAACAAGGGAGAAATAGTCAAATCTCCTAGCATAGTACAACCATTTCTGATTCCACCTGCTATTTGGAGGGACATTTCTATGGATTTTATTGTGGGCTTACCTAAATAGGGAAATAATTCAGTCATCATGGTGGTCGTTGATCATCTTTCCAAGTATGCTCATTTCTGTGCTCTTCAACACCCATTTACCACCTCCACTATGGCTCAACTTTTCATGGATCATGTCTTCGAGCTTCATGGCATGCCTCGTTCTATTGTTTTTGATCAACATCCCACTTTCACCAACAATTTTTGGCAAGAATTGTTCAGGCTACAGGGCACCCAATTGAACCTCAGCACAACCTATCATCCCCAGACTGATGGTCAAACTAAAGTTGTCAACAAGTGTTTGGAAACATATTTGAGGTGTTTTGTATCTAAAAGGAAAAATCGGTGGGCTCAATGGTTACCACTAGCTGAATGGTTGTACAACACTTCTTACCATACAACTACTCACATGACTCCTTTTGAAGCAGTATATGAACAAAATCCACCTTCAGTTCTCTCATACATGCCAGGTGTCTCGAAGGTCCAAGCGATTGACCAAACACTTACATCTCGAGAGGCTATTCTACATACCCTCAAAGAGAATATGGTCATGGATCAGAATCATATGCAGCAACAAGAAGATCAAGGTCGCTCAGAACGTCAATTTGTTGAAGGAGACCAGGTGTTTCTTCGATTGCAACCTTATAAGAAAACTTCATTCAAGGCCGACCATTATCAGAAACTGGCTCCCAAATTTCATGGCCCTTATACAGTTCTCAAGCATGTGGGATATGTGGCCTATCAATTAGATTTTACTAGTCATTCTAAGATCCATCCTATTTTTTGTGTCTCCTGCTTAAAGAAGGTGATTGGAACTAAGTGCCAAACTCAAACCAAACTTCCCAAGTTGGATGAAGAAGGCTCCATATGATTGCAGCCACAAAAATTTCCAGACCAGCATGAGCGTTGTCTTCATCAACATACCATCAAGGAAGTGTTAGTCCAGTGGAAAGATACAACTCCAACATATGCCACCTGGGAGCCAACTACTATTCTGCATCAATTTTCTCATCTCAAGCCTTGAGGACATGGCTGTTTTTAAGGGGGAGGGTATGTTAGTTACCTAGCCTCCCTAACCCCTCACGTAGGTAGAATAACATATTTCGATGTAATAACGACTAATATTAATAAGGCCTAGCAATAAGGAAGTATAAGTCAAATGTAAGAATACCTAATAGAAGCTTTTGCTTCTAGAAGGTTCTTCCTCTAGATTGTTCTTTTGAATATATAGATTTAGTATAAATAGGAGTAGAGGGTATGATAAATTTTGTCTTGAGAATTATTGTAATAGAGCACTGCTTTGCTGGAGGTTGCCCCCTCGAAGAGGCAAGTGAACATTGTTTCCTATCAATAAATATATTATTCTGGTGATGTGGCTTCATCTATTATGTTGTTCCGCTATTATTCTCTGCAATATTTATTTTTTCAGCTATTATAATAGATCTAGTACCTTACATGTTACCTGCATTGTCAATACAGTTCAAAACCTAACTCGTTTTGTTTGAGTAGAGTCAACTTTTGTTTGTTGTTTAAAGGTTTGGGTTTCAACTCTCACTAATAACTTGGATTATGAGAATAATATTTTAATTAATTGTTTCCTTGAATGGGGTTTTGAAATTTTTATATATCTTCATGATTTTAGAATTGGAATATGTGCCATGACTCTGCCTCAGTGAAAAGGATTTGATTATGAACATATCATTCTCTGTTGACATTACGTTGGCTCGTTTTCACATACCCTCCCTTTATCATTAACCTACAATCATGATTAAAAGGCACTGATGTATGGGAATTGGTTGAAGTATATTATGATTATGATAGATATCATTGACCGATTAAAAGAAATAATCATGTGAAGGCATGGAAAAATTGTTGGCTGAGTTTTTAAAAGATGTTACATAGACTTAAAAATTTTCCTCATATATCCACTTTTCATAAATCTATATCTCTTTATCCCACTCATTTAAAAATTCATTTTTTACATTCCTTTTCCCCTATATATATAAAATTAAAAGGCATATGTTATACTTGGCCTACAATTTGAATGATGAAGAATAGTTTTCTATACACAACATGGTATATTATAAAATAATGTTATTCAACGTGTGGAATCATGATTTGAAAAGTCTAATATGGCCAGATCATGATTGATATTTGAGTATAGACAATGAACATGAACTTTCATCCATTTTTACCATTTTACAATTTTTCGCAAATTACAATTACTTTTTATCATTTTCCTACTCTCTCTCTCTCTCTCTCTCTCTCTCTCTCTCACACACACACACACACACAC
>ML785256.1:208286-235546 GCA_009831015.1 Picea engelmannii
TTAAAGAATAATTTCAGAATTTGATTTTGGAATTATAAAAAGAAATTGGGTAATTGCAGAGCTATGGATTTTATTACATTATGTTTCATTTAACCATTCATATCTCCCCTTTATGCTTGATGACTGTGTTACTCAGAGCCAATACTTAATCATGTTTGACAAATTGTAATTGATGTTTATTATGTTGGTTTGTATCTTGCTTTGAGTATCTTACACTAATGTCATTATGATGACATATAGATGAGTTTCTTCAGTCGTGGGAGTAATCACAGTGGTAACAGGGGAAACAAAACTCAAAGAGGAATAATTCCTAATGCCTTTGGGAAACAAGGAAGAAATAAAAGAACGAGATTCTTGATCCATTTCGATGCCAACTCAAAGGAATTCAATAAACTAGTTCAAACTGACTATTTGAATCTTGATGGCCATCCTGTTTTTCACCCACCTAAAGGACCTATTTCTCCTCCTATGCATCCTCACCCAAGCATAGTCGAATTTCCTGATCCATCTCATATGCAACCAATCAATGATTCTTGAGAAAATGTACCTAGAAATCCTCCCTCGGGTATAGTCCACTGACCTAATGTCTCATTACCACCTCCTCCTCCTATACAACCTATCCTACTTGTTTCTTCTGCAACTTATTATGCACACTTTGTCCAACTTCCTAGAAATCATAAAGCATTTCCCCTTGAGCTTTATCTAGATAAAGGAATAGAGCCCGCAATTTCTGTAAGCTCAAAGTCATCTGAGACCTCCTCTTATACAATCAAGATTATACCTTCCAAACTTGAATATAGTGAAAGGAAAATAACATTTGATGACATGCACCCTAAAATGTCAAAGGTTGAAGAAAAGAAGTTTGTCGATACAGACTTACCTAAGCAAAGGGATGCTCTTTAAGAAGGAAGTAGATAAAGGGAGGCTACTTTAAACAAAAAAAATTATTTCTGATTTTATTTTTATATTTTGATGACATCGTCAGTTTTACATTTGATGCATATTTTTGGGACAACATACATGATGTTATTTTTTGAATTTTTTTTAACTCATGCTATTATGATGAGTTGGGAGATACAAGTGTTTTGATGAGGTGACAAATTTTTATTGGTTTCTTTTGATATATATTATGATGTTGATATATGCATTATATCTGAGTAAAATATGGAGTTACAAGGGAAAAGTTGGAAATAAAAGGAATAAAATATATATGGGAGCCCCACTTAATAATTATTGTTTATTATTATTTACCCTTATTATAAAGTAAAGTTTTCATATCGTAATTAAAGTTATTTTACTTTATAACAAAAGGTTGTTGAACCACTTAAACTAATTTTTGAAGACATAAAAGGAAGAAAGCAAGGACAAAAACGACATGAGAAAATGGAGAGAGATACTTCTGATAAGGTTTGCTCTTGCCTCAAGCAAGAATATTTATTCATACATTCATTTTTGAGTTTCTTCAGAGCTAAGTTATCTTGTTGATACCAGGGTTACTCTAAAGGTGGAAAAATAGAGGACTGGGAAGCATATACTTTTGACATGCTCCAAAGTTCAGTCATTCATCTTGATAGTTTGTTTAGTATGATTAATGCTAGTTTTGGAGAGTCAAGACTATGATGCACTTGTAGCTTGGATCTATCTAGTTTATTTTTAGTCTTAGTATTCTCCTTTGAGACACCAATTGTCTATGTATGAGTTAAAATTACATCTTATACTTGTAAGTCTAATTCTGGTCCAAACCCTCACAGGGGTTTGTAAAGAGAAACTTGGCTGTAACTCGAAAGATATCCATAAAATCATTATCGATTTCTTCTCATTTTTGAGACTTGTTGCTTATTGAATTTTTTATATTTATGTTATCTTGCATTTACTTGTTAAATTGTTTATAAATTTTATTTGCAAGAACTTTTTCTATTTTTAAAATTTACTTTACGTCAAAGCATACATATTTTATAATAGCATCATGACCAAGAACTTGTTTCTTAAGGGTTGATTGATATTTTTGACAGGCTATAATCCCAAGGTGATAATCCTACCTATCTCACCTATCCTAGTGAGATTAGAAAATGCTTGAGTGAGGATATAACCATTCCTCGCGTCAATAACCACCAATTTGAATTCCAACTTTAACTCAATAGTCCCCATATATAGACATAGCAATAACCATAAAATTATAAAATTTCCAAAAACCCATCAAGTATACCAACTGAAAAGCCTGCAAAACGTATACATGTTACAAAATTAATCAATAGGAGGATGTAGGAACTCAGAGACATGTCCATCAATACTTTCCATAATATTCCATACACCACGAGCCAAGAGAACACCTTCCTTTGATAGGCCATCTGCAACTTGATTCCTTTCCCTATATATAATATAAAAAGAGATATGTTCAAAACCATGAACTAAACCAAATACGTCATCAAATAGTGGTCAAAAAGTGACATGAAGTTCCTTTGGGCATATTCCTTCTTCATCCATTTAATCACTAGAAGGGAATCTCCAAGAACTTGAAGCCTCCTTACACCTTTTTCTGAATCCAACATCAAAGTCAATCTAAGAGCCATCAATTTTTCTTGGTTATTTGAACCAAATCCCAAACCTACTTTTAAGTGAAAAAAAGAGAATCCTATTGAAATAATATCCCCCCAACATCGTATATATTAGGGTCCCCTTGTGAGGCACCATCAAAATAGGCCCATCATTTGTTTTATCAATTTGTTTTACTACAATATGTATTCTAATATTTACTCACAATAGATAAATATAACATGCTAAAATAGCATAAGCCCATGTAGCACATTGCAAAGGAAGAATGCATTTATCTTTGAAGAGGCTAGAGTTCCTTGATAACTAGATTCCATAAGAAACTATCACAAGAAGAGACCTGGAACATTTTGTGCTGTTATTTTCACTCCAAGCCTTTAACCCTTCTTTAATGGTTGCTCTAGACCATACATTCAGTAAACTAGTTAAATCCTTTGAAACCTTCCATACTTGAACATAATATGCATAAGACATAACAAGATGGAAATTCGATTCTTCACTTACCTTACACAAACAACATCTCCCAAAACCATGCTTATTTCTTTTCTGAAGGTTATCCCAGGTGAGAGATTTGTTGTTGAGAAAAAACCACATGAAGGAACAAATCTTCTATGGGAATTTGAACTTCCACACTTCCTTCCACCACCACATTTGTTCCCCCTGGTCCTCTCCAAAGCTTCGAATCCTATACCCATCCTTAGGAGTATAATCTTCAGAATTATTCTTGTACCTAGTCAAACAATCATTCTCATCTTTAATCCTAACATGGATAGATTTTAATTTCCCAACAAAATCATTCCAAATTCCAACATCCTCTCCTCTAAAACCAATATCCCTAGAATATTTCCATTCTTGACTCCAAATTGTAGTCAATTCAAGGTATACTACTTGAATCAGGTAAAAAATACCTCTCTCTCTCTCTCTCTTAGATGATGAATCATGTGATTTAGTAATCTTAAAGTTGGACCACATCCAATCCCAGGATCGTCCCCTACTCTTAACTTTTTTCTAGTCCCAAATTTCCAAGAAATCCAATTACCAATTACTGGAAAGGCTAACACAACTACTTTCCACATAATAGAAACATTATGAATATTGTTTAGGACTTCTAATCCAATACTCAACAAAATTGGGCAAAATGTACTTCTGAAGCACAATGTTACACTAAACTCCATTTCCTTGAATGAGTATCAAAACACTCTTGGATACCAAATCTTTTGAGAAGATAATTTTTTTTTTTCAAGCCCCAACCTCCCAGATCCTTTGGAACCACCAACCTTTTCCACTTTACCAAAGGCACCCTTTCCTCGCATTGAAACCTGACCAAAGAAACCTAAATCTGATCCTTCTATTCACTTCCAATGTACCTTTTTGAATTGAAGACAAAGGCCACTAGTAAACATGGTCTTCCAAAAATTTGTAAAGAAGAAATCCCCCTTAGACCAATAATCAACATCATAGGTTCTCCTACTTATCAACTAGAGAAATATGTGGCGAAGACTCTATGCCCCTTGGTTGGCAAGACAAACTCACTTATCAAGGATTATTTTGGCTTCATAACAATAATAAAGAATGAAAGGGTGGAACATGATGACACCATCATCAACTTTGTTGTGGTTTCCCTTTTCAAAAAAATATCCCTTGGCGAAGCCATTAGTATTATCAAGGAAGTCACTGACCACGACACTGCCAAATTAGTAAAATTTTACCTTTGATTGACCTTATTTAACTTCTAAGGAGTATTCTATGAACAAACGAGGGGCGTAGCAATGGGGTATCCTTTGGCCCCCATTATGGCTATCCTATTTATGGAAAATTTTGAAGAAAGGGCACCAAACACATACCCCTTAAAACCTTAGAGATGGAAAAGGTATGTAAATAACACTAATGTAGTGTGGTCTCATGGGAGGGATGATCTCAACAAATTCATTGAGAACCTTAACGACCTTTAAAATGATATCAAGTTCACCATGGAGTTAGAGGAGAACACCAACATTCCCTTTTTGAATGTGCTGATTCATAGAGAAAAAGATGGATACTTGGGACATTAAGTCCATAGAAATAAAACACATACTGAGAGCTATCTATATGCAAGTTCTCATCACCATCCCACCCAAAATATGGGAGTTCTAAACACCCTAGCCACACAGGATATTAGGATCTCTTATGAAGAACACTCGGATCAGGAGAAGGATCACCTTACCAAGGTTTTCAAAAGCATAGGATATAAGAATAAATATATTAAGATGTAAATCAATAGAGCCTTGTAAAGGACAAGAGGTGAGACAAATTCTAGAAACAATCACCTTGACAAGACAACCTACCTCCTCTACATCAAAGGAGTCACTAATAAGATTTCCAAAGTTTCAAGAAAGAAATAAATTATGACATCCTTCTAACCATTGGAAACCATAAGACAAAAGATGAGATCGGTTAAAGACATCTCAGACCACCACCAATATAAAGGAGTCTATAAGGCGATGTGATATTTGTGGTAATTGTTATATCGAAGAAACAAGACGACATTTTCAAGTAAGGATAAAAGAGAATAGAGCTAATATCAAGAATTTCCACACGTGTACCTCGACCTTAATTGATCATTCCTATGTAACCAAGCATCATGTGTGTCTGGAAGATTCTAAAATCTTGGCTAAAGATGATCACTACTTCAAGCGCAAAATTATTGAATCCATTGAAATCATTAAACACCTTAACAATATTAATAGGGATGGAGGTCTAGAGATCAGTGAGAACTGGCTTCCATTAATCAACAATAGAGTGAACAAGTAGAGTAAGGTAAGTCTCTTCCTTCTCCTTTCATTTGTGTCTTTTTTTCTCTCCTTCTTCCTTTTCTTTTTCCTCTCTACTGCTTTCTCTCTTAGCTTTGGATTTTAGGTTTTTAAGTTTCTTGTTTGTTTCTTTCCTTCCTCCTTTTTTGCCTTATTTCTTCCTCCCTTATTTTCTTAGTTCTCCTTCCAGGTCTTTGGTCCTGCCTCTCCTTATTGTGTTTCTTCCTTTTCTTCCCCCCTTGAGTTTGGATTTTAGTATGTATGAATACATCTAAGGTTCCATGTCCTAGATAACATTATATTAATAATTCATTAATAATAAGTTGGTTCTGTGATTCTATAATGCTCTAAAAGGTTTTAACCTAATTTTTACTTTATATTTTTATTACCTATTATACTTTAATGCTTTTTTTTTGAAGTTCACGGTCAAAATTCTATTGATTTTTCAGAGTATCATACAGACAAAAGTTCCTTGTTGTTGGCCTACCACTTGGGAAACTAGACCAACAACATAGGAGAATATCATCTGTCCAAATATACTATGTGTATTTTCTCTAGAAAACTTTAAAAACTAGAAGTACCAGAGATACCCTATGAGGAAATTTGATAGAGTTAACAAGCCTATTCTGATTTCTGTCTAATATTTCATCAAAAAAAGAAGACTTGAAAGGTACCAAAATTTAGAGAGCAGAAGGATCTACTGAGGCGCCCGTGGGATTGTCTCACTAAACGTTTCCTTGACCATATTGCTGGTTGCGAGTTGCTGCCTCATTTTTTGAAGCAGGAGGAAGACGAGTAAGAATCTCTTTGACCAACAAGTGAATACCATCAAGCTGAATTTGAATTTCATTTTGGGCGCCTCCCTTTTTTAGAGCATTTGGAACATGAAGGTTTTAATATTCCAGTATAATTCTACTGTCTTCCAGTAGCGGGTCTCCCTTACTCTGGTATGTCCTACATTTGAAACCCAATGAATTGTAGTCTCCTCCACTTCATAGTTCATGTTCATGTCTCTTTCTAGGATGAAAACAACTTCGACTTCTTCCAGACTCCGTTGAAAGTGACGAGGATTGTTACTTTGATATTTGTTGGTTGTTTGTGTGCCTCTTGCTGCACTATGGAGACTGGTATTACCTCTTTATGATGTCGGGAGGAGGAAGCTTCTAGATCCCCCGAGCCTCGACAATATTGTCTTGGATATCCATGCCACAGACCCATGATAACGCAGACTAAAGTGTGGAGAGAAGGATGATACAAGTGCGAGAGAAAACAAGTAGGGTGCCAATCACCAGCGTTGGAGCGAAGGATGCTGGTTTCAAGAGTAGGATTTTCAATCTGTAGAGTAGGCATTGAGCATTTGCTTTGGCTTGGGTCCATTATTTTTATGGAAGAGCTTAACATGAGAGGGTTATTCGTGTGTGGAGAAAGCCAAGACTTGGTTGGAGGACGAGTAGTTAATGTCATTAAGTTTCCCATCCAAGTGGTGACATTGAATGGGATACAAGCTAGGAGAGGGACCAGAAGACACATGGGAGCCCACATGGCTTACCATTCGATCAGTTTCGGGAGAGTTGTTGTGCCTTAAATGCTAGAGTTGTGTACTAGTTGGAGGATTCTCGCTAGGTACGATCGCTGAGCTGGTGGGAGCCACTTTGTAATTTCCATTAATGTCATCCTCGGGGAGGGGTCTCGCCAGGGTTTGCATCGCGAACACCCCACATGGGGACTATTATACTTTAATGTTAATAACTCTATAATATCTATTATTTTTATATACTTTAATAGTATTTTAAGTTCTATATAATCTACGATTAATAATACTCCATTAATACTTTAGTACTATGATATTATATGTATTTATGGTATTAATATAGTATCAATAATTCTTTATATATATATATATATATATATATATATATATATATATATATAAAAGCTATCTATTCTATATATTAAGAAGTATTGACAAAAATTACAGAGGTTTTGCTGCTGGCCTAGTTCTTGAGAAACTAGACCAACAACAAAACAATGTTTGACCAAAAAACATCTAACATAATTTTATAAAATCATGAATGTGGGTGTATGTTTTCCTTGTTTTTTGAGAAAATAAAATATATTTTCACCATTTTTTCAACTCTTGGTAAACAAAAGTATTTATTTAGAATTTCACTTTACAGTAAAAACAAAACTTGTCATGAATTTTGTTAGTTTTCTATTGATTATTTTTTGAATTTTTTTATTGACACGTGATATGTTAATTTAGCGATTGTTTGACAGTATGTTCTTTAAAAATGAAGGGAATCGTAATGATTTATGTTTTTCGACGTGAATGTGCTCGTTATTAAACTTTTGTTTATTAAAAATGAAATATGTTGCAACAATCGAAACAAACTCTATTAAAGTATGACTATAGTAAACACGTTTAGTGCGAAACCATGTATCTGCCTTAATTTTTATGTAAAAATAAAATATAAAAATACCCTTTTGAAAAGGATAGTGAAAGGTTCCATAATATAAAATTTTCATAATTTTCCATCGTGTATTGCAGATATTGATTTTTCATTTTACTAAATCATCATATCAACTAAAAATAATATGTAGACATTTTTTATAAAATTAATTAAAATTACTAAAAAACAATTAAACTGAATACAAATTATATTAAATTAAAGTAGTTTCAATTCTAAAAATGTTGGTGTTAGTTACGAAACTAGACTCAAAGTATTTTAAAGAGCCTGCTAGTTCCAAAGTGGGAGTAAGTTGAAGAGAATTCATAGTTTTATGAACAATGCCATAGTTGCAAGTTTTTGGTCGAAGTAATAGTTTGACGGAAAATTAGTTTTAATGAAAACACTAAATTTCCATTAAAATTTCCACCTCCATCCATTCTGGTGCTTTTCGGTTGAAAAACTATTTTGGATAAAAGTTTGTGTGATTTGTTTGGCCGAAAAAGTTAAAGGGTTCAATCGAAAAATGACCATTATCAATTTTTGTGACCCGACTCTCACAAAAGTGTTACCAACATTCATAATTTTACATCCCTACTCACCTTTGGTTGGTCATCGCAGGGCTCCCCAAAGTTGACACCTGCAATCCTTTAGGCCAAGATGTTGATTTTCCTATCCAACACCTTGAGAAAAATATGACCGTGCTCCAGTTCCATTGAAAAGGCATTGTAAACAACCTGCTTAGAAGCATCTCTGTGTGCCATTATAAGTCTATAGTATGGTAATATTTGGTTTCTCTCACCCTGGAGGATCCAACATCTAGAATCCTATGAGCACATCCTCTTTCACTACCGAAAATTCCATGCACATGGACATCTCTTATGGGATTGTCCTCTGAATGCTCCATAGGACTCTGCAAATAACCTACATGATAAATATGAGGAGGGTTTTGAGAAATTCACTAATAAAAGGAAATCACTTAGAAAACCCCTCTCGAAGCCAAACCCATAAGGCCCCAAGATCAATAAAAACTTCAAGGTAATCTCAACAATCCATGAGAAAATCCCAGAGGTAGGAAAATCCAACTTGAAAAAAAAGGGTCATCATGCATCTGAGGAGCACTCACAACTAGTTCAGGGCCAAAAACATGAAAAGAGTTAGAATGATCAGGCATTGATCACATCATTATAGAAGACGACAAATACATGGCCACATAAAATAAGGCAATGAGAAGTAGGAAAAATGAGAATATATGGAACTTAGAGAACTGGACCTACAAAGAATCACTGATGCATGCGCCAGAGGAGAGACCAACTCCATTCCATAGAAACAAATTCATCTCCCACAAACAACCCTTATTCAATCCAAGGACAAACCTACAATTTCTCCTCGAGGTAATCACACAAATTATTCCTCATTAGGTATAATTTTTTTTATTTCAAGGGAATCTCGTAAACTAAAGTAGGAAAGAAAAAGAGGACGTCAAAGTAATACACAACTATTACAAGACCTGGGTGAATTCTTAGTCAACTTAGGATAAATTACGCTCATGATGTATAATTTCCAAGCCGCTCCACCAAACTCTTAAAGAAGATAATATCCTGGAACTTAAGAGGGATTAATAGCTCAAGTAAACAAAGAATCCTAATGAATAAGATCCTTAAAGAAAATCCAACAATACTTGTGCTGTCGAAAACCAAATGTTGAAATGAAACACTCAATATGATAACCTCCAAATGTTGGACAAGTTTCTAATTGATTGTCATAGATGCCGATGGAGCCTCTCGAGGGATGACGCTCATTTGGGACCCCAAGGAGATCCTTCTATACAATTTCTCTTCTATTAGATGCTCGCTCTCAAACACTTTTCAATTAATTGGATCATATGACTCATGTTTCATCTCCAACTTCTATGGGCCACAAATACTACTGGAAAAAAAACAACTTCCTCTGAAGCCTACAAGATAATGAACTTCACTTTATCCCCTCTTTTTCTAAGAGGCTTTTTCATTCCTTCACATCACCCTAGCTTATAAGGAACTCTAGAACCATTTTTAATCTTCCCTTAAATAACCATTACATATTGATTTTCCTGAGAGGGTTTAGGGGAATTTTAGGAGCCAAGTTAGTTCATTGAATACCATAACCTTGCCTCAGATAATACCTTTCCCTTCCAGCTCTGGTAAGGGATAGGAATATAGTTGAAAATAACCACTGGGTCATAGGGGGTGACTTCAACATGGTAACCTCCTTCGCTAAAAAACATGGTGGTATTAGGCGTCTAGATCTAGACTCTAAAAAATTCAAAGAAACCATGCGAGCCCTTCAAATGGTTGACTGGGACACAATAAATGGTACTCATACCTGGAAAAACCATATGAGAGGAATACGAAAAATATCCTCCCAAATGGAGTGATTCCTAATCTCATATTCCTTGTTGAATATGGGATTAGCAATATAAGCCACAATTCTCCCTTGCCATGGATCTGATCAATGGATAATATTCTTAAATATTGACATTAAAGCATGCCCTAAAAACAAACCATTCAGATTTGAGGCATTCTGGTTGGAACATCCATCATTTCAAGCGAACATCACCAAGTGGTAGAAGGAAGTTTCCATTCCAACCAGTAACCCCATGTTCTAGCAAAGACTCAAGAACTTAAAAATCAGAAAAAACTTTGGAATAAGGAAGAGTTTCAAGACATCTTCCAGGCCAAAAAAATAACTTGAAGAAAAGATGGAATGCATCCAACATCAGATGATGCTAACATGAAGAACATATGATCTTATAGTGGAGGAAACTAATATGAATATCCAACTGACTCAAAGAAACAAACAAGAGAAACAAATTTGGAGGAAAAATTCTAGGATCCAATGGCTTTTAAGCAAGGAACACAACACCAAGTTTTTCCACAATTCAATGATCCCACATAGATACCACAATAGAATTACGATGATCATGTAGAAATTTCAATACAAATTAGGTATTCCTGCAATTCTCCCGATCTAACAATTATGCCACTTTTAAATACAGAATCGCTTCTACTATTATTCTTGTGGAAAGATTAAACCATGACCACAAAGTGAAATATCAATAACACATAACACAAAAGTTTTACCGGGAAAGCGTAAAGCTAAAAACCCCACTATCATATATTATGTATATCATGAATCATGAAACAATCTCATAGAAAACTCTAATCCAATAGCTCTCAGTACAATACAATCGTTTCACACTGTCATACACAAATCAACAAATACATGTGCCAATTCTCCGTGTCCAGACAACCTGCCTCCTCTGCACAATCTCTGCAATTCAAATTCTCACAATGATACGAATTGGCTAGTTTTCACATGCTCATAAGCATATTCACTGCATGTGTGATCAAATCACAACTGATAGCCAAACTGTCCCTTTCACCTGTTATCTCAACTGGGTCTCCAATGGATTTGACATGCATGTAGTTAACCATGGCGAATCTTCAGTTACATGTGAGTTCACTGACTTACTGAACTCTCACTAGTGCAAGTTTAGTTACAACTAGTACAACTGATCTTAACTCACTTAACTACACTTATAGTTCTGTTACAAATCCAACTCACTCAGTTATGAATGGAATAATAGATTAATATTTATTGTCTAATTTATTTAAGGGAAAAGTAAATTAGACACATGTTTCTTGTTGACTTTTCAACACTCCCTCTCAACAAGAAAGGGATTATCCTTCACCCCAATCCTGTCTATGTGATATTTGAATTTGCTCCTGGTGAGCGCCTTCATCAGAATGTCTGCATCCTAATATTCCATAGGAATGTATTGAAGCAACATGATCTTTCGCTGCACACAATCTCTGAGATGATGATACAGGATATCTATATGCTTAGATCTGTCATGAAACACATGATTATTTGAGAGTTTAATGCAACTCTGATTATCACAATAAATCACTGTCGGATCTAAACGAGAACCAAACAAACCAACCAAGATCTTTCTCATCCATATATCCTCACATGCAACTTGACTCGCTGCCATGTATTCCGCTTCCACTGAACTAAGTGCCACAGATCTCTGTTTCCTACTGTACCAAGAAACAACTGTAGAATATCCAATACTAAAGATCCCCCTGATGTGCTCTTTCTATCCGTTGGGCTGCCCACCCAATTTGCATCCGCGAAGCCATGCAACTTCACCTCATCTATCTGTCTGTACCATAATCCATACTTAGATGTGCCCTTCAGATATCTCAGGGAATTCTTACCCGCCTTCCAAAAGAGTTTGGTAGGCTTAACCATGGCTTGACTTAGTTGGTTAACCGCATAGCAAATATCCGGTCTCGTGTTCACTAAATACATTAGCAAACCTACTAACTGTCGATAGATAGTAGCATCCTCTTTCCTCCAGTTTCTTGGAAGAGGAGTATCCATGGGTTTGCATCCCTCCATGTGAAACTTACCCAATATCTCCCTTGCATACTTTCCTTGAGACACAAAAAGTTCACCATCTCGCTGCCATATTTCCAATCCAGGGAAATAATGAAGAAGGACCAAATCCTTCATCTCGAACTCCTTTGCAAGGTCCTCCTTGCATGAGTGTATCAACTGCTCATCACCGGTCAGTATTAAATCATCAACATACAACACAATGATTAAAATCTTACCCTCCACCACAATTTGGTATAGGTTTGCATCTGCTTCACTTTTGGTGAAGCCCAATCCAATGAAATAACTATCTATCCAAGTGTACCAAGCACGGGGTGCTTGCTTTAGCCCATATAGTGCTCTCTTGAGTCTGCACACATGCGACTCTCTATCAAAGGTCTCAAAACCTTCTGGCTGTTCAATGTACACTTCTTCCTCAATGATCCCATTGAGGAACACAGTTTTTACATCCATCTGATGAATGCGCCAACCCATCTGCGCTGAGAGTGCAAGGATGGATCTTATGGAAGAGTACCTTGCGACAGTTGAAAAGGTCTCATCATAATCTATCCCCTCGATCTGTGAGAGGCCCCGAGCCACAAACCTAGCCTTGTATTTCTCCACACTCCCATTAGCAGCTCGCTTTACCTTGTAGATCCATCTTGAACCTACCACTGATTTGTCGATCGGTCTTGGGACAATTTCCCATGCACTATTTTTGAAAATGGAGTCATACTCCTTTACCATAGCATCAACCCAAGTGGGATCCTGCAATGCTTCCTGAAAGGAAGATGGTTTAGTCACAATACATTTTCTCATGAGAGCCATGTATCCAACAAATCGATCAGGAGACTGTCTCTGTCTGCGCTGTGAAGTAGGGGCTCCTACATTTTGTGCAGTATCTAGTCTCAATCTATCAGCTTCCGGGGTGCGCTTTCTGCTATTTCTAATGGATGGTTCTACTTAAGTGGTTTCCTCCACTCCATGAACCTCCTCATGTGGCTGATCCACATCTTGAGACTCATATTTGGGAACCAACAGTTCCTCTTCTGCATGCAAGTCTATCTCCCTCTCAAGCGACAACCACATGGCTTTCCCCTCATCGCATTTTATATCCCGTCGCATAACAATCATCTTACTGTTTGGAAAATACACACGATAATTATGGGGTGTTTCTATGTACCCCACAAATATCCCAACTTCAACAGTCGGTTCTAGCTTCTTCCTGGAATCCTTGGTCACATGCACATAAACAGATGAGCCAAAAATTTTAAAATGAGAAACATCAGGTTTCTTACCAGTAAAAGATTCTTCAGGTGTACTCATGCCAAGTACTCTATGAGGACAATGGTTCTGCACATAAACCGCAGTATTGCATGCTTCTTCCCACAAATGCATTGGTAGGCCCTGATCATGCAACATCACTCGTGCTGCACCCATGATCGTTCTGTTCTTTCTCTCCACGACCCCATTTTGCTGTGGGTTATGAGGCGCTATGAGTTCTCTTCGAATTCCTTCTCTGCTGAAAAAGTCTTTGAATTCGTTAGAGATGTATTCTCCACCATTATCGCTCCTTAGAGCCTTCACTTGCTTTCCCGACTCTTTCTCCACCAATGCTTTAAACTCATAGAACTTTGAGAATGTTTGATCCTTCTTCTGCATGAAGAATATCCAACATTTACGAGAAAATTCATCAACAAAAATAACATAATACCTATGTTTTGCTGTTGAAGCAACCGAGAATGGTCCACACACGTCTGTGTGAATTCTCTCTAGGATTACCAAAGCACGGTTCTCCTTTTCATGAAAGGTGGACTTTACATACTTCCCCAGGGTGCACCCCTTGCACTGATCTAACTGAGCAAGTGTCCCCCTTGGAAGTCCAGTAGATATTTGTTGCATGATATTCAAGGCTCCATGATGAAGATGGCCCAATCTCCTATGCCATAATTAGCCCTCATCCCAGCTCACCACTTTTTTTGCCTTGCCTATCATGGCACTACAGCCATCTACCTCCAGCATGTAGAGATTCTTAACTCGAATCCCTATCTTCTTGACTTGACCCGTTGCTTTATGTCGCAGGTAGGCTTTTCCACTGCTAAAAACAACATCATAGCCTCTGTCCTCCAACATTGCGACCGAGACCAAGTTTTTCTTCAGACCTGGAACATGCATAACATTTTTCAATTGAAATGGTTTACCTGACTCCCTCTGAAAGGTAATGGTACCAATACCATTTGCACTGTATCATCCATCGTCGCCCAACTCTATATGCATTCTGAGATCTTTCTCCTCCAAGTCAATGAAAGAATCTTTATCTCCCGTCATGTGGAAGGAAGCACTATTATCCAAATACCACACCTATCCCGATGCACTTGAAGCCATGCATGCGATCAAAGCGAAGTCAAGTTCAAATTGCGAGACAAGAGCCTCACCAGTTGCAGCTCCAACAACCGTCTTATTCTTCCTCTTCTCTGGACATTTAGTAGCGAGATGCCCATGTTCGTGACCGTGAAAACACTTCACTTTGGACAAATCCATGTTCTTGACTTTAGACTTGGATTTTGGATGGAATTTCTTCCCTTTCCCTTTCCTTTCCTTGGCAGTCAAAGCACAATCCTCTTCATCATCATGCTTTGATGAAGATCCATCTCCGGTGTTCCGCCTGAACTCCTCTTGCACTAGATCCAACCATAGTCGTTCCCAATCCGATAATTTTTCCCTTCCATTGATAGAGTCTTGATAACTGTGCCAACTCTTGGGAAATACTAGGAGCACTAAGCTCACCAAATCATCAACATTGACTATTATTCCCACACTTCCAAGCTCATCCCGACATCGGACAAGATTCGTGAGATATTTTGGAATGGTGTCGCCCTTTTCCATCTTGATCTTCCTGAGTTTATCTTTGAGCGCCAATTTCCTATGGTCGCTACTATTTTGGAACAGATCCGTCAAAACCTTCCACATTGCATGTGGTGTGGTTTTCCCATGGAGACTTGAGACAATGTGGTCTCGTACTCCCTCCAATAGAATCCTCCTCGCCTTTGCCACTTTCTTTTTCCATGCATCAAGATTTGTAGTGCTTGTCGCATCTGAATTAGGAACATCTCTATCAATGTAATCCTTCAAGCCATTGTCTTCGAGTACTACCTCCATCCTATCCTTCCAAGCAATGTAGTTCGATCTGCCCTCAATTGCATACTCCAACCTCAAGCCATTGAAAGACATTTTGATCTTGAATCAACTGTCGCACCAAGAAAATCTTGCAAATTCGAATGTTATCCAACCACAAACTCAACTGTTGCAATCTCTCTTGCCCTGGGAAGTTTGCACCCCACCTGAGAGCAGCCTGAGGGAAGTTCACACCCTACCACTGTCTAGCCTGCGAACTCTTTGAGGAAGTTCGCACTCTGCTAGTGTATAGCCTGCAAACCTTCTGGGGAAGTTCGCATTGTACTTCACTGTGGGGTGAGGGAAGTTCACACTTCTCCCTTAAGCAGCCTGCGAGAATGCACAGGTAAGTTCGCACCTATCCTTTGAGTAGGGTGTGAGAATTTCTGCTTTGAGAACTGTGCGTAGTCTACAGTACTAAAGTTTGCACCCTGCTTGAGATGAGACTTGTGAAAATAAAACAATTTTCACACCTCACTTCCGTAGCTACGTGGCCTCCATGGCTCTGATACCATGTAGAAATTTCAATACAAATTAAGTATTCCTATGATTCTCCCGATATAACAATTATGCCACTATTAAATACATAATCACTTCTACTATTATTCTTGTAGAAAGATTAAACGATGAACACAAAGTGAAATATCAATAACACATAACACAAAAGTTTTACCGGGAAAGCGTAAAGCTAAAAAATCCACTATCATATATTATGTATATCATGAATCATGAAACAATCTCATGCAAAAATCTAATCCAAGAGCTCTCAGTACAATACAATCGTTTCACACTGTCATACACAAATCAACAAATACATGTGCCAATTCTTCGTGTCCAGATAGCCTGCCTCCTCTACACAATCTCTGCAATTCAAATTCTCACAATGATATGAATTTCCTAGTTTGCACATGCTCATAAGCATATTCACTGCATGTGTGATCAAATCACAACTGATAGCCAAATTGTCCCTTTCACCTGTTATCTCAACTGGGTCTCCAATGGATTTGACATGCATGTAGTTAACCATGGCGAATCTTCAGTTGCATGTGAGTTCACTGACTTACTGAACTCTCACTAGTGCAAGTTTAGTTACAACTAATACAACTGATCTTAACTCACTTAACTACACTTATAGTTCTGTTACAAATCCAACTCACTCAGTTATGAATGAAATAATAGATTAATAATTATTGTCTAATTTATTTAAGGGAAAAGTAAATTAGACACATGTTTCTTGTTGACTTTTCAACAAATCAAAGACAACCGGGGCAACAATATCACTAAGCATGCAGAAATTGAAACATAATAGATCCAATACTATTACATTCTGTTGGAGGAACCACAACCCAATCAACATGAAGTTATCAACAAAATCACTCAACACATCCCAAAGCTAGTTACCAGAGAGAAAAATGATGCACTAATGAGGTATATCACTTTGGAGGAGGTGGAGGAGGAAGTCCTAGACATACCAAAAGGTAAATCCCCTAGTCTAGATGGTTTCACAACAAACTTGTTCCATTCTTGTTGGTCTATTATCAAACAAGATGTTCTTGAAGTGGTAGAGGACTCAAGGCAATACTTAAACTTTCTTCCTACATTCAACTCCATTTTCCTAACTTTGATCCCCAAAGAGGAAAAATTTGTATACCCTAGAAAATTCCATCCCATTGCCCTGTGTATGTGATCTACAAAGTCATATCCAAAATCATTGCAAACAGGCTCAAAACCCTCTTCACTATCTTCATTTCCCTAGAATAGTCAAGATATGTTGAAGGTAGACAAATATTGGACAATATTATAGTGGCCCATGAGATGATTCACACTTTGAAAAGAACAAAAAAAGTAGGTATGATGCTCAAATTGGACATGTATAAGGCCTTTGAAAAGCTAAGCTGGAACTACATCAAGAACATCCTTCTAGCCTTTGGATTCTTAGAGCAATGGATTCAATGGGTTATGAATTTAACCTCCTTGGCATTGTTACAGGAAAATCCCCCTGCAGATAGATGGATTCCCTCTTGGATCCTAAATATCTAATATCAAGACAGAAAGGTGCTAACATTGGTCACTGACATCCCTTTAAACCTAGCTAAACTAATCTATAGAGAAGAGGAAGAAGATGTACCTTTTTACGATGTTTGTCCTCGCCCAGTTCCAAGTTGAGCTCTGATCCACAAGCTCTTCAACAGGTCCTGCAATCCAATGAAAGAAAAAGCATGCTTCCTATTCTACTACGATTAGTTTGAAACTAGATCTATCCATTAAAGATAAGTCCATGTAGGCATACACAATCTTGAAGGAAACATGCCAAGCACATGTATTTATGAGAACTCAATAGAGATACTTATAGACCTTTGATGCAGATGCAACAAACTCACCAAGCTCTCCTTGTCCATCCCTTTTCTCAAATGATCCACAAACAAAATGACTACGCTTCACTGATTATCTCCCTTATGAGATCATAAGTTTGATGCCTTTAATGTCTCCTTCCTTATGAGATCATAACTTAGGTATTTCTAAATTTCTCCCTCTCCTTCACCATGAGAACGCCTCCTTATATAATCTTAAAGAGGCCTAACCACCTTAGAGATTCTTGGGATAGGTTGAGGATATTTCTCCATCAGTTGTGGATCCTCCCTAAGATCCAGCCTTGAACTCAGATTTGAATCCAACTGATTTCAGAGATAAGGGGGATCCTCCCCTGATTTTCTCAACAACATAATGCTCCCCTAGAATGGTGCACAGAGCGCTACAATGCTCCCCCAAAGAAGGGCAAGGAGCGCTAGCGCTCCCTGCTAGTGGGTAGGGGAGTGCTACCCAAGATTTCTTCAAAAAATCCTAGAGCTCCCCCAGAAGGGTGTACACAGTGCTACAACGCTCCCCCAAAGAAGGTCAGGGAGCACTAGCACTCCCTCTCAGTGGGTAGGGGAGCACTGCCCTTCAAAATTCATTTTTAAGTGGTTTTCTCAAAGAAAGGTTTTGTACTCTTCATCAGATGATTTCTCCTTCTTTAACCAACCTCTGAGGGTGTTTTCAAGTGTTCTTTTTGATGTCGTTCGAGACATGATATAGGCAAGATGACTGTATTATGTTTGCAACACTTGAGGCCAAAATGTGACACTTGCGACACTTGTAATGACGATAATAGGTCATCATTGAAGTGAGTAATTTTGATGTGTAATAGATTTTCCCCCAAAGTGCGAAGTTAGAAGACAAAAACTGATGACTGAAGTACTTTGTAGACTTTTTCGAGCAAGGGTATGGACTCAGAGAACCTGGTAGAAGCTACACACAACCATCAAACAAATATATGATATGTTTCAAACCCAAGGTAGGCATACCTATGCTTGGGTGACAAACAATTGCAAGGTATGGTCGCCATAAGATACACTGCAGATCCATAATTATATTCACAAAACATATAGCCACCAAATATACAATGTGGATCTATACTCCCATGACATGAACTGATCGTAGACATGGAAAATACACAGTGGATCTACGAGACGACAAGACATATCCACGGACCAATACAAAGTGGATCTATGTGACAGTATATGTGTCAATATTCAATAGAAACTCTATCGCAACCTGGGTAAAGTACATATCAGAGTGATCACTCAACCCAGGGTCTTCTTACTGATCCTGATGTAGTAGGAATCTAACCATGTGAATAGATGTCTTGATGTTGAACATGGCAGAAACCAATTGATTACCGGTCAATGAGGTAAACCGTTAACAAGTGCGAGGGAAATCACCATTGATGTCAATGATTCCCAAGGTACCCTAGTACATTCCAACGAATGTGAATAGATGAGATGAAGTCAAACATCCATGGAATCATCTGATTAGAACTCAATGATGTAAACTGACTATTGGAAGCGAGGATGCCTTCCATTGAGGCATGCAGGTCCCAAGGTACTAACTGGTTTGTAAGTCTAATTCCCGGATAATGTGCTGAAGTCGACAAGAACAGACTTGTCGAAGGAGGGCCTTGATGTATCTCCCATCAACAACACGAAACTGACACAAATATGTAAATTGGTGGATCAAATGAACATGGACTAACACAGGTATTGAAACAGGAAATTTGTGATGTTTGACTCTCAAGGAAGATACTTCCCTTGAACATTGAGGCACAACAACAAAACACAACATGGACCAAAACATGATAATGCAGTGGATACAGTGACTTTCATCGGGTGACCCAAAGGAGTAAAGAAACTCAGAGGATTGGTTTAGTGTAGAGGTTCAATAGGTTAAAATGTATGCAAAGACAAAGTGCCGTGTTCAAGGGCGACCATAAGAGTGATTTGTGATGTTTTCAAAAACTGCTTGGCTTTCTTCCTTCAAAATTTTCCTCCATCTAGATAGATGAGTACCTCTTTTTAATTTAACGATCTCAAGGAGGGGATAACACATGCTCGATATAAATCACCTTCGGCAAGTCCCTCTTCCTTTGTTTAATGAACTAGAAGAAGTAAGGGTTCGGTCCCATATGGGCCCTTCAATGTATGATTTTTTTAACGAGTCCAAAGAAGGTAAAATCGGTGATTTTCAATGTTTAGAGAGTCTGAAAAGAACTTAAAGATGAATCTAGGTGTTTCCTTTTTTGTAATGTTAGTCTCGCGAGGTCAAAAAAGAGATAAACTACCACTCAATAGACGCCCTTTCAAACCTTTTAACGAGTGTGAAAGGAAGCAAGATCACTCGACAATCTTTTCATGTTTAGAGAGTTTGAAAATAACTTAAAGATGACTCTAGGGGGTGCCTTTTTCGTGTATCCATGTGAGTCCGAAAAAGAGATAAAAGTTTACTCGGTTGCATTCTCATGTTTTTTACGAGTGAGAGAAAGAACAAAGACTAAGCTCGGTATTGGTTTCATTTTTACACAAGCTTGAAACAAAATTAAAGTATGCTTGTAAATTCCCAACATAAATTCCAAAGGTTGGGATACCCATGGATGGTTAGTACTCTGCCCCCAGCTTGAAAAACCAGTGGCTTAACTCCATAATGATAATCAAAGGCTGGAGACATGCCCCCCAAGATTCAATTCATTCACCGACTTTGAGGTTGTCACCAATTTCTATATTAGATGGAGAAAAAGGATAAGGGTGGATGAAATGAAGGTTGAAATACAAGACCTAATGAAAGACTCAACTCAACATCTACGAGATCTAGCTAAAGACTCGACTTGACGGGAGAGGTGACCGCTTCATTTTTTAACGAGTTTGACACAATAAAAGAACTATGCTCAAGGTTCCGAGTTCAATCCCTAGATTTTTGTTTCATTTTTTAACAAGCTTGCCACAAAGAGGAAAACTATGCTCGTAGCCTCTGTTTCATTTTTTAACGAGCTTGACACAGAGAAGAGAAACTATGCTCGTAGCTTCTGTTTCATTTTTTAACAAGCTTGCCATAGAGAGGAAAACCATGCTCATGACTTCTTCTTGATCATGGCTTCCAAGAGGATAATGCTCTGGAAGGAAACCATGTCAAGGCAAAACTCGGTCATGGCTTCCAAGAGATCTTCACTGGATGGAAGAACAATGCTCTGGAAGGAACACATGTCGAGGTTCACGTCAGGGGTAAGGAGATCATGCTCTAAAGACCCTACCAAAGATATCACCATGTCAACTACCAGATCTAAGTCATCGGAAGTTGAATTCATGGGAGACAACACCACATAAATTACCTGTGGCAGGGGTGATACCGAATGCATATAAGACCCATTTAGGGAGGTCATTGGGTTGGTAATCAAGTCAGGACCAATGCATGAAATTTGATCAATAACCACAATTCTTCCATCGTGTGGGAAATATATCACACGAAAAAGAGTGGACATAATAGCTTTCATGGCATAGACATAATCTTACCCAAGTGTTGAAAAGTCAACAAGAAACATGTGTTTAATTTATTTTTCCCTTAAATAAATTGGACAATAAATATTAATCTATTATTTCATTCATAACTGAGTGAGTTGGATTTGTAACAGAATTATAAGTGTAGTTAAGTGAGTTAAGATCAGTTGTACTAGTTGTAACTAAACATGCACTAGTGAGAGTTTAGTTAATCAGTGAACTCACATGCAACTGAAGATTCACCATGGTTAACTACATGCATGTCAGATCCAGTGGAGACCCAGTTGAGATAACAGGTGAAAGGGATAGTTTGGCTATCAATTGTGATTTGATCACACATGCAGTGAATATGCTTATGAGCATGTGCAAACTAGTCAATTTGTAATTCATTGTGAGAATTCGAATTGCAGAGTTTGTGCAGAGGAGGAAAGATGTCTGGACACAGGAATTGACACATGTATTTGTTGATTTGTGTATGACAGTGTGAGACGATTGTATTGTACCGAGATCTCTTGGATTAGAGTTTTGTATGATATTGTTTCATGATTCATGATATACATAATATATGATAGTGTGGTTTTTATCTTTACGCTTTCCCGATAAAACTTCTGTGTTATGTGTTATTGATATTTCACTTTGTGATTGTGGTTGTGATCGTGGTTTAATTTTCCGCAAGAATAATAGTACAATCGATTCTGTATTTAACAGTGGCGTATAATTGTTAGATCAGGAGAATCGCAGGAATACATTAATTTGTATTGAAATTTCTACACCAAGGAGTAAATCGAAATCCAAGGGATCCTGGACTATCATAACATCAATAAAGACAATTTTCCCTCCCAAAGTTATGGGAAAATGGGGAAGGATCCCTAAAGGGTGACTGGTTCTTCTGTTAAAAGTGAACAGAGTATGGGTAACCGACACTAGCTAAGGATAACCCAAAGCTTGCCAAGCAATAGAGGACAAAATACTAACGGACGAACCTTCATCTATTAGCGCATGAGGAACGTCCCGACCACAAACCTATATTGTAATATTGAAAGGAATGTGAGAGGGAAGACAAGGTCGAGTTAGCACACCCAAATAAAAAAGGATGGCTTCATTACTTGGAGGGGGTTTCACAGGAGAAGGAGGAATGCCCCCCAACATGGTAGATTCTGTATCAATGAGAAAAATGTGGGGAATATCGGGTTTACTCTCTAGCGGGAGAGTAGGATCAATTGATAACGACATCAAATCGACCACTTAGGTTTTATTCTCCAAGGGGAGAATGGGGTCAACAGGTGGAAACAGATCGACCACTTGAGTTGCACTCTCTAACGGGAGAGTGGGATCGATCGAAGATGGGATCAAATCAACCACTTTGTCAACTGGTTCAACTAGGGACGGGACCAGATTGACGACATGATCAACTAGACTGACCAATGAAGGGACCAAAGCAACCACTTTGGCACTCATCATAGGAGGAGTGGGATTGACCAGGTTGGAACTCTTCATATGAAGGGTGGGACTGATCAATGACGGGACTGGATCAGTCACTTGGGTTTCACTTTTCAGATGAAAAGTGGGGTTGATCGATGAAAGAACTGGATCAACTACTTTGGTTAGTGGTTCAACCAAGGATGAAACTAGATTGAACACTTGATCAACCAGACTAAACGAGGATGGAACCATATTGACCATTCCACCAACTAACGATGGGTTGGGGGAAATCTTATGATAACCAGTTGGAAGTTGAAGCTTTTCTAAAAGAGAAGAAGCCTTGCCTATACGAGGACAAATGTGAGAATAATGATCACCTTCGCATAACATACAAGGAAATTTGATAGTTGTCTTCTTCTTACCAACCTTGACGTCACTAGTTTACGGGGCATCACCAACATGTCTAACAGAGGCCGATGATGTGGAGGACCACATTTCTAATACCTTGGGAAGACCAAGGCAATCCCTCAGAAAGTGGTCACCCTTACAAACACTGCAAGGGAATTTGGGTTTTAGATTCTTCGTCTTAATATTTTCGACCTCATCAACACTCCCAGTATGATTAATAGTAGTTGTTTGCTTGGATCCAACATCTGATATGGTTGGAGGCTTGATCCTTTTTGGGTTCTTCTTCTTCTTCTCTTTCTGTTTCTTCTTCTTCTTATCAACCTGGCTACTTGATTTAGAGCTTTCACTAGGCGACGAAGGAGAAAATGAAGGAGACTTAATGGGTGAAGAAGGCGAAAAGTCGACATGAGGTTGATGTGTGTGTGGTGTACTTACATCTGAAGCATTAGGTGCAGCTGAATCACTGGGAAGATTTGAGATCACCGGAGTGGGGAACAACCAAACCAATAATCCAATGGTGAGTCCCGAAAGACTCAGTGTGGCAATGTACGAAGGACCAATGTTTCCAAAATAAGGAAAGGTGAAAGGTTCCCCAAGAAAATGGGTTCCTCCATTGGTACTCCCAGGAGTTGATGCCATTAACACTAACTCGACCTAAGGTCCACTAAATAAAACAAACAACACACGTTATTAATCTAAGAAGCAAACAATCAAACAAAACTTCCCACAATGAAACCACTAGTTGGTGATGAAATCCAACATCACGAGATCAATATAGGAAAGGGTGGGGATAGAGCGGGTGGATCAGTTATGTTGGTGACCTGCTTAACAGACTTACGACTTGGTGCAAGCTTCCATGCAGTAATTGTGGATTTACCCTCCAAGGAGCCCGAGTGAGTTTTACCAACATCTGTTCCAGGTATAGTGAGACTTCCCTTCACCGTCACCTTGTGTAACACCCTGAAGATTTTGGCTACTAAGGTCACCAACTCGCAGTCAGCCCTTGGGCGGGTATAGTCGATAGTCAAGTTCGAATGTATGGGTAGGATAACAAGTCCAAAATCCTTCAAGAGAACCGAGGACAAGTGGACCGGTAGAACTCTAGAGGACACCAAATGGATTCAGAATTCACGAAGCACCGAGACTAAATGAAGACAATTGAGCCTCAAGAAGAATCCCCAATACATGATCTGACTACTACAAACGGTTAAACCATAGAGGGATAATCTCTGTAACTCTCCCGAATGCGACCTCGTGCATAACCCTTGTGTGAGAGGGGGATCCCAGTAAGCTGATACGAAAATTGGATTTTCTCTCCCTATCACAAGATGTTAAGTTTGTTTGACAACTTTGGAAATTTATCCTTTCAACTTATTCCAAATCCCTACACCTTAAATTAATGTAGGTTTGCTAATAGAAAATGTAAAAATGTCTGATAAATTTTAGTTTAGCGCTTGATTTTAAGGCTGTTGTTTACTCAAGAGGAACATGGAGTGGACTAAATGATGTTTTGACCGACTCTAAACAATGCAAAGAAACATGAATGCAAATATTTCACTTCGATGAAAGCTATATTACGAGGAGGAGAAAACTTTTATCATTCCCAAATGCATAATGTCCAATTTTTTTTATTAAACTCATCAATGTCAACATATTCAAGAAATGAGTCAAAGAGACTATACACCAATACACGATTCTTGGCCCCCCTCGGCCATGATAGGGAAATTTTTTTAAGATTTTAAGACTAAAAAAAAATGCCAAAAACCATGCAATTTCGCTACTTCAAATGCAAACTAGTTTCACTACCCAAAAGCAAGAATGCATATATATTCTTTGTTTGATTCTAATGTATAATTAAAGTAAATACAAATCCTTTGATGCTCTACTACTTTCAATTAGGAGAAATTAGAGTCCTATGCAAATGCAAAAGACACGAAGCAAAAAGGCTACAAACAAAGCATGCACTCAAGGAAATGAGAACTAAAATAAAACAAGTAGAAACTTTTTCTAAAAAAACCTCAATCAAGGATTCAACAATTGACAAACATTCAAGGAGTACACGAAGATGCAGAGAAGAATCCAAGAAAAGACAGAGAGAAAGAGAAATCACTCAAATTGTCCCGACAAAATAAGCAACTAGAAAGGGAAATTTCACATTTCGGAAAAAGTTTCAAGCCCAATAAAGACAATAAGGGGTTATAAGAACAAAATATCATCCTAAATAACTTCACAAACCAATCACAAAGTCTGGGTAAATACTTCCACAAAACAAGCTGATAAAATCTAAGCAGAAAAGGGAAAAACTCCTCCAAAAAGGAGACCAACGCTCCCTGTATCAAGGGTACAGAGTGTTGCAACACTCCCTAAATAATTGTAGGGGAGTGATAGCTCTCTAATATGGCCTAAATAAGGGAGTTTATCCACCCAGAAATTAAAAAAAATAGTAAAAAAAAATGAAGAAAAACTCACCTAGAATGCGTAAAAATTGGTGAAATTGCTAGTGAAGGTAGGAGAAGGATAATGGATGATGAAAAAATAGTAAAAGTGATCTGAAATGTGGGAAAATATAAGTAAATACAAGAGGAATTTCTTGGGAAAAATGACCTCAAATATCAAATGGAACAATGGATAGATCTTTGATTTTCCTTACAACAACTTTCATTCAATCAGATAAGTGAAAAAGCAGTAGATTGACTCCAAATCTCAAGGAAGAAGAGTGACTCAAAGTAAGGAAGAAATATGTCAAAAATAAAAACAAAAAATAATCAACACTTAGAAATCAAAATGTTGGAGGCCAAAAATGAGGACACACTGAGATAGTAATAACCCTGAGCAGATGAAAGAACAAAAACTAGACTCAAAGATTAACTCCCAAAAAGGTTTTTAGCAAGAAAAGACCAACGCTCTGGTGTCAAAGGCACCATAGCATTGCAATGCTCTGTGGGAGACTGCAAGGGAGTGCTAGCGCTCTGGTTGTAGAGGCAGGGGAGCGCTAGCCTCTAAGAACTCAAAAACTTGCCTAGAAATAAAAAAAAAAAACTCAGGAAAATCTAGAAATTGAGTGTGTATAAGATGAATCCAAGAGCCAACAACACATCTAAGAATCAGAGACACAACATGAATAATATATAAAGGTGAGAAAAGGCCAAAACCAAGATCAAGGAAGGAAACCAAAAATGAAATCTTCGTTCCCCAGTGGATTCGCCAATTTCTGTTACAGGAAAATCCCCCTGCAGATAGGTGGATTCCCTTTTGGATCCTAAATCTCTAAGATCAAGATAAAAAGGTGCTAACTTTGGTCACTGACATCCCTTTAAACCTAGCTAAACTAATCTATAGATAAGAGGAAGACGATGTAACTTTTTACGATGTTTGTCCTCGCCTAGTTCCAAGTTGAGCTCTGATCCACAAGCTCTTCAACAGGTCATGGAATCCAATCAAAGACAAAGCATGCTTCATATTCTACTACGATCAGTTTGAAACTAGATATATCCGTTAAAGACAAGTCCATGTAGGCATACACAATCTTGAAGGAAACATGCCAAGCACATGTATTAATGAGAACTCAATAAAGATACTTATAGACCTTTGATGCAGATGCAACAACCTCACCAAGCTCTCCTTGTCCAACCCTTTTCTCAAATGATCCACAAACAAAATGACTATGCTTCAATGATTATCTCCCTTATGAGATCATAAGTTTGATGCCTTCAATGTCTCCTTCCTTATGAGATCATAAGTTAGATATTTCTCAATTTCTCCCTTTCCTTCACCATGAGAAGGCCTCCTTATATAAGATTAAAGAGGCCTAACCACCTTAGAGATTCTTGGGATAGGTTGAGGATCTCTCTCCATCAGTTTTGGATCCTCCCTAATATCTAGCCTTGACCTCAGATTCAAATCCAAATGATTTCAGAGATAAGGGGGATCCTCCCCTGATTTTCTCAACAACATAATGCTCCCCCAGAATGGTGCACAAAGCGCTACAACGCTCCCCCAAAGAAGGGAAAGGAGTGCTAGCGATCCCTGCTAGTGGGTAGGGGAGTGATGCCCAAGATTTATTCAAAAAATCCTAGTGCTCCCCCATAAGGGTGTACAAAGTGCTACAACGCTCCCCCAAATAAGGTCAGGGAGTGCTAGCACTCCCTGTCAGTGGGTAGGGGAGCGTTGTTGGACACACCAAC
>ML785256.1:241298-280018 GCA_009831015.1 Picea engelmannii
CCTTGGGGGCTTCAAGCCTTCATGTGGGGGTCCTTCATCTTCGTAAGGCCATAACTCTCAAACCATGAGGAGTTATGTGACATTCCACATACCACCGGAAATGGCATGAAAAGCACTATCCATCTAGGATAGTTTCACCAACAGTTTCCTTGATCTTCATCTCATTATTCCACATACAAGCATGGGTCCTCCAACGATTCTTCTAGGATATTTCTATCCGCAAAGCGTCTTCCCGTGAGGGATTTTACCATAAGGGGATCATTTTGGAGTTCATCCATTTGTGCACCTTATCAATCATGATAAGACATTAATGAGAGCATGGGTCCTCCAACCATTCTTCTAGGATAGCTCAATCCGCAAAGTGTCTTCCCATGAGGGATTTCACCATAAGGGGACCACTTTGGAGTTCATAGATTTGTGCACCTTATCAATCATGACAAGACAATAATGAGTCATCTATACATTTTTACAACAATTCATCATATACCAATGAAACCACATCGATCCATCTTCATCATGTATCAATGACAACTCATTGATCCATCTTCATCATATCAATGACAACTCATTGATCCATCTTCATCTATGCATTCTCATCAAAGAAAATACATATTACATTAAAACAATCATCAATCAATCAATCCTTTGGCATCAATCAATCACTTGACATCAATCAATGACATCAATCAATCAAACCATTGGCATCAATGACAACATGATCCAACAAGCGTTGCCCTTCAAAATTCATTTTTAAGTGGTTTTCTAAAAGCAAAAGGTTTTGTACTCTTCATCATATGATTTATACTTCTTTAACCAGCCTCTAAGGGTGTTTTCAAGTGTTATTTGTGATGTCATTCGAGACATGACATAGGTAAGATGACTGTATGATGTTTGCGCCACTTATGACACTTGCGGCCAAAATGTGACAATTGCGACACTTGTAATGATGACAATAGGTCATCATTGAAGTGAGTAATTTTGATGTGTAACACACATTCTTATCTATTCTTATCAATGACTCCCCCTCCAACACCTTTTCCCCTGCTCGAGGCATCAGGAAAGGGGACCCATTATCCCCTTTCATTTTCATTCTCATGGTGGAGGGTCTAGAGTAATTATGAGTAGCAAAAAGAAAATTTTGCAGTTGCGCAGAAAGGTCTACTGCGCAACTGTCTTGGTCAGTTTTTAAAAGTGGAAGGAAAGGTCAGCCTATGGTTATGGTTTGTAACTTTAAACTAGTTGAATAATTCTGTGAGTATCATCATTTTACATCAATGAGGGCAATGTTTTTATATTGGTTGATAGTGAGACCTCCATCTTGAAGTTTTGAGTAAATTAATGTTTTGGAGAGCAATGAATAAATTCATCTTTGCAAGGGGTTGGAACAGGTTTCCAAGCATTCAACAAGATTATTTTCATCATTATCACACCATCTCTTATAAAAAAGAGTCAAATAAATGATCAAAATGTCAAATAGAACCCTCGTTGTGCAACCTGCAATGCACAATCTGCAGGGGATGCTGCGCTTTTGACTGTTTTAGTGGTCAACTTAAAACTTGGTTTCTCACTAACTAGAAACAAATTTTTCAAAATTGAAAAAGGTTTTTGTCAAAAATGGACTAGATAAAAAAAATCTCTCTCTGTTTCTTCACATGTGTCATGGTTTGGGATATCCGAATGGATATTTACAACCTATTTTTCCAGATTTCAATATTTAATGATTTCCTGTTTTAGTCATTATCTTTGGGTGCAAATATCGGGAATTTGGAGAAGAATTTTAGAAAGTTGAGAGACTTTTTTTTATCAATCACTGGTTCATATAAAACAACCTCTCTCAGTTTTGAAAAAAAATATTTTTATTTGGGATATATGATGTCATATTTGATCCCTATTTTCCTAGTCTGTTGCACAATCTGCTGGGTTTTTGTTGTAGGTTACTGTTGCATAGCAGACTTGATGCACAACTGTGACAGAGCACCCAAATCACCTCCAGATCAACAAGGAAAGGTCAACAAGAATGCCACCTCATATGCATCGATTTCAAGGGTAAAAAAACATCAGAATATGGATTCAAAGGTCTCTCTTATCAAGTTTTTATATGTGTTTAATGAAGTCAACTTTGACTCCTCATTTTTTGCAGTTAGTTCAGATTTTATTGGCAAAATATATTGTAACTGTAGCTTGACTTAGGGAGGAATTTGAATTCAAATTTAGGAGGATAGGAGGTGACTTTTGTATATATTTTATGCTTCTACATGAGCTCAAGGCTGGCAAGTGTGTGAGGAAGTTTTATTGTCTGCATATTGTAAATATTTTTGAGATTAATAAAGATTTGGACCAGAAGTACATGGAACTTGACATCATATATACATGTCATTATCACCTCTTTATGCTTGTGATCCTACTATGTATGTGATCTCACTGTAGAATCAATTTATGTTTTATGTTTTCCTCTATATGTTAAAGTGAAATATATGTACATGAATTCATCTAAACCTGATGCTCTGTTGCATATATTTTCAATTCTTTTTTATGCTATAGTCACCTTAGGATTCATCCTTGATAGATGCCCTGAGGGATTAGTGTCTTCTTTATGTTATTTCTACTACAAATTCACCTAATTGGTATAAAGAAGTGTTTTCTATCTTGCCTTTGATAATCCATTTTCCAAATCACCAAGTGTCAAACAATTTGTTGATCTCTAACCTATGACCCCATTGCCCAATGGAATTTCTACCCACCTTGCCACCAACTCTATAAATTCAATATTGCTTTAGAGATCTAGCCTTTGGATGAAATTCCAAATCAACCCTTTCAATGATTGATTTGAAGAGAGAGAGCCCTATCTGGGTTGGAAGGGATAGCTTTCAACCTCAAGTTGGTTTGTGGTTACCTCAGTGTCTTGCCTCCACAACCAAGGCAATTTACAGAGTGCTAACATTTTGGCGCCACTACCAGGGAGTGAACGTGAAATCTTCCTTGGGATAAAATGACAAAGATCAGATTTGACTTCTGATGGTGAACAAAGGTCAAACACAAAGAAGTTTTTACCATTCACCTATCGACTCCAATCATTCTTCAATCAGATTCAAAGACTCCACTAGGGGACGAGATCCATTGACAAAGACATGGAAGGACATCATGGGAAAATCATGTATCAAAGCTTCAGTTTTTTCCAAGAGATCTTGTTCTTTTTCATCAGTTACCTCTTGTCCTTTCCTGAACATGTTAAAATAATTTGTCTTTACCTGCTATATCCTAATGATGACCATAAATCTACATTTGTATATGCTTCTTCTAAAGTTGTAAATACATCTCATGTTCCTTGCATAACTGATATTGACCAAGAGATTTCATTTGAATTAGATGATGTACATGATCAACGTGATAAGCCTCAAGATACCCAAACATATATCATATCTCCTATGCTTAAGCCTCAACCCTCCAAGATCAAAGAGAGATACAAACCACTTAAGTTACCCCATATTCTACATGATTTTCCTCCAAAGACTATAAATACCTACCTCTATTCAATGGAGAACCCGATAACCCTACAACTGAGAAACATATCCATGCTTTTGAGCATTTTGCATATTTCTTTGAAATTGAGCATGATGATGTTTGTATGAGAGCCTTTTCTCAATCATTGCAAGGAGATGCTAAACAATGGTTTAGACACTTACAACCCGAGATCATCAACTCATGGGAAGAATTGAAGGATGCTTTTCTAAAGTTATGGGGTGAAAGGAAGTCCTTGGGTCAATACCTTTCTAAGGGTGAAAGGAAGTCCTTGGGTCAATACCTTTCTAAGTTCAGTGCCATGAAAACAAAAAGAAATGAAATAGTCTTTATGTTTAGTAGGAGGTTTTCTAATTTGTACTACAAGATGCCTAAAAGGATCCAACCTTAAGAAGTTGCTACTATGCCGTGTTATGAAACATACTTCCATCCAAATCTCTCATTTCTTTTGATGGAAAGAAAATCTAAGTCCTTGCAACAAATGTTTAGTGATGCTCACGAGGTTGAAGACAATGTTTGAGCATGTGGGAAGTTTTCAAAACAAATTCAAAATGAAGAGTTGGATGTTGAATAACATGGTAGTGAATGTGAAAAAAAAGTAGTTGATCTCAATTTTGAGCAGAAGATTAATAATATCATGCATTTTCTTGAAGTTTTTAATACTAATGCTTTTGCAAAAAAGTATATTTCACCTATTCAAGAAGAAGTTGTTGACTCGAATTGTTTTGCTTCTGGTCTGAATTTTGATCCATCTCAAGATAGCAGGGTGTTGATTATTTTATGTATTCATTTGAAAACTTTCATGAAAATGAATTGGTAGATCAGCCTACTGAAGAGGAAATTGTTGTATCAAGATTTTTCCTTGTGGATGACATTGCCGATGTAGATTTTTTGCCAAGGTATGATTAGTATAATGATGTTTATGATATTGATTTTCTAGAGTAGCCAACTACATGTTCTCCATCAGGAAGTGTTCAGTTTCAACAGTCCCATGAGATCACTCAGCCTGCATATTGCATTTATGACAATGGAAATGAGAAAAATGATGATTTTGCCGATGAAAATTCCTTGCCTTTGTGCTTTGCTTCATTTGAACCGCTGAAAGAAAATTTCAAAATCACCACTAAAGCAAAGGGGTGTGAGCTAATGCAAGATCATATAACCTCATTGGAACAAATTGACAACAAATTGAAACATCCTTCTCATGTGTTTCATGACCCTGTAGCATGCTATATGGAGAGTTTCAACAACCAAAATTTGAAACCTATGATCAATTGTAAATCTGAAAATAAAATTGATGATCAATTGGTGTCAGAATTAACCAGGTCTTTCATCCCAACAAGGGTTTTATTGCAACAGGTTTATATAGATTTTCATTCCTTTCATGACAACTCTAAATTATGTTTGTATGAGAGCAAAAATGTAGATGAAACGATGGATTCACAACATATAATCACCTGGAGAAGAGACATAATCTGTTGGATGACCTCAACATCAATTTTAATTCTTATGAATATCATTTTGCATCATGCTTGAAGGTGGTAAATAGTCCCAAAGTTCTAGATTTTGTCAGCATTGAATTTGTTTGCAAGTTTTCATTGGAATTGCCATCAAGTAGGCTTCTCACTTTGCCTCTGAAGGACATGCAAAAAGCTCAAACAATGGACAAAGCACTTGCATGGCTGCACTGGGTTTTTGATTTCACTTGACTTGGAAAGTTCATTTAGTAGCTTAGTGTAGGTAGCAATCTGAATAAGCTCTCAGTTTGAGCATTTTTTCAATAGTCTTCGGTTTGTTTTCAACAGTATTTAGTTTCCATATTTCAATATCAGTATGTATAGTTTAGTTTCAGTATGGAATTCAGTTTTGACTTTCAAGTTTGCAGAGACAGGTCACAAGTTGCAGACATCAATGGTTTGGGATCAACCCAATGGATTAGGCTACTAGTCTGCTTGTTCTTTGGCACCTCACATGGAGGATGCCATCCCCATTGGAGCCAATTTTAGTGTCCTATAAATAGGTTGATTCAATTTCATTTGAGTACAATGTGTGTAGAAGGGTCAAAATCATTCCCTTGATCCCGCAAAGACCATGTCATGCTTTTAAGGTGACAATGAAGACAATGAAACCCTAATTCTAGTCATCAAGGAGCCATCACCATTGAACTTTGAAAATCCATTTCACACTGTCTTTTTTGATCAAGGAAGAGTGTTGGTTATCTTACTCACACAAAGAATTTAGAACCCTCTAGAGCAGTTATGAGTAGCAAAAAAGAAAATTTTGCAATTGCGCAACAAGGTCTGCTACGCAACTGTCTTGGTCAGTTTTAGAAAGTGGAAGGGAAGGTCAGCCTATGGTTATGGTTTGTAACTTTCAACTAGTTGAAGAATGATGTGAGTATCATCATTTTACATCAATGAGGGAAATGTTTTCAGCTTGTTTGATAGTGAGACCTCCATCTTGAAGTTTTGAGTAAATTAAGGTTTTGGAGAGAAATGAATAAAGTCATGTTTGTAAGGGGTTGACACAGGTTTAAAAGAATTCAAAAAGCTTATTTTCATCATTATCACACCATATCATATCAAAAGGAGCCAAATAAATGGTCAAAATGTCAAATAGAACCCTCGTTGTGCAACATGTTGCGCACAGTCTGTAGGGGATGCTCCATTTTTTACTGTTTTAGTGGTCAACTTAAAACTCAGTTTCTAACCAACTAGAAATAAATTTTTCAAAATTGAAAGAGGTTTTTGTCAATAATGGACCATATAACAAAAACCTCTCTCCATTTATTCATAGGTATCATGGTTTGGGATATACTAATGGATATTTACAACCTATTTTTCCAGATTTCAATATTTAATGATTTCTTGTTTTAGCCATTATCTTTGGGAGTGAATCTCGAGAAGTTGGAGAGGAATTTTATAAAATCGAGAGTGATTTTTCTCAAGCACTGGTTCATCTAAAACAACCTCTCTCAGTTTTGAAAAATCCATTTTTATTCTGGATATATGATGTCATCTTTGACCCCTATTTTCCCAATCTACTGTGCAATCTGTTGCGTTTTTGCTCTAGGTTACTATTGCGCAGTAGACTTGGTGCAGAACTCTGAAAAAGCAGCCAAATAACCTCCATATAAGAAAGGAAATGTCATAAATCATGCCACCTCATCTACATCGAGTTTAAGGGTCAAAGAGCATCAAAATAGGGATTCAAAGGTCTCTTTGATCAAGTTGTTATATGTGTTTAATGAAGTCAACTTTGACTCCTCCTTTTTTGCAGTTAGTTCAGATTTTATTGCCAAAATATATTGTAACTGTAGCTTGACTTAGGGAGGCAGTTGAATTCAAACTTAGGAGGATATGAGGTGAATTTTGTATATATTTTATGCTTCTACATGAGCTCAAGGATGGAAAGTGTGTGAGGAAGTTTTATTGTCTACATATTATAAATCTTTTTGAGATTAATAAAACTTTGGACTAGAAGTACCTGGAACTTGACATCAGAGATACATGTGATTATCACATCTTTATGCTTGTGCTCCTAATGTGTATGTGATATCACTATAGAATAAATTTATGTTTTATGTTTTCCTCTATATGTTAAAGTGAAATATATGTACTTGATTTCATCTGAACCTGATGCTATGTTGCATATATTTTCAATTATTTTTCTGCTATAATCACCTTAAGATTCATCCTTGATAGATGCCCTGAGGTATCAGTGTCTTATTTATGTTATTTCTACTAAAATTTTATCTAATTGGTATAAATAAGTGTTTTCTATCTTTACTCTCATAAGCCTTTTTCCAATTCACCAAGTGTCCAACAATTTGTTGATCTCTGAGCTAGGACCCCATTTCCCAATGGAATTTATACCCACCTTGCCACCAACTCTATAAATTCAATCTTGCTTTAGAGATCTATCCTTTGGACGAAATCCCAAATCAATCCTTTCACTAATTGATTTGAAGAGAGAGAGAGAGAGAGAGAGAGCCCTCTCTAGGTTGGAATGGATAGCTTTCAGCCTCAAGTTGGTTTGTGGTTACCTCTCTGACTTGCCTCCACAACCAGGGAAATTTACAGAGTGCTAACATGGCCAAAGGCAGATTGAAAGGATTCAAGCTTCATGGTGAAGATTCTATAGCCTCCCACTAGCAGTTCATAGACAATACCATGCTTATGGGCATCCCAATGGTTCATGAAGCATTAACCATCAAGAAAAATTTCAACTAATTGATGGAAGCCTCCATAACTACTATTTTTTTTTTGTAAGTGAGTTTAAGAACCTGTATTACTAAAGGGTGGTTATGATACAAAAAAGGGGAACTCTCTGGTCTTCCAAAAAGGAAACCAGGCCAGGGGCTCCCGAGTTGGGTTTTCTAAAATAGGCAAGGGGTAGGACTGGACTGCCACCATGGGAAACCAACCTAGTCCTACCATATCTAGTTTTTTATAGTATAAGCACAACAAGAATGAAAAGGATAAACAAAATAATAGTAACAGAAGATGAGATTGACACAGGACTGAACCGACTAACTTGACAATAGACTAACTAGACACTAGTCCAGGATGATGATATGTTTCTTTCCTTCATCCACCTAGCCCTTGTTCTCCTCCTTTTGGGGGACTGTGCAAGTCTTTCTGATATGTGCTGGCGCTCCTTTCCCGTCAGTTGGCGTGATGTCCATGTGATGGACGTAGCATAGGTAGAGGTGGAATTGAGTAGCCAACTACTCCAACTTGGATTTCTCGTCTATCTCGACCTCAGTTAGCAGTTTGATAATGGTTTCCAGACTACTGAGGCACCTCAAGATTTCGTTCAATAGTTTTGTGTGTTCTTTGTTGTTCTCCCGTCTGGTGTCCTCCCTCTCCGAGCTCACTTTGCCAATCAAAATCTTTGTTTTCCATGCCATCTCCACCGTTTTGTGGTAGAGGGTTTCCCAGGGCTGCGTGGCTCCTGGGTCAGTTACCCAGTCCACTTCCTGAGCCTGAGCATCCCATGTTTTGCCCTTGCGCTTTTCATTGATTGCCTTCTTAACCCAGGTAATGGTTGCCTTTCCTTTCGGTGCAACCAGAGTATGAAAGGTGCCCTTCGCATATTTTTCCACCTGCTCCATCCTTGAAACTCGCCGAGGATTGTTCAAAGTTCCCTTCCCCTGGGGGTTTCTTTTGTTGTTCGTTCGCTTCATTCGCACTATCCCGTCTGGCCTATGGATGCTCCTTTGCTGGGTTCTCAACCTGATCCTGTCTACTCAGGGGTTCCTCCTTTCCCTGCCCTTGTGTATTTTGGTAGCCTCTGCAATTGATCTCTTTTGTTTTCCTCTCTTCCTATTGTTTGTTCTCTTATTGAACTTTCCTTGGTGTGGGCTCGTCCTTCCAATCATGGTCTGCCCATAGAGGTGAAACTTCCAGTCCCTTTTCCCCATCACGGTACATATGATCATGATGACTCGACCGTTATTCCTGTACTGGCCCTTGCCCCTGCTCGCTTGATATCCTACTGGGAAACTCCCCGTACCTGGTCCTTGGCATGGTGGATCAATATTGGTCCGTGTCAATCCCTCTTTCCTTACGTAATTAGCTGCCTGTTGTTTGTCGTCGATACTTTCCCACAGGCTTTCACCTCAAATCTTATTGTTGACACGATCTTGTTTCCGTACCCTCACCTGTTGTATAATTTGATCCGACATTGTGATTGGTAGTTGAGTGTTGGGAAATCATATCCTGCCTGGGTCCTTCGAGCCTTTCGCTGCCCTCCTCGATGTGACCTTCCTTGCTTAAGTTGTTGTCCGGATCTTTTGTCGCTAGTTGGGTGCAATCCATTCTAAATTGCCCTTGCAGGATGTTGATCCAAGTAGTATCTAGTTCTGGTAATTCCTTGCTAACCCCCTCGTTAGAAATTTTTTCTGCTAGGCCATTTGCTAACCTGCGTACCCAACACAACTCCATAGTATTAATCGTTTGCAAATTCTCTTGGATTTTTTGTAGGGAGTGTGCCAAGCACCAGTGTTTCTGAACCTTGCACACTCTAGTGCCATTTTGGAGTCTCTTCATCGTGTTCATGACCAGGGTGGAGTCACCTTCCACGATAGTGTTGGTCATCCTTTCTTCGCTTAGAATTTCAAGACCGAGCTCCAGGGCTCCAAATTCCACTGCGTTGTTGGTTGAGTTTCCCAGGCTCCCATCGTACAACCGGATTATGTTACCCCCACTATCTCTGATCACCCCTCCCATTCCTGTCATTCCCGGGTTTCCTTTTGCCGCCTCGTAAAAATTTAACTTGAGGAACCCTACCGGAGGAGGTGTCTAGTTGCGCTCTCCTAATTGGAGTTGAGGTGGCCACCCTACCTGTGTGTTGTTGTGCTCATATTTTAGGTGAAAAATTTCCAGGATTCAGGAGTCTTGGCGTGTGAGTTGCGCTCTTTCAGTCTGGCAGTTGCGGCTCTGCACCGTTTCTCAGATTTGTGAGATTATTGCTTCCTTGAGTTTCCCTTCCTAGAGGCTTTCATTCCTAAAGATGCATCGGTTCCTTTCTTTCCATATTTCCCAGATGATCATCCCTGGCATGAGGTTCCAACAAAGGTTTACCATTTCATTTTCGTTGTAAATATCATTCTAGTTATTGATGGTTGCGCTGATGTTACCTCGGGTCCTATTGGATTGGCGGAAGATGCCTGCCGCCCAGTCCCATATCTCTGCTATGTAATTACATTCGTCGAGGAGGTGATTCACTGTTTCTTCTTTAGCTTGACAGAGGTGGAATCGTGATGGGCCTATGAAACCTCTTTTCCTTAGGTTTTCCCAGGTCAAAATTTGGTTGTGAAGTATTAGCCATTTGAACATTTTGATTTTTGGCCACTAGGAGCTGCTCGAAATGTTTCCCCACTGTTGCGCCGGGTCTTCTTGGTCCTGGTGCACAATGTAATTTCGGGCTTCTTTTAAGTTGAATTCCCCTCCATTTTTCCCGCCCCATCTTAGTTTTTCCTCTTCTTCTGAGACTACAATTTTCATTTTCCCCAATTCCTCCTCCACCTCTTTCGTTATTGTTGTGATCCGATCTTTGTTTTGTGGATTGAGTTTGTCCCAGATCCTCCATCTGTCGCGATCATTTTCTTTTTCCCAGTAGTGATGGATTTTGATTTTGCCTTGCACGATCATCTCCTATTGGAGTTCCTCCCTGTCCAGATTTTCCATTCTAGGTTCCTGTTTCCACGCGTCCTCCCAGAATCTGGTTGTTTTACCATTCCTCACTTCCCAGAAACTGTGTTTATGGATCCAGCTTTTGTTGCGCCAGGATAGATTCCAGATGGTTGATCCTTCTCTTGTGCTCATAAAACGATTTCGATCCTAGTCGTTGATGTCCGGGGCATACTTGGCCTTCTAGAGGGTTGCCCACGGTGTTGACTTTTCTTTGACCCATCTCCACCAGAATTTCACCCCGTAGGATTCGTTGGTTACTTGTGGGTCTTGAAACTCCAGGCCTCCTTTGCATTTTGGTTTGTAAACCTTCTCCCAGGCCACAAGGGCCCATTTTTCTTGCTTTCCGCTCCACTCCATAGGAAGTCCCTTTGGATGGCTCTTATTTTTTGGAGTATTCCTTTGGGAGCGGGAAACACTGACATCATATAGGTCGAAATTGCTTGCAGAACCGCTTTGGTCAGGACAAGTCTCCCTGCAAGGTTGAGGGATATGTAAGTCCAGTTTTTCACCCTCTCCTGTAGCTTGTTGTTCACTCCTTCCCATGTTTCCATTTTTCATGCTCTGTTCATCAGGGGAATTCCCAAGTATTTCGTTGGGAGAGTTTTTCATTCAAACCCCAAAATATTTGCTAGGTTCCTTTGAATTGCTGGGTTGGTATTGAAGAAATATATCATGGATTTGGAGTGATTGATCTCCGCTCCTAAGGCTTCCCCAACCTATTCTAAGATTCTTTTATATGCTTTCTCTTCCTTGATTGTAGGTGTGCCATGGAGTAAGGTGTCATCAACGAACTGTTGGTGCGTGGAGGTAGGGCAGTTTTCGAAAGGTTTAATGCCTGTTATTTCTCCTACTGTAGTTGCACTTTTTATGCTTTTGCTGAGTCCTTCCATCATCATAATGAATAGGAAATGTGATAGCATGTCTCCTTATCTGATGCCTCTTGAAGGCCAGAAGGGTTTGGCTGGGGCTCCATTGATTAACAACGAGTAACTAGTCGTTGACACTAGGCTGACAACTCAGTTGATCCAGTGTTGCGCAAAGCCAAAAGATTCCAGAGTCTTGACCATATAGTTCTAGTTAATTTTGTCATAAGCCTTTGCTAGGTCAAGTTGGATTATCATCCCCCCTCTCCTCTGGGTTTTCAGCATGTGTAATCAGTTCATGGGCATGGATGATGTTGTCCAAAAATTTTCTCCCTTCTACAAAACCCGCTTGTTCCTGGGAAATCAGTGAGGGTAGGAGAGGTTTCAGTTTGTTGGCTATGACTTTGGATATTATCTTGTAAACCACATTGCATAATTCTATAGGTTTGTAGCGGCCTGGGGTCCTAGCTTCATTTTCTTTGGGGATTAGCGTAATCATTGTGGCATTTAGTGCTTTCAAAATGGAGGCCAAGCGTCTAGAGTATTCCACCACCCCATAGACGTCATGTTTGACCACTTCCTAACAAGCTTTGAAGAATTCCACTATGAAACCATCTAGACTTGGGGCCTTTCCATTGGGCATCTCCTGGACCACTTGGTTAATTTCCTCCTCAACAATGGGTTTGTTTAGGTTGATATTTTGTTCCTCGGTAACTAGCCTAGGGATGTGCTGAGTTATCCTTTGTATGGCCTTCGTTCGATCTTGGTTGGGTTCCTGGGCTATCCCATGGAAGTGGTTTACCAATATATTTTCGATATCCTTGTGGGACTCTCGCTTGATCCCATCTTGATCCCGAATTTTTAGGATTTTGTTGTGGGTTCTTCTAGCAATGGTGGTTAGATGAAAAAACCTTGTATTCCGTTCTCCTTCCTTTAGCCACCTGATTCTGGACTTTTGGCGACATAGAGTCTCTTTCTGTTAGCATCTTGCTTCCCATTCCTGGGTCAGTTCGATCTCTTCCTTTTTTCGATCCTCTGTATAACCCACGTCTATGCATATTTCCTGGAGGTTCCTCATTCTGTCTTCAATAATTCTTTTTTCTTGGTTTATGTTCCCAAAGATTTCCTTGTTCCACTCCTTGAGTTTATGTTTGATGTACCTAAGTTTCTTATAAAGTTTGAACATCCTTGTCCCTTGTTCAGGTTGTGGCTCCTGCCACCATTGGCTGATATTCTCCTTGAAGGTGGGATGTTCAATCCAAAGTTTCTCGAATCTGAAAGGTCTATTTTTCAGTGTGGTTTGGAAGTTTTCTTCCAGTTGGACTGGCCAGTGGTCTGAACCCCCCTAGGGAAGGATGCTGTAGTCTAAAGTTAAACCCTGTAGGATGATGGACTCTGACACGAGGAATCTATCTAGCCTCGTCACTATCTGATTTTGATTTATTCGTTTGTTGTTCCATGTGAACTGGCCATTACTGGTTTTGATGTCCACCATCTCCACTGTGTCAATGAAAGCTGAAAAGTATTCCGCATCTCTATCCAGTCTCCTGGTGCCTCCTTTTTTGTCCGCAAGTGTCGTCATGATGTTGAAGTCCCCAGCCAGGATCCAGTGGAGGTTGCTGGAACGGGATTTTATGTTTTCTAGGTCTAGGAGCATTCTTCTCTTCTCTTCCAATGTCTGGGGATCATACACATTAATGCATAGATCACCTTCGTGTTACCTATGATTTGCATGTTAACCGAAAGTGTGTATCTGGTGGCTTCGACTGCTAGTATATTCATCACTTGTGGGATCCACATAGTGAGAATACTACCTGCCATCTGCTGTCCTTCGACAACCAACGTCTTGTAATTGCTCCATTGTTTTTTCTGATTGTTTCCATTCTATCTACAATACTTTTTGTCTCTTGGATGAAACAGAGGTTCGGTTGTTCCTTCCTTGGTCCGTTTTTAAGGATTCTTTGTTTTCGTGGGTTGTTTAGGCCTCTAATATTCCATGTTATAATATTCATTTAAACATGTAGGGGGGAGTTGGGAAAGAGCTTCTTGATCTTACCTGAATTTATCAGCAGAGCTCCTAGTTTCTATAGGACTACGGTATTTGATTTCCTACCTTTCTTCCTTCACGTCTTCTTGGGTGAGAGTTGTGGTTGTCCTTCGCCTGCTTTAATTCCTAGGTATCCTATCTCCTTGTGTGTGCACTTGAGCCCTCTAGATTTTGCTTCCTCCCTTAGGAGGAATAGGTATTGGATACAATCTAGTTGCTTCGTTGGTACATTGTCTACGCCTTGCCTTTTCCATTGCTCCAGTATGTCCGGGAGATCTATTCCTTCCCTTTCCACAATATCTCCAAGGTCAGGATCTTCCGTACCTACCTCGCTTGGTGTCATTTCCGCATCTCTATCTGCCTCCTGCATGGGTGTGTTGGCATCTCTGGTTTCTCCATCCATAGGAGTTGCACTACCGCCCTGCTCCATCTTATTGCTTGGATTGTTTATGTTCTCATTTGTGGCTTGGTCCTTATATTCTTTATCTTTTTCCTTTTCCTTTCCTCCTTCTTCCCCTTTGTAGGTTTTGTCACACCCTTCTGTTCTAGTCCTGGCTTCCGGATTGCTTACCGTTGGGGTTTTACAGGGTTTCTTGTTTGCTCTTTTTCTGTGGTTCGGCTTGATAAACCCATCGTCATCCTACTGCATTTTGGTGTTTTCCACTTCTTGTTTTTTATTGAGAGGGAATTCTCTGAATAGGTGTCCATGTTCATGGCATCTTAATGTGAATGGGATCTTCTCATAATCGATGCTTTGTATCCATTCTTCATCCCTGAATTCCAGGCTTATGGCTTCTGGGAGTGCCCCGGAAACATCCATCTCTCTGCAGATCCTTGCATAGGAGGTATATCTCCCTTTTAGGGTTGCTTCTGATGTCTTCACATATTTTCCAAGTTTGTTCCTGATTGCTTCGAAGGTGGAGGGTAGCCAGTAGTCTAGCGGTAGACAGTAAAGCCACATCTAGACTGGTACATTCTTGAAGGTTTCTTTCTCTGGGGAGAAGTTTTCCTTCCATGGCCGCATGTACTGTCCTCCTGAGGTGTGGAAGTATGCCCCCCCCTCAAAGACTCTATCCCTGTCCTCCAAATTCATGAATACTGCTGTGAAGAAGCCTTTTGAACCTAGGTGGAGTTCCACTTCCCTGCTTGGCTTCCAATGATATTTTATCCAGTTGCGCAATGTTCTTTCTATGGGCCACAGACCCATGAACTTACAAATTAGTGCATTCATCTTCATCTGGTCCCGGAAGAGTTGCGTTTGTGGGTCTTCCAATATCACCTTGGGTATCAATACTGTTTTAGGTTTACACGGGTTGCGCCCTTCTACCCCATTAGGGTTCTCTGGCTCTTACGCTTCATTCTGGGTTTCTCTAGCTTCTTCCCCCATGTGATCCTTTTTTTCCGGGTTGCTTTCCTGATTTTTTTCCGGTCCTGAACCCGAGGTGCTCGTCACTAGTTCCTTGAAACCTCTGCCTCATGGTCCTTTCCCCCTGTCCACCACTACCTGCTTGTATGAGGGGGTTCCATTACCACCCCCTTTGGTAACCATGTTGCGCTCTGTTGTGTCTGTGACTGTCAAACCCTAGTTTTCTCCTTTCTTGCTCCTCTAGCAACCTGGTTGTTGAATTTATTTTCCCTCATATGACACATGTTTTTGAGACTTCACTTTCCCTCCAGAACTACTATTAACCAAGGTAAGTCTCAAGTATTCTTTTTCAATACCCCACCTTCTATTCAAGCTAATATATCTCGTATTCTTGGTTTTCAACGGAGCACTCTTCCCTCCAAATACTTGGGGGGCCCTCTCGTGGATAACTCCCTAAGGAAAAATTCATGGGAGGATCTCCTATCACAGATGGGAAAAAAATTGATGATTGGTCTTTCAAACCTCTCAACCTCGTCAGTCTTTTGGTTTTAGTCAAATATGTCCTGCAGGGGTTTCCTATGTACCTTTTCTTGTTTTGGAAGCCCCCAAATATGTCCTTAAGGCCATTTTTAACATGTATCGAACCTTCATTTGGGGAGGAAATAAGGAGCACAAGAAATGGGCCTTGGTATCATGATCAAAGGTCTATCTTCCTAAGCTTGCAGGAGGCCTAGGATTGAGGGACCCAAGAGTGTTGAGTTCAGTCTTAGGATCCAAATCATGGTGGCGTTGGATAAAAAACACTCACACACTTTGGGGACGTCTCTGGAAATAAAAATATGCTTTTGGCTTTACCACTTGCAACCTAATTCACATGAACAACTCTCTTGAGGGCTCCTCAATTTGGAATGTGGTTTGCCAGAACAAAGCTCTCATCCAACAACACTATTTTTGGGGAATAATAAATGGGAAATCAACCCTTTTTGGGATGATTTTTGGAAAAATATCCCCAAATGGAGCGAAAACACTCACCTTCATGAGCTCAAGGCAACGATGTTAAGCCAAAATAAATCTCTCCTTTCCCATTATTGGCATCCTTTAGACCAAGATCAACAATGGAGAACTTGGCTCCCCAAAGATCAATGAATCATACCTCTCAAACCTCTGTACTGAGATTGTTTTTGGAAGAATATAACCTCTCACAAAATCAGAACAAATAATCAACTAGACAAACTCAAATAGGGTCACTCCCCAAGCGAGAAATTCTCATTCAAAGAAGTGTACAACATTGTTGCAGATCATCTAAATCTCCCTCATCAGAATATTTGGGGAAAAATATGGTAGCGATGCCTTTGGCCAAAGGTATCAACCTTCCTTTGGCTTCTGACACAAGGAAAAACTCTGACTTAGGACAATCTCTTCAAGCACAATTTCCTAGGAGACTCCTACTATTTCCTCTGCAAAAACCAGGATGAAACAATGGAGCACCTCTATAACTCATGTCGTTAAGTAACAACTCTTTTGGAGCAGGGCGAACTGATCTTTCGAAGATCCATCCACAACATATTAAGCATAAGGGACACCATTGAAATCTAGAATCCGAGCATAAGTAACAACCCCATTGTAAACAAAGCATGACAACTTCTCCCAGGATTCACTCTATAGGAAACTTTGATTGAGAGGAACAGACATATATTCAACACAGAGCAGATGGAAGTCAACCTTGTTTGGTTCAAAATCATGTAGGCCCTCAATGAAACTATTCTTATTCATACTTGGAAACATGAGGATTGGATTAGAAACTCCCTGGACCAAAATTTCCTATCATCCCTTAACCTTGATCCTTGGTTGGCCCTCTCAAGACGAGAGATCTAAAACCAACATCACCACCTATCAGATCGTTGATCGCCCCCTCCCCAAGCTTTACCAAACTCAACTTTGATAGATCCTCAAAGGGAAATCCAGGACCTGTTGGCTTTGGTGGTGTCTTCAGGGATGACAAAGGAAAAATTAGTTGAACCTACGCTGTAAACCGATCATTGACAACAATAATGTTTTTGAACTGTTATCCCTCAAGTATAGCTTAATGATTACCAACATGGAAGGTATCTCCAAATTAGTGGTATAAGGGGACTCATAGCTAATCATTCATATGATGAAACACATTCAACATGGATCCCCTCTACACAAGCGATATAAATGCTAGAGACTCGAATCAACCCTAGAAATAATCAAATCTCTCCTCCCCATAATCCCGACACCCATTTCCTCCCACGTTCATCGGTCAACCAAAAAAATTGCGGACATAATTGAAAATGAGGGTGTATTGGGCTGCCAGGATATCCTGGACAGACCATGGGATTCCTCCCAGTTTGATCCCTTAATAGTAAACTGCTCTAACCTCGCATAAGAGGACTAGACCTCCCCGGGTGGGGTGACAGGGACGCAAGGAGCCTCGAACACAACACCTCCTCACATGTTGATTATATAGAGGGAGGTTCAAGGCATTGATACGAGGTCTTGGCAATCTTTAATTCCTAGTCATGGAGGGTATGCGTTCATTCTTCCACCAGCTCTTCCGTGCCATCCTGGTTTCGACCATTCTCATCCTGGATGATATTGGAGAGAGTTCTGCACAGGTGGGTTTACTGCTCCATGATTATGGGGATGACTCATCCTCATCACATTATTTTTCTCAGTGGCGCTCCTCAGCCACAACGGACTCTCCACAGGTTAAAATAAGAGAACCAACTTCTCTGATGTGCTCATTCAGCTTCAGATATTCATCAACCTCTCTACCTTTTGGTGGCCCTATCCTCCTTTCAGTCTACCTCTGTTAATATGGTTCTGGCAATGATGCTCAGTAGAGGCTACCAACGTGGCTATCGTGAAGGGTGTCGAAATCAGGCAGACCCCTCCAACCCCCACAATCCTAGCAGACAATGACCGAGGAGTTTCGAGAGATAACTCCACCCAACCTCCATGAGGAAATGGCGAACGTCGAAGATGAAATCTTCCTGGAGAGGAATCTCATCCATGATTTGGAAATTGATGTGGAAAGGAAATTAGTAGCTGGGTACCATATGTTGAAAGTTTAGGAGTGAGAGATACTAAGTATTGGAAGACCACACCTTATACTGGCACATTAAGACATTCGTGGACAAAAATTTATTGGATAAGGACCAGGCCAGAAAATAAATCCTCCTTCAATTGGACGAGATACAAGTCCAGCTCAAGGAAATTAACTCCAGGCTCCTCAGAAATGCTACTCAGGATTCTGCTCCGCCACTAGCCAAATCCCTTGCCCCAAATTCTTGAGCCTACTCAGGGACTGGGAAAGACTTCTCTTGCTTAATTTTATAGTATGCTTTATCTTCTGCCAATCCGAGATCTGGTTTATCAACGATGCTATATTGACTGTATGAGGCCCATTAGGAATATGAACTGGCTAAATGATATTTATAGTATAGTTTTAATTAAGAATCTATTTCAAATGAGATGTACATATGCTTTATACCACTGCTGCTGGTTTGGTTTCCCCAGTGGCAGGTCAATAGGGAAGTGGCTTTTGTATCATTTTTCTAATTTTGATAAATACAAATAAAACTGTGTGCTTACAAAAAAGAACATCAGCCTCAAATATAACCGACTCACCCTGTCATGAGCCTTGGATAAATCAACTTTTACCACCATTGTTTTAAGAATTATGGTTTTTATGGTGTGAAGGCCCTCTTGAGCCACCTCAATGGCCTCATAGATCTGCCTACCTTCCAAAGAACCAAGCTACTAACCTAAAATTGTCTTTGAAAATAATATTTTGATCCTCTTAGCGATGACCTTTGCAATAATCTTGTGGATGCAATTACAAAGAGAAATAGGTCAATATTACCAAATGAGATAGGACTATTTAATTTTTGGTATTAATGTAGTGAAATTGATATTATATGCAGTAAGCATCCTCCCGGATGATCTCATTTCCTTAATAACCCTGAATAACTCATTCTCTATAAGCTCAAAAAACCCTAAAAAGTTCAATAATCCATCCATCAAGGCCTAGGCTCTTATCCTTTTAAAAACTATGAAGGATAGTCTATGGCTAATCCTCCATTGAATTAGTGTTTTCCTCATCTCCTACCAAACAAGGAAAGAAAGAGGTCATTTTGATCACTTTTGCAATAGTTGACCTACTTTCGACTTCGTATAAATTTTGAAAATGGTCTACTCCGACCCTGGAAATATCCTCAAAATTTGTGGCCAATGTCCCATCATTTCGCTAATCCTCCATTGAATTACTGTTTTCCTCATCTCCTACCAAACAAGGAAAGAAAGAGGTCATTTTGATCACTTTTGCAATAGTTGACCTACTTTTGACTTCGTATAAATTTTGAAAATGGTCTACTCCGACCCTTGGAAATATCCTCAAAATTTGTGGCCAATGTCCCGTCATTTCTTACCACCTTCCAAACAATATATGTATTCTTTTTGTAATTTACATACAAATGATTTTTTTTTGAATTCTCATCTCCTTTATCAAGCCAAAGAGCTCTACTCTCGAATATCCATGATACTTCCTTTCTAGCTAAGAGCTTCCTGCTTTTTCCCTCAAGGTGATTTATCTTTGCTTTTAATTTCTCAAAGTGGTAACCAACACCTTCACTACTATATAGAACATCCAACTTGGACTCAACTTCTCTGAGTGCCTTTTCATCCCTTTCCTTCTTCAAATGAGCACATGTATTAATTTCCTACGTAAATTTTTTAAAATTGGATTCAAACTGGATAATAATTGATTCCCTTATAGTCCTATTATAGGGAATCCACTACTCTTAAACCAAATTAACAAATTCATATTGAACCAAGCAATCATGATAAAACTTAAAAAAACTGTGAGGTCTTTTACCAACAAGAGCTAGCTTAAGAAGAACTAGGAAATGGTCAGACTCCCCTCATGAGCATACCCATTGTCTAGCCTTGATGTCATCATCAAGCAAAGTCTCAAACACCAAAAATATATCCAACCTTTTTGATACCCTATCATCTCCAACTCTTTTTTCCTCTCAGGTGGGTTTAAGTTTCACTGGTTTGATATCATATAACCATGCATCATCTAGTTTTCTTGAAAAATATTTTATTAGATAATCAACTTAAGCATTTGGTCCCCACACCAAACTCCTTAAAAAAAAATTAAAATCCCCCCCAATAATAATTTACCTTAGCTTAACTAGTCCCAACTAAAAACCTTACTCGAGAAAGCAATCTTGTCTGTGTAGGGTCCATATATGTTTATGACCTTGATCTCCTTTACCAATTTATGAGAATAAATAAGAATATCCAAAACTAATGCAAATAAACAACAATTGGAATAAGAAAGAGACTTCCTTTTTCATGCAAACAAAAGCCCCCTAGACCTACCTCTAGAATCAATAAACATCAACTCCTAGCCCCCAAACATTCAGTTTAATTTACATACAACTTTTCCCCCTCCATACATAATCTTCCGCAATAGAATAATATCATGCTCGTGGTTATCCACAACCCTTTTTAGGGAATTTTTTTTAGAGGGACTACTCAACTCTTTGTAATCAAATTTAAGACAAATCACGGGTCACCCTTAATAGGGGCATTACCTGCTTTAAGGACCCCCTTGAAAGTAAGTTGTTTACCAACCAAAACCTCATGTATAGCCTTATATTGAGCCAAGGAGATATACAATTTTCTACCTCTCCCTGAAATCCTAGACTCTTCCCTATAATTCAATCCCAAAACACCTCTAGTCCCCACTTCAAAGCCATAAAACCCTTATTTCCTAGGTTTGAGAATATATATAGTAAACCCTTCCTTAGCCTCTTTAGAGGATGATGTCCAATCCTTACTCAAACTAATGGAATGATAATTTAAGTCTAAGGATGAAGTCTCTGCATCAACCATGTTTTTGGAATTGGAAACCTTACCCAAGGGAATATGAAAACCCTCAATGGAATCAAATAATGTGTTTAAAAAATCCCCTTTCTCCCTGTCAAAGGAAGACCCCAAATTCGCATATGACCATGACCTAAAAAGAAAATTGTCACTATGGAAAGAATCAAGATTAGGAGTAGGTAGGTGTAAAATATCCTTACCAATGAAATCTTTTTTGATACGAGAACTGTTGAAACTCCAAGCACTGAGAGTTGATGAAGAGTTGTAGCCACCTCAACCGATGACAAGATGCGATTTCGAGAATGATCTACAAGCATCCCACAACAATCCTTTATTAAGGAAACATCTCCATTCAAAAGCGATATTGGATGCTCTGGTTGTACCCTTTTCTCTACATGATCCAATAAATTTCCATTCTTAACCCCCTCCTCAGAATCTCCAGGCATTGAAGCTTTTCAAGCCCAAACCTTTTTTTGAAAAGGAATTCTACATTCTGCAACCAGGTGACCATAGGTGTGGAATCTCATGCATTGGAAGGGTAAACCAACATAATCTAAAATTTGCTCATGACCACATTCCCTTTTTTTAGAGTCATGTTTTTTTCTAATCCCTTTCACAAATCAATGCAAACTAGTGTATGAGCTATGACCATAGAGTCAGTATCATAGATGGATAAGTCCACTTCATAAAATGTCCCCAACACTTTCCCAATCTTTGTTAGAACATCTAGCGACCAAAATCCAATAATAAACATGGTAATTTAACTTAGATAGGTGTAATCTCCACATTTTTGTCTTTGCATAAAAAGTCATCCATTTCTTCAAGGATAGTGGAGCCAAACCTCGTTTCCAAAAGATGTTCATAAATTTCTCCACATCAGACATTGAATAGAGGAAAAACATCATCCACCCTCCAATGAGCAAATAAAAAATAGGATAATTTCCCAAGAGAGGCCCCCTATTTGCATCAAGCCACTCTTGTAGAGATTTCTCACCTTTCCTTCGACCATGAAGATGCCCAACAACCACTTGCCTCATGCATTTTCACTTCCTCCACGAGAATGATATATTCATGACGACTTCTTTTCTTAATGCACTTCTTACGCTTTAGATAAGAAACACCATTATCTCCACTATTATGAGTAGAAATACCCTCACCAAGTAAGTCAACCTTCAAACCACCACCTTGATATTCTGTTGGTAATACAACTTTATCACCTACACATCCCCCACACAACTCCTCAAGATCCAAAGAAGCCCTGAAGAAACCAAGACCACATTCAACATTCAATATGTATGTAAAATGATGATTGAATGCCAATTTTGACACAACATGGATAAGTTCAGAATCAACCAACAAGGAGTTTCTAGCCTCACAAGTACTCGAATTAGTGCATTCCTGTGAAGAACTTACAAATGGTTCGAAATTTTTTGGGAAAAAATGCATCTTGGCCAAGATCTATATTCAACCTACCATCATACAATCCCGACCAACCAACAAATGTCCTTGTGCTAGAAGGACAATAAAGTTGATTTTAAAAATCAAACTCACCGCTCGCACTAATTTTTTTGGCACATTAGTTAGGATTTAAAGAGTATCCTCTTCCAATGAAAAGGAACTGATGGGAGACAACTTTTTAGAACCTGACTCCAATAAACTAGGGAAAAATTTGACAAGGGGAGATGACCAAATGGAGTAACCCTCATATGGATATGTAGAGAGATCCACCAACTCATCCTCCATCCTTCAAACCCTAGTCATTTGTTCACATTTGAAAACACTTGTAATAGTTTTATCAGTATCTAGGTGTGGAGCATGATGTCCATTAACCTAAAAAACAAAATACCTAGAAAATTCACATTAAATCTATAAAATGAAACAACAATGTAGACCAATATTCATTTAGCATCTATATCAATGTAGATATCTTTTTAAAATTGCAATTTGGGCCCCTCCTCTGAACTCTTTCTCAAACAAGGTTGCCTCCTACATTAATACAACTTCGTTGGATAGTTGATCAACTTTTGAATTGAATTCTCTATATGTGTGAGAAAACAAAATTCCATCAAACTTGTTTTTTACCTCTAGAACTTGATTCATAATTGGGGCTAACATTGTATTATCAATTATATATTTACTGTTTTCCCAATCCATTAATAACTTGGAGTCTTCGTATACCTGCAAAATTTTAAAACTTTTTTCCACCATCATTTTCAAGAGAATCTACAATGAATAAATCTCATCTCCATTACTTATTCCTTATTCAACAACATATTTCAAAATCATATCATGAGTTGACTCAAATAAAATAATGGTCCCTGATGCACACATACCTAGAACTCATTGGCGTGCTCCATCAAAAAATCCCCATGCCTTTTCATAATCAATGATGGGTTCCTTTAATATCCTTTTGACAATTTTCTTTCAAGGTTTTCTATCTACCTTTAAACAGTACCCTGATTTTATGTGCTACCTATGGAGGAGTCATTTCCAAACCTTGAAATAACACGATGTTTCTCGAAAGCCAAATATACCATTTAACAAAGCAGGGTAAATCTTTATAAGGGATTTTAGTTTTGTTTGTTATCTAAGAATATATACATTCTACTCAAGTCAAGTGATCCCATTTGTTCTTTCCACTAGATACTTGTAACATTTCATTCCAAATAGATCTTGAAAAAGAACAATTGACAAATAAGTGATACATTGCTTCTTCACTACTTTTGCACAAGATACGTCTACCCGAGCCATTCTAAATTTTGTTTTGATAATTATCCAACATTATTTTTTTTTTAATAGAAAACAAAACAAAAAAATTGATTTCAGAGGGAACTCCAATTTCCAAATTTCCTTCCACCACTAGACCATTTATCATGTCTATTCTACCTCTATCTTTTCTCAATAACCAAGTTTTGTTGTGTACTCCAATGTACCCTTATTCTTTGTCCTTTTGATTACATCCTCCTAATCTGACAACTTGATGGCACTGTGCTTTAACAAATTTATGTATTGAGTCCATTCCTATGCTTTCTCTCCATGTAAATTCAAAACTTCAATTGTTTTCCAATCCCATGCCCAAGCATTTGTTCCATTTGGATTTTGTTTTAGTGAGAAAATCCCCATTGAATGTAGATAATTTTTTAGTGCTTTTGACAATGTATAATTTTCTTTGCATCCAATTTGAGGATTTTCCCCAACTGTTACTTTATTTCCCCTTACTATTCTCCAAGTTTCCTAATTTCTAATTAAAGGAAAATCCCTTATTGAAGCTTTCCATGCAATTGAAGCTCCTTGAGTACTTTTACTTTCCACCCTAAACCATTCTTCCATGGATTTGTCTTTTAAATAATTTTTATTCATCACTTTGCCCCAAATTACTTCATTATAAATTAACCTCTAAAGACATTTTGTAGCTAGGGCCATATCAAACACATAAATATTCTTCAACCCCCATCCACCTATTTCCTTTAGGGTTTCCACTCTTGTCCATTTGACCAAAGGAATTCCTTCCGTTTCCTTTCCCCTATTCCATAGGAAACTAAAACACTTTTTTATAATATTATTTAAAATTCCTTGTAGTATATGTGCAATGTACATCCAATACACGTGAATGCTATGCAATATATCCATAGCCAATACTAATCTGCCACCTCATGACAAGCATTCATGACACTAAATTGAGATTCTAGCTTCTATTTTGTTGAAAAACCATAGCCAATCAACATTTATTTTTTCTAGGTTACATTGCCTAGGGAAAACCCCTGAGTACTTCCCCTCATTTCTAGGATGGTACCTAGGGTAAACCCTAGAATCTTCAATGCATAAGGATGGTCAACATTAGGACTAAAAAATAATACAACAATATACTCGTTAATAGCGTAACATGTCACTTGCAAGAATTGAACATGGGTGCGAAGGATAAAAATCATTCCTCCCAACCACCCAAGCCAAACCCAATTGACGAGCATATCCAATCAACATACTTATAATCATTTGGTTTTAATTTAAAACCTAAATACTATTAGAAAAGAGGATCGTAGAGTAATAAAATAAAAATAGATGCGGGAATAAAACACAAAAGCTACACAATACAATAGAGACACAAATATACGTGGTTCATCCAATATAGGCTACTTCCACTAGAGAAATTCTCAATCCTTCCTTTATTATTATCCAACAAATGAAGAGATACAACCTACAACACACTTGCTGTAACTTCCTTTTCTTTTTCTCATAGTCTCCTCTCTCAGAATACAATATTCACTCACATACATCACCAAAATACAATTCCCTCATATACAAAAGAGGGTTTCCTTCTAAGAAAAAAAAACCCTAACATAACTTCTACCATCAAATCTGCAACTTAATGATGAACGATCCAGATTGACTACAAAATTACAATATTTTACAAGACAATTTTCCCAAAACATTCTCTTCAGGGGTGCTACCCCTGAACCCTCGCCAGGGGGGTGGGGGAGGGGATCCAAAATATTGTAGCCACCCCCCTAGAAATATATGTGGGGGGGGGAATCCCCCCCACATCCCCCTATCAGGAAACACGATCCAAACACAACTGAAACAAGAGCTCTGAATCAAGAAGATAATTAGGCTCTGCAACCAACAATCTCCCACTTGGAGACTGATCACAACAACTCCACTATTGTTGTACATGTTGGAATATGATCCACCTTGAGCTTGGAAAGATTATGATCTTCACCTTCATGCTTAAAGTCCAACTGAAACTACGTAGTAACTTAGGTTCTCCCTGGTTAATACCTTTGTTAACATGTCTATAAGATTTTGGCTAGTATGTATCTTTTGAAACTTCAATTGTCCATCTTCCAAAATAGATCGTATGAAGTGGTACTTGAACTGTATACGTTTAGTCTTAGAATGGAAGGCCAAGTTATTTGCAAGATGAATGACACTCTATCTGTCACAGTACAACCTTCTATTCTCCTGCTGCTTTCCCAATTCCTCCATAAACCTTTGTAACCAAATCATCTCTTTACAAGACTTTGTAGAAACAACATACTTTACTTCCATTGTTGAAAGTGAAACAACCTTTTGCAGTTTCAAGATCCAACTTACTGCTATTCCACCTATAGTAAAAACATACCCTATGGTGCTCCTCCTTCTATATTTATTACCCACCATATCGGAATCAACATATCCCTGTAGAATAGTGTTTGAACTTCCAAAACGTAATGCATGATTAGTAGTACCTCTCAAATACCTTAGAATCCACTTTACTACCTCCCAATTTTCTTTCCCTGGATTGTTAATATACCTGCTCACAACTTCCACTGCATGTGCAATATATGGTCTTGTGCACACAATCACATACATAAAGTTGCTGACTACTGATGAATAAGGGACCCTAGACATGTATTCTATATGCTCTTGTGTCTTAGGACAAATTTCCTTGGTTAATTTGAAATGGCTGGACAAAGGTGTACTAACTGGTTTTTCATTCTGCATTCTAAATCTCTCCAACACCTTTTCTATGTACTCTCTCCGAGACAATGTCAATTTGTGATTTTGCTTTTCTCTTGTTATTATCATACCAAGGATTTTCTTTTCATCACCCAAATCCTTCATCGCAAATGAATTAGCTAATTTCTTTTTTATCACATTTATATCCTGCATGTTAGACCTTGCAACAAGCATGCCATCTACATACAATAGAAAGATAATATATATTCCATTTTCTAGCTTCTTAAAATAAACACAATGATCATAATGACATCTACTATAATCTTGTTCTGTCATAAACCCGTCAAACTTCAAATACCACCACCTTGGAACTTGCTTTAGGCCATACAATATCTTCTTCAACTTGCATACCAAATTCTCTTTCCCTTTGACCTCATAGCCCTGTGGATGTTGCATATAAATATCATTCTCCAAATCCCCATGGAGAAAATATGTTTTTATATCTAAGTGTTCAAGATGAAAATCTTCTATTGCCATAAGACTTAAAATAGTCCTAATAGAAGTCATTTTAACAACATGAGAAAAATTTCATTAAAATATATACCTTTCTTATGTGCAAACCAATTTACAACAAGTCTGGCCTTGTACCACTTTTTTCCTCCATCTACTTCCTTCAACCTGTAAACCCATTTATTCTACAATGCTCTTTTCCCTACAGGAAACTGAACCAAGTCCAAAGTATGGTTATTGACCAAGGAGTCCATTTCCTCTTTCATGCCTTTCTCCCACTTCTTTTTAGTGTATGCCTGCACTCCCTTTTCATAACTTTTTGGTTCACCATAATTAGTCAACAATAAATAATACAATGAAGGAGAGTATCGTTCAAGGGGTATATTTAACCTGATAGATATTCTATCAACACTTGTAGGAGTTTGAGGTACCTGCTGCTCCTATTGTTATACATTTTGATTTTCTGGTACCTTTGGAATTTCATTTTCTTTCATTTCATCAAGCATTGTGTATTCTATTTTTTCCTTTTCCTATTTCTTTCCCTACAACTCATCTTTGTACCTGAACTTTTCATTGAATACCACATCTCTACTCCTAATGATTTTGTGGTTTTCATAATCCCACAAGAGATAACCAAAATCATTGAAACCGTATCCAATAGAGGTACACTTCTTGGATTTTTCCTCAAGCTTTGTTCTATTTTCTTTCTCAATATGGACAAATTCTTCACAACCAGAAGTCTTCAGAAATGAAAAGTTTATCTTTTTACCTATCAATGATTCTTTTGGAATGCCACCATCCAAGGAGCTTGAAGGCACTCTGTTTATTAAGTAAACAACAATATCTACAACATCCGCCCAAAATTGTAAGGGAAACTCTGCATGGAATCTCATACTCCTTGCATGTTGCATGATTGTCATGTTGATCCTTTCTAACACACCATTTTCTTGTGGTGTTCATAGAATTGTCTTCTCTCTATGAATCCCATGGTATGAATGGTAATTATCGAACTCCTTGCTGCAGTATTCACCTCCATTATCTGATATGAGACACTTCAACATTTTACTTGTCTCATTCTCAACCGAATCTTTCCATTTCTTAAAAGTGTCAAAAACATCAGATTTTTGTCGAATGTAATAAACCCAAGTTTTTCTAGTTGCATCATCAATAAAAGTAACATAATAATAAGATCCACCAATATATGATACATGATCTAGTCCCCATACGTCTGTATGCACAAGCTCTAAATTTTCACTCTTCTTTTTCTTCCCGACTCTAAGAAATCTAACTCTCCTATGTTTTCCATAAACAAAGAAATCCAAATCAACTTATTTAAGATATGGCAACAAATTCCTTTTGTGGTGTATCTACATCCCCTTCTCACTCATGTGTCCAAGCCTATGATGCCACAGTGCTATATCCTCTCCTGTAGAAGTTAAAGAGATAGAAGAGTCAACATTACCAGTACATAAATACAATGTACCTACCTTCTCTCCTTTTTCTATTACCAATGATCCTTTAGTGACCTTCCACACCTTTTCTGTAAATGTGGATATACAAACTTCAATTCCCAACTTCCCTATTGAAATTATATTTCTTCTCAAATATGGAACGTGTCTCACATCTTTTAACAACCGATAGTTTCCATTCTTTAACTTTATTTTTACCTCACCCATTCCAACAAATTTACATGGTTCATCATCACCCAAATAAACCTGTCCAAAATCATCTTGAAAATATTTCGTATGGGGTGTGGCACGAAATGAATCCTCTAAATATAATACCCAAGAATCAATAATATTATCTAAATAAAAAATAAAATCATCTTGTAACACATCACCTACTACATTTGCTTCCTGATTTTTCTCCTCCTGTCCATCTCCTTGTTTCGTTGGAGATCTGCAATATTTCTTCATACGCCCTTTCTTCCCACAATTCCAACACTCGATCTTTGCTAGTCTAGATTTGGATATGCCCTTACTAGACTTCCCACAATTCTATGGGATCTTTCCTCTTTCCCTTTGTCTACCCTTGTTCTCCACGATCAATGCATTACCTAATGTCTCACCTATGCTTTTCCATTGCATTTCTTCGTAAGGATAACACCAACAATATCATCAAATTATAGAGTGTTTGAGCCAGAGACATAGTTACTTACAACCATGACTACGCCATTCCATCTTTCTGTCAATGAGAAGAAGATTAGAAGGGCCCTAACCTTATCATCAAATTTCACTCCTACATAAATTAGTTAATTAATAACCATATTAAATTCATTTAAATGATCGACAACAGATCCACCTTCTCACATATTCATATTAAATAATTGTTTCATTAGAAATACCTTGTTGGAAGGCGAGGGTTTTTCAAATAGTTTATCCAATTCCTTCATCATCTCCTCTGTTGTCTTTTATTTTTAAATTTTGAAGGCCACCAACGCTTCTAGGCACAACCGTATCATTCCTAGTGCCTTTCTGTCAAGAACCTCCCATTCTTCATCCTTCATACTCGTCCACTATTTTTCTTTTCCTCTCAATGGTAGGAAAATATCCTTCTGATATATATAGTCTTCCATTTCATCTTCCATAACTGGTAGTTTTGGTCGTTAAATTTCTTGACCCTAAACTTTCCATCTTCCTTCATTGCTCCCACTCGAACCAAGAACCCTCTTTTCTTACGAGTTACCTTTCTCTTTGATACCAATTGTTATAAAAGAGGATCACAAAACATTAAAATAAAAAAAGATGCGAAAATAAAACATAGAATATACACAATACAATAGAGACAGATATATAACTGGTTCACCCAATATGGGCTACGTACACTAGAGAAATTGCAAGTCCTTCCTTTATTGTTATCTAGTAAATGAAGGGATAGAACCTACAACACACCCACTGTAACTTCCTCTTCTTTTTCTTACAATCTCCTCTCTCAAAATACAATATTCACTCACATGTATCACCACAATAAAATTTCCTCATACATAAAAGATGGTTTCCTTCTAGGGAAAAAACACTAACATAAATTCTATCATCAGATCTGCAACATAATGATGAATGGTTCAGATTGGATACAAAATTACAGTATTTTACAAGGCAATTTTCCCAAAAAATTATCTTCCTGAATCCCTGCCAGGGGAGGGCTCCAAAATATTGTCGCCCCCCCCTAATGACATCTACTATAATCTTGTTCTGGCATAAACTTGCCAAACTTCAAATACCACTGCCTTGGAGCTTTCTTTAGTCAATACAATATCTTCTTCAACCTGCATACCAAATTCTCTTTCCCTCTGACCTCATAGCCATGTGGTTGTTGCATATAAGTTTCTTTCTCCAAATCCCCATGGAGAAAATATGTTTTTACATCTAAGTGTTCAAGATGGAAATATACAATTGCCACAAGACTTAAAATAGTCCTAATAGAAGTCATTTTAACAACATGAGAAAAATTTCATCAAAATCTATACCTTTCTTATGTGCAAACCCATTTACAACAAGTCTAGCCTTGTACCACTTTTTTCCTCCATATGCTTCCTTCGACCTGTAAACCCATTTATTCTACAATGCTCTTTTCCCTGCAGGCAATTGAACCAAGTCCCAAGTATGGTTATTGACCAAGGAGTCCATTTCCCCTTTCCTTCCTTTCTCCCACTTCTTTTTAGTGTCTACCTGCACTCCATCTTCATAACTTTCTAGTTCACTAGAATTAGTCAACAATAAATAATACAATGAAGGAGAGTATCGTTCAGGGGGTATATTTAACCTGATAGATATTCTATCAACACTTGCAGAAGCTTGAGGTACCTACTGCTCCTATTGTTGTACAATTTGATTTTCTGGTACCTTTGGAATTTCATTTTCTTTGATTTCATCAAGCACTGTGTATTCTGTTTTTTCCTTTTCCTGTTTTTTTCCCTACAACTGATCTTTGTACATGAATTTTTCATTTAATACCACATCTCTACTCCTAATGATTTTGTAATTTTCATAATCCCATAAGAGATAAACAAAATCATTGAAACCATATCCATTATAGGTACACTTCTTGGATTTTTCCTCAAGCTTTGTTCTATTTTCTTTATCAATATGGACAAATTCTTCACAACCAGAAGTCTTCATAAATGAAAAGTTTATCTTTTTACTTGTCAATTCCTCTTTTGGAATGCCACCATCCAAGGAGCTTGAAGGCCCTCTGTTTATCAAGTAAACAACAATATCTACAACATCTGCCCAAAATTGCAAGGGAAACCCTGCATTAGATCTCATACTCCTTACACCTTGCATGATTTTCCTGCTCATCCTTTCTAACACACCATTTTCTTGTGGTGTTCCTAGAATTTTCTTCTCTCTACGAATCCCATGGTATGAATGGTAATTATCTAACTCCTTGTTGTAGTATTCACCTCCATTATCTGATATGAGACACTTCAACCTTTTTCCTGTCTCATTCTCAACCAAATATTTCCATTTCTTAAAAGTGTCAAAAGCATCATATTTTTGTTGAATGTAATAAACCCAAGTTTTTCTAGTTGCATCATCAATAAAAGTAACATAATAACAAGAGACACCAAGATATGATACTTGAGCTAGTCCCCATACATCTGTATGCACAAGCTCTAACTTTTCACTCTTCTTTTCCTTCCCGACTCTAAGAAATATGACTCTCTTGTGTTTTCCATAAACACATAAATCCAAATCAACTTGTTTAAGATCTGGAAACAAATTCCTTTTGTGGAGTGTCTGCATCCCCTTCTCACTTATGTGTCCAATCCTATGATGCCACAGTGATATATCCTCTCCTGTAGAAGCTAAAGAGATAGAAGGGTCAACATTACCAGTACATAAATACAATGTACCTACCTTCTCTCCTTTTGCTATTACCAATGATGCTTTAGTGACCTTCCACACCTTTTCTATAAATGTGGATATACAACCTTCACTTCCCAACTTCCCTATTGAAATTATATTTCTTCTCAAATCTGGAACGTGTCTCACATCTTTCAACAAACAATGGTTTCCATTCTTTAACTTTATGTGTACCTCACCCATTCCAAATAATTTACATGGTTCATCATCACCCAAATAAACCTGTCCAAAATCACCTTGAACATAATCTTGAAAATATTTCCTATTGGGTGTGGCATGAAATGAAGCCCCTAAATATAATACCCAAGAATCAATAATATTATCTAAGGAAAAAATAAAATCATCTTGTAACACATCACCTACTACATTTGCTTCCTGATTTTTCTCCTGTTGTCCATCTCCTTGTTTCTTTGGAGATCTGCAGTATTTATTCATACGTCCTTTCTTCCCACAATTCCAACACCCGATCTTTTCTAGTCTAGATTTGGATATGCCCTTCCTAGACTTCCCACGGTTCCATGGGATATTTCCTCTTTCCATTTGTCTTCCTCTGTTCTCCATGGTCAACGCATTACCTGATGTCTCACCTATGCTTTTCCATTGCATTTCCTCGTAAGGATAACACCAACAACATCATCAAATTTTAGAATGTTTGAACTAGAGACATAGTTACTTACAACCATGACCAATTCATTCCATATTTCTGTCAATGAGCAGAAGATTATAAGGGCCCTAACCTTATCATCAAAGTTCACTCCTACAGAACTTAGTTGATTAATAACCGTATTAAATTCATTTAAATGATCGACAATAGATCCACCTTCTGACATCTTCATATTAAATAATCGCTTCATTAGAAATACCTTGTTGGAAGGCGAGGCTTTTTCAAATAGTTTATCCAATTCCTTCATGAGATCCTTTGTTGTGTTTTCTTTTTAAATTTTGAAGGCCACCGACACTGCTAGACACAACCATATCGTTCATAGTGCCTTTTTGTCAAGAAACTCCCATTCTTTTTCCTTCATACTCGTCCAATGTTTTTCTTTTCCACCCAATGGTAGGAAGATATCCTTTTGATATATGTAGTCTTATATTTCATCTTCCATAACTGGTAGTTTTGGTCGTTAAATTTATTGACCCTAAAATTCCCATCTTCCTCCATTGCTCCCTCTCAAGCCAAGAACCCTCTTTTCCTGTGAGTTACCTTCTGCTCTGATACCAATTTATTAGAAAAGAGGATCACAAAGCAATAAAATAAAAACAGATGCGAAAATAAAACATAGAAGATACAAAATACAATAGAGACACATATATACATGGTTCACCCAATATGGGCTACATACACCAGAGAAATTGCCAGTCCTTCCTTTATTATTATCCAGTAAATGAAGGGATAGAACCTACAACGCACCTACTGTAACTTCCTCTTCTTTTTCTCACAATCTCCTCTCTCAGAATACAATATTCGCTCACATACGTTGCTGCAATAAAATTCCCTCATACATGAAAGAGGCATTCCTTCTAGGGGAAAAAACCCTAACATAACTTCTACCGTCAGATCTGCAACCTAATGATGAATGGTTCAGATTGGATACAAAATTACAGTATTTTACATGGAAATTTTCCCAAAAAATTATCTTCCCGAACCCCTGCCAAGGGAGGGATCCAAAATATTGTCTCCCCCCCGATGACAGATGTGGGGGGGGGGAAACCCCCCCATACCCCTACATTAGGAAACATGATCCAAACATGACTGAAACGAGACCTTTGAATTAGGAAGATAATCAGGCTCCACAAACACCAAATACTTTACACCTTGATCAAGTTTGGAATAATCAATTGGAAACATGTTTATCACTTGCAATTTTACCTTTTCTTCTAGCTCATTGAAAAACATTAAGGGCTTTGCCATGTTGACCTCCATACATGTTTCCTTGTAATATAATTCTAAAATATCCTTTGTTTTTCTCATCTCCAGGATGGATCCTTGTCCATTTAACATCATATCATCCATAAAAATCAAATGAAAGGTAAGCACTAGATATAATGACTTTATCCCTTGCAGTTCCCCTCTTCTTCTTTATTCTTTAATTAGCATGCTTAAACCTTCAACCATTAATACGAATAAAAAAGGGGATAAGAGACAACCTTTTCTAAGGCCCCTTGAAGCATTAAAAAATCCATAAATAGATTCATATATGAGCACTAAAAATAAGGTTGAGGAAAAACAACCCATAACCCAAGCGACAATTTGCATATTCACTTCCATTTGAAGCAACAACACCCTGAGATAAAGCTAAATCACCTTATCATAAGCTTTGGCCAAATCAATTTTAATCACAATTATTGGAATTTTATGAGCCTTGATTGTGTACACTCCTTCGTATGTTACTCCCACAACATCATGGATTTTCCTATTGAATTTAAAGCCAAACTTTTCATATTAAATAACACCAAATTAAATCCATTTAAGCTTGTTAGCAATACTTTTAAAATAAATTTATAAACAAAATGGAATAAGGAAATGGGCCTAGATTCTTCAAAGGAAGTGGGATTTTTTCCTTTGGGTATGAGAGCTATAAATTTAGAATTTAAGGTTCCTAAAATATTCCCTGATTTTCTAAAATCCTCTAATATTATCAGTAAATACCCCTCCAACATATCATAAAAACCAAGGAAAGATTCAATTGTCCAACCAATAGGTCTTGTCATATTTTCCTTTTTGAAAGAGGCTCAGACTAATTTCAACACTTCTTTTGTGATTTATGCTTCTAACTCCAAGTTTATATTATCATCAGTAATCTAGGGAGAGTCTTATAATTCTCATAATTTCACCAATACTTGCATTCTTAGGATCTTTGAAGAAATTTTTAAAGTATTGTTTACCAACTTCTGCAATTTCCTTGGAGGATTTGGCATTGGTTCCATTAGACTTATCTGCCTCCCATATTGTATTAAATTTCTTTATGTAATTTTCATACTTGTGAAAAACAATTGTGTTGTAGTCCCCTTTTGTTAACCATATGGCTTTGCTCTTGAGCCTCTAGTTTGCTCTCTCCTTGTTAATAAGTTCCTAATTTTCCCCTTCAAGTTCTTTTAAGGATTATAACTCCTCCTTAGAGAATACCCCTTCCTCAATGTTTTCAAAAATGGATTTTTCTTCCTACTTCTACTTCCTTGAGTTTCTTTTGGTTCGTCAAAGGATGGTTTTTGGCCCAGCCTCCTCCTGCCACTTTTAAACCTTTTAGGATGCCAACAAACTGTTTCATTGCAGAATATCTATAATTTCTATCAAAAACCTTCCATGACTTGATCACAAATCCTAAAATCCTCCTCCATTAATCGAGAATGGATAATATTTAAAGGGATCAGAGGTTTTCCAATCTCCTGGATAAATTTGCAAAAGTATATGCAAATGATTGGATGAGCCTCCATAACAGGTCCATGATTTTATCTTATTAATGTCCTCCATAAAAATTTCTGCAACAAGAAATGTATATGACCTCTTAGATATCCTCTTGCTCCATCTTTTAGCATTCCTCCATCTTGGATCAATTTTAACATCTTCCACATCAATGAGGTTTTCAACCTCAAAAAAGTGAGTAAAAATGTTTGCAAGTGGGTCATATCTTGCCACCTCTCCCCATATATCCCTTTGGTTGAGAGAGAGATTGAGTTCCCCTCCCATTATAACATTTTAACCTTTTATAGTACCTTTATCTCATAGGCCATCCCAATAGGGTTTCTTGTCCCCACAAGGCCCATAAACATTTATTAATTTAAACACATTCCCCAATGCTTTAGATCTCAATTCTACTACTATACCTGAATGTAAAACATTGGTAGAAATTGGATCAAAATTTTCATTTCAACTAGTTACCAACCCCCTTGACAAACCCTCAACATATACCAAACAAATTCCCAATATTTCAGAACAAAAGATGAAAACTCCACCACTTTCAACCTAACACAGATGTTTTCTTGGAAATAATACCAACATCTAGATTATATACTATGAAAAGCCTTTTTAGGGCTTATTATTTTAGGGCACTCCTGAACCCCCTTGAATTTAGGGATAAAATTATGATTTGGGCACTAGTTGAGGGGTCTTTTATGCTCTAATGACCCCATTGGTAGTTAATTGTTTTCTCTCTTTGTTTTCCTTTTTAGCCTAAGATTTAGCGAAGGATATTTGTTATTTTATCCCAACAAAATTTGGGATGTCCTGGTCTAAGGCTCATCCTCCTTCCAATACCGATGACTCCAAGAAATATTTTTTTGATCTTAATATATATGAGGAATTTAGAGTTACTTTAAGAGTTTTTTTAGATATTCCTTGAGATGAATAATTGTATGATGTTCAACAAGAGATCCTTCCTCAAAAGGGAAAAATTTAGGAAAATTTTCCACAGAGTTATTCTCAAGGTTAAAAATCTTGACTTCTAGACCAAGGTGTTTTTTGAGGGTTCTCCAACCTTCAGGGATGACAATAGGGCCAAATTTTTTTATAGGGATATCTAGGACCTTAGGGCTGCTACCTCTAGAGACCTCCTTTCTCATATGATCAAATCGATCACACCCAATGGGATAAGTGTCACTATAAGTGTAATCCTTTATGCACAAAGATGGGTTTGAGATAAGCATACCTTTTTTGGTCGTTGATAATCCTTGCTTGTTATGAACTGGATTTACAACTTGAAGTTGCTCCACACGTAAAAGGGAAAAATGATCCTATTTTTGGATTTGAATGATGGAAAGAGTCTAAGACTTAACTTTCTTCATTTGAATATCTCATCATCTTATCTGGAGATTTTTTCAAAGTATTTGAGGGAAATTTATTTTTTATCCACACCTTCTTCTTCTTAGTAAACCCCCGCAATCTTCCCATGGATGCCCAACTTCATGGAAAACACCACATTTAAATGAAATTTTCCAAAAATATAGATTTTGAGAAAATGATTAGGTTCTTATTTCGATATCCATTTTGGTAGGGAGACCCTCTCTTGGGTATATCTCTACCAATATTTTGAACATCCTACAATCCTTTTTTTCCCAACAATTTTCCTCCAGAGAAATGAAGCACCCTAAAGATCTCCCACTTCCTTTGAGAGTCTTCCTACTCCAAAGTTCAATTGGAAGGCCTAGTAATAGTACACAATTTTGTTGCATGTAGGTTGGCTCCTTCCTTGGGTCAAAACTAGGCTTCTGCATCTTTAAAGAAATACCTAAAGGACCCCATAACCAATCCTTATGGAGAAGTGTTTTTACATCACTACCATTTTTTACCATGAAACAAATCCACCCATGAACTAGAAAATTAAAGACAAGAATATATCTTAGCATACGTATCCAGACTTCTTCCATCCATAGCTTCAAATATTCCTCCTTTACAAATTTTCCCATGAACCTCCTGACTAAATCCTTCTCCATCAACCATTTAACCTTAGACATTCCCACTACCATCTTAATTCTCTTAGGCTTGATTCTTAAACATTTTTGTTTCCTAGATCTTCACTACCTTGATTTATTAAAACATAGAAATCATCATTAATAAGCTTAATCATTACCATACACATAATACATTTTACAAATGAAACAACATGAACATGAACATCATATGAAAATGCATAATAAACATGGAGGACATTATAAAAAACAATTTACATGTCAAATATGCATGCCAAATTATATACATCGTAGCAATCAATATACATGTCAACTTATGCTAGGTTTTGCACCGAACTTAGAGACATTAGTACCTTAAATAGGTAAGAAATAAACAACATTTTGATATATCACTCCAACAACATATATATCACTCGATAATACCATATCAATTATAGGATCTAGCTAGTGCAATAGGTGGTGCAACTAGTTGTGTGAGTGGGGGAGGAGTTGGGGAAGGAGATGGTGGAGGAGGTGGAAGAAGAGAGATGGGCCCTTAATATATGGGGTAGGTTGAGGGAACCGAAAATATGACACATTAATTACTCCATATCATAGGGAAGGCTCACATGTATTTTTGCAAGCTCAAGGTCTTTCCTCAAGGTCGCATTGGCACCACTCTGGAGCAAGGAATCATTCTACATAATTGATTCATCACCTGCTAATAAAATATACATTCTAGTCTTGACGACATGCCAAGTCTTTGCGCTTGAAATAAATCATTGGCCTCAACCATCTCTCCATTAGGCTAGGGAGGCCCCTCACCAACAAATAAGCCAATATCTATAAAATATTGGACAACAATAATTAGAGAATTTAAATAAAATCTTATAACCAACTGCATGTGCACTAAATAAGACAAAAAACTATGCAACAAAATTAATCAAAACATAATTATAATATCACTTCTTGCATCTAGTGGCTTGTCTTGACTAGTTAGGATTTTCATACATCCTCGTAGTCCATCCCTACATATGGATATTATACAATATTAATGATGTAATCATCCTCACTAGCTAACATATCCAAACCCTCCGAACTCATCAACCTACATGGGTACTCTATATACCCCCTCTTGAGCAACATCTAACCCCACATGCTCATATAGAAATTATTCATCGACTTAAGAGGGAGGTGATTGAATTTTGGTCGATTCACTTGAAACCTCTCAAAAAATAAAGTAAATAATTCTAAAGCAAAGGGGAAGACGTGTCTCCCGTCAAACACACTATGACAATGATCTAGAGTAATATAAAACCATCATAAAAATATGGTAGACCACTTAGTATAGGCTTGTAAATGAACAATCTACATAGTGCATTAGAGGTTAACTAATGTGTTTCCCATCAAAGGTATGGTATGCTAGTGATGTGATAATAAGGGATAAGTACCTAACCTCCTCTACTTTGAAAGAATGTAAACTCAACATGCCCCCAACAACCAAGAAGTCACTGGGGTTAGTGATGTCCACACTAACATATCTTCACACATATTCCAACTCACTCTCTCCCGCAATTCTAGGAAGTAGATTAGGAAATGGGGGAATCATCC
>ML785257.1:26945-68081 GCA_009831015.1 Picea engelmannii
TACATTTTTTCTTCCAAGCTCTACTACACCTTCTCCAAGTATTTTGGCAGATGAGTCATCTCCAAATGCAACATTGCCACCCTTTCTCTTCAAGCTGATGAATTTGTCTTGATCCCCGGTCATGTGTGAAGAACATCCATTGTTTATGTACCATTCATCTTCTTCTTTACGTTCTTCAGCGGTTAAAGCTATTCGACAATATTCATTGTTTGGAATATCTTTCCCTCTCCATACTATGGTTGGCATAGGGACATCTTCATTCATATATATGTGATATCGTGATTTGTGACAAAGATAATTACATTTGTAGCATACAATATTTTTGTCCATCAATGGGTAAAATGAATTATAACTTATGTTGACAAATCCATGATTATTTCCATACCTTTTGTTTACACCATTCATGTTTCTTGCATATTTGTTCCTTTCATTGATTCTGTAATTAATTTCCTTATGTCCAAAATTTTTGCAAGTATAACAGTGACCAAGAAAGAAATTTTGATACCTGGGAGTAAGTGACCTTCTTTGTGATGTAGTCCATCTGGGTTCATGATCTAATCTTCTATAGTTTCCTTCATACTGATTGAAGCTTCTTTGATTCCTAAAGGTAGGAGGTCTTCTTGGATATTCATCTCTTTTGTAATCATTCCTTCTTTCTGGTATCCTGGTCCACTTCTCATCAACTATCTATGTAGCTCTTTCTTCAACCTTCTTGTTGGTATTTGCATCTTCTTTGTATGAAGTTTCACCCATGCATCCAAGATGTGTTAATTATTTTGGCACTTGAGAGTTTCTTAAGCTTTTCCTCAATGAGACAACTTCTTGTTCAAGTTTCTCACAATCTTCTTCTTTCTTCATCATTTGGACCTTCTTTAATTCTGCTATTCTTCTTTCTTCTTTGAGTAGAGATTTCAAGGAAATGGTTTATTCTCTTAGTTTCTAAAAGTCTTATAATTGTTTCTTTAATCTTACAACTGTCTTTTCATGACTACCCAATTCACTTCTTAGTTTTCTACGCATGTCTTTGAGCTTTCTATTTTCAATCTCAACACGATTCAATTTTTTAAGATTCTCATCTTCCTATTGAATCATTTCTACTTCATGATTTTCTTCTTCTTCATTATCATCTCTTTCAATCCTTGGATGATGACATTCAAATTCAACATGTCCTACTCCTTCAAAATTAAAGAAAAAGAACCGACCTATATTTTCTTCATTGAAATCTGAGATGTTGAAATTTGCTTCAACTTCTTTTCCTTCTTCTGCTTCTTCCCTTGCATAAAGGTCTTGTATCTTGTCCCAAATCTCTTTTGTTGATGCACACGATCCCACCTTGGATTTCACTAAATCTGTCAATCCATCCAGGATGGTATCTATTGCCAATTTGTTATTCCTTTTTGCTTCCTTCTGAGCTGCAGTCTTTGGTTTCTTTAAAGGATTGTATCCTGAAGCAACCGAGAACCAAACATCTGCCCCAAGACCTTTCAAGTAAGTTTTCATTCTATTACTTCAGTATTCAAAATTTCTTCCATCAAATGGTGGAATCCCATTTGCAATGTTCTCTTCCATTTCTGCTTAGGCTCTTCCTTCTAGTGGTTAAGTTGTACTGAAGGTAACCTGCTCTGAAACCAATTATTGATATTGAGAGGGGGGTGAATCAGTATCAAGTACAATTTAGAACCTTTTTCAACTTATACTTAAACCATTCAATTATATCCAATGAGCAATGAACAATAGTATAAGAGTTACATCAATACACCACAGTACACCATGCACAATATATGAGAAATAATCAATAGTTATTGTTCAAGGGAAGTAATGAATTCCAAAGGTAGCTACAGCTTCCAAATGTAAAGGGAGGGATAAACCTCCAAGAGGAAGATACAATACTCCAATATCAATAGAAGGTTTAACACTCCATCCTTGCCCCTTCCTTCCACCCAAGAATATATGAGAGATAATAAAACTTTACATTAAATCATCATCATCAACCAACCATCACATAGAACCTGATAATGCTTTATGATAATTCTTCAACTTCTGCAATTCTTCAATTCTTGGAATACTTTGATCTTGTAGATAATATTACTCAATGTATTTTCTGAAACTTCTCCAAGTTTCACTCCTTGAATCCTCCCCAAAAGGAATTTATAGAAAGAATGGTAGACCTTATTCAATTTTGGTTTATTTCAGAGACCGAACTTGTACAGAATGCCCCGTGCTCAATATTTAACATCAAATTATGAAACTCACACAAAAGAAACTATAGTCCGTACTCTTTCCAATGAAATTTGTCCCACATCATTTGGATTCTCTATGAAGAAGTTGTGACTATTTTACCCAGAACACATGTTTATTGACTAGATTCTGAACTGGTCAAAAACCCTATCTTCCACAGAGTGTATCTCCATAATTATAGTGAATCAAGAGCTGAAACGTTTACCATAGGTACCATGACATTTCTTAGAACACATCACCAAAAGACTTCATCCTCCCTTGAAATCTAACCTTCTTTACTTATGATTTCCTATGAAATTTGACTTATATATCAAATGAATGTATAATGATATTTATTTATACCATTTATGTCACTTCCTTTTAACATTAGGGCTGACCTAACACTTTCTTATTTTGTAATTCTTTTCTTTAATTATCTTCAGGGCCTACATGTACTTCCTTATTCAATTCACTTTGTCATCTTCAAAAATTCATTTCTCCTCAACCATGAGGATCCACGTGATGTGCCACATACCGTCGGAAACAACATGATGTATACTATCCATCTATGTGTGTTGTATCTATATGTGCATTGTCCTTCATGTCCAAATACCTTCATCAATATTTCGGTCCAAAACCCATGACTAGGGTTGACATCAATGACAACAACCAATCTTCCAACAATTACAACTCCTCTCACTACTCTCCTTAAGAAGAATGCTTTTAGTTGGACTCTAGCAGTTGATGAATCCTTCCAAGACTTGAAATATGTTATGTGCACAACCCTTTTCCTAGAACTACTCCACTTCACCAAGAATTTTGTCTTGGAATTCAATGTGTCAAGGAAAGGAGTTGGTGAAGTCCTCATGCAATATGGTATACCTTTGGATTTCACTAGAAAACAACTATTGGAGTGAAATTTGGGCCAATCAATGTATGAAAAGGAAATGTTGGATATTTTTCATGCAATGGATCTCTGACATCCTTATCTATTGGGGTTGTTGGAGATATTGCACACTGACCTAGGTAATTCCTTTTCTAAGGTTGATAGTCCAATGTTGAGGGAACTTTCATAGATGAGAATATTCCCCTACAAATTAGGGTTCCTCCTACAAAATAGGGAACCTTCCCTCTTCAGTTTAGAGTCATATACACCTCAGTTACACTAGTGGAGGTCGCTCATGCGTGGAAACCTTGGTTTTATCACCAATAGTTGCATGATGACCTTAGTTTCCTCACTAGTAGTGTGCATATCTCATGCACGTGTCCAAGAGGGCACATATCTTGTGATTTCATGTGTTTCTCTCACTTCCACACATGCGACTCAATTAACTAATGATTTCATGGACCAACTAATTGTGACTAGGTGGCATATTACATATGTTTCTATCAATGAGTGTCTAGATATTTCTATATCACTATTATCGTACACTAGTTACTCATGTAGCCTATATATATTGTAAATTATTCACTCTTTGAGTGTGGAATACAATTAATACAATTCATTATTTTTCTCTCCTCTCTTATTTCTCTTGCAACTTTGTGTGACTTTTCTACTAGCTAGGTTCACTGTGAAAACTTCACACGGTATCGGATCCTTGATTGCTAGGAGAAAGAACATAGACACTTTATTTGTGGGTTGAAGAGGAAGATACAATCATATAGAATGGAGTTTTCACAAAAAAATATTCTTACACCACACAATTATTTGGAGTGGAAGCCAAAGATTCTACTTCTTCTTAGAAGTAGAGGATAAGAAGAAGTAGAGGATTATATCAAATAACCATATCAATGGACGAAGAACCTATTTCCACCGATGAGAAAAATTATTTTCTCAATAGACAAGACATGGCTCTTGGACTTATCTACATGTCTATTTATCATGAACTACAAAATCATCTAGAGGAGGAATCAATCTCAACTGTAGACGAACTATGGACCATATTAGAGTTCCTATTCAAGAATAAGAAAGATTGTGAAGATTGCATGCAGAAGGTTAAAATAGTAGAGATAGAAGAAAAACCACTAGAAGATCAAGGCTCTCAATTTGAAGAGCCTTATACATAGGTATCTGCACAATTTCTTTTTCCATTCATTTGAGGTGATGTCTACTCCATTTCAATTTTTTTTTTCTGAATCAAATGTGGAAGATATCTTGCATACATCTTAAGATCAACATGCAGACACTTTGTCATGTACCATTCATGTATCCCAGGAGACAAATGCAGAGAATCCCATGCATGCATCTCAAGAGCCACAAGCAGAGACTTCTGCATGGACCATGCATGCATCTTAGAAGCCAAAAAGGGGGTGGTGCACTTTAGATTCAATTATGAGACCTTTTGAACCAAATTTAAAGACAAAAATTGGATATTTGAATTCCTCTAAAAAAAATACCCAATTTAGAAAATAAAATCATCCACAACAGAGTTTGGGAAGTGAAGTATGAGCATTCTAAAATCATCACAATTTTAGGGTTTTTCTGGAAACGGTCACATGATTTGCAAAGTTTCATCCAAAATTCAAATTATATAGGATTTGGATATTCCTATTTAGAATAACAGAGAGTGGATATGTGAATACATCTCTTTGATGCATCTACTTCATGATATATGTACAAACATATACATCTTCAACAAAATATTCACCTAGCATAAATTTACACATTTGCAAGGCCTCCTTGGAGTGAAGGACACAACTACTTAGAAATTGATTTTCCTTCTAAAAGTTTTGATACATTGTACTTTGAGGGGGGGTTTCCCATGAGGTTTTCCCTCTTTCCTATATTTTTTTAGTGTTTCATTTTTATATGAATTTTACAATGGGTACCTAGCATGGCCTTGATTTTTGGGACCCATTCATTATGTACACCCTAATAGTGTTCAGGGGGGGGTGCTAGAGATATTACACACTCACCTGGGTAATTATTTTCCTATGTTGATAGTCCAATCTTGAGGGAACTTCCATAGATGAGAATATTCTCTCTTGAAAATATTCCCCTACAAATTAGTGCACCTCCTACAAAATATGGTGTCTTCCCTATTCAATTCAGAGTCAGTTACACCTCAGTTAGATTATTGGAGGTCACTCATGTGTGGATACCTTAGTTTTATCACCGGAAATTACATGTTCACCTTGGTTTCCTCACCAGGAGCTCTCAAATCTCATGCATGTGGCCAATAGGGAACATATCTTGTGATTGTATGTGTTTCTCTCACTTCCACATGTGTGACTCGATTAGCTGATTATTGCATGGACCAGTTAACTAGGACTAGGTGGCATATTACTTTTGTTTATGTCAATGAGTCTCTCTATATATCTAGATCACTAATATGGTACATTTGTACTCATGTAGCATATATTTATTGTAAATTATTTAGACTTTGAGTGTGGAATATAGTTAATACAATTCATTCTTTTTCTCTCCTCTCTTCTTTCTCTTGCAAGTTTTTGTGACTTTTCTACTAACTAGGTTCATTGTGAAAACCTCACAGGTAAATGATTCCAAATTAAAATTGATCATCCTAGCCTCGGGTATTTTTTGGAATGAATAATTTCATCTTAGGAGCTACAAAAATGTGTGACCAAGCTATTTGGATATGATTATGATATCATCTACAATAAGGGAAAATAAAATGTGGTTATTGATGCTCTTTCAATGGAATATGAAGAATACGGGTCCCTCTTTTCCCTCTCATTCATGTTAGCAGACTCTCCTCAAGTCATTCGCCAGGAATGGTTACAAGACCCCACACTTTCTAGCTTGATCCAAAAATTACAACATGGTCCTCAAGATTCTCATGGGTACTCTTGGTACAATGAAGAGCTTCGCTATAAAGGCCACAAATATTTAAGAAAACATTTGAATCTTAAATCCATGGTTCTTTAGTCCCCTAGTTGTAGGACAGTCGAAGAGGGGGTGTGCTATTAAAGAACTTCGTGTTGTTAAGTCACTGGTTCGAAATCTGCGGGGACAAAAACTCTATCCATGTTAAGGGTTGGTGTGGCTCAGGCCAGGTGTGATCCCTGGGTGATTTTGATGACTTAGATGCCCCTTAGTCATGGTTTCTCAATCCATAGGCTAGTCCCACAGGCCATGGACAAACTGTCAAACAAACAAAAAAATCCATAGTTGTTTATAAGTTGCATGCTTCACCCATAGTTGGGCATTCAGGGTTTACCAAAACCTATGAATGGGTCAAACATTATTTTTTCTGGGATGATATGAAGCAATACATCCACACCTTTGTGGATGAACCTGATACATGTTAATGCAATAAGGACAAAATAGTCAAAGCTCCAAGAACACTCCAACCACTCCTGATTCCCCCTACTATTTAGAGGTATATTTCTATGGATTTCATTGTTGGGTTACCTAAATCAAGCAATAAGTTGTTCATCATGGTGGTAGTAGATCATATTTCCAAATATGTTCATTTATGGGTTCTTCAATAGCCATTCACCACATCCACGATGGCTCAATGTTTTATGGATAATATATTTAAATTACATGGCATGGCTCACTCTATTGTCTTTGAATGAGATCCAACTTTCACCAGCAATTTTTGGAAAGAATTGTTCAGGCTCCAGGGAACCCAATTGCATCTTAGCATTGTCTACCATCCCCATATTGATTGTCAAATTGAATTTTTCACGAATTGTTTGGAAACTTTGCATTGTTTTGCATCTGATAGAAAAAAATAGTGGGATTAGTGGCTACCCCTAACTGAATGGTGGTACAACACATATTACAATTCTACAACTTGCATGACTCCTTTTGAAATAGTCTATGGGAAAAATCCACTTTCAATTCTCTCATACATGCCAGGTGTCTCCAAGGTTTAGGAGGTTGACAACAATATTACAGTCCGAGCTTCCATTATCAGTACCCTCAAAGAAAATTTGATCATGGATCATAATCACTTGAGTCAAAAAGAATATCATGGTCATTTCAAATGTCAATTCATTGAAGGAGACCAGATGTTTCTTCATCTGCAACCTTATAAGAAGACTTCAATCAAATTTGAAAACTGTAAGAAAATTGCCCCTAAATTTTAGGGTCCTTATACAATTCTCAAGTGAGTGGGGCCCATGGCCTTCTAGTTAGCTCTTCCCAGTCATTCTAAGCTCCATTATATTTTTCATGTCTCATGCTTAAAGAAATTTATTGGAACTAAGTACCAGACTCAAACCAGTTTCCCTGAGTTGGATGAATAAGGTTCCATTTGGTTGCATCTACAAGTAGTCTTAGACCAATGAGAGCGTTGTCTCCTTCAACACGCCATCAAGGAAGTGTTGGTTTAGTGGAAAGATAAAAATCTAGAATATGCCACCTGGGAGTCGGTTACCATTCTGCAACAATTTTCTCATCTCAAGCCTTGAGGACAAGGTTGTTATTCAATGGGGAGGTCATGTTAGGGACCTAACCTCCCTAACCCCTTACGTAGGTAGAATAATATATTTTCCACGTAATAAAGGATGGAATTAGTTAATAAGTCCTATTTAATAATGTGAGCAAATCTATTGTAAGAAGCCTTTATAGAAGCTTCAACTTCTAGAAAGATCTTCCTCTGGAATTTTCTTTAGAATATAGAATTAGTATAAAAAGGAGTATAAGGCATGAGAAATTATTGTATTAATAATTATTGTAATAGATCTCTTCTATGTTATAGGTTTCCCCCTCGAATAGGCAAGTGAATTTGGATTTCTATCAATAAAGGTATAATTCTTGGTGTTGTGTTTCTCTATATTTTGTTGTTATGTTGGTATTTTCTGCAATATTTATGTTTTCTTCTTATTATAATACATCTGGTACCTAACATATTATGTATTGAATTTATCAGATATTTCTATGTGATTGCGGTGTTTAGTTTAGTGTGAGAGAGTATGGTTTTTTATCCATGGTTATTTGCATTCACATTTTTTAATGAATAATCCCATAATAGTTATAATAATGTTAGTTTCACTCAAAAATAGACTTCTCATTAATAATTTTTGAATGTGAATGACCATGAGATAACATCTATCCATTTTATCCCAAATATGAGATCAATGATTTTCATAAAGTGTATGTTGCTATTATATTGTTGAGTTTATAAATTGGGTCAAATTATTATCTCCTGTATCACTCCCACTCACCCATCAAGATGTACAAAATCCATACAAATTGCACATAGTCCATATTCACCTTTCCTCTCTTACTTAAGCGATTACATCAATTCATTGGTTGATTTATCCTTTGCTAGATGAATTTATATTTTTCTGGGTGATTTCTTATCTACATGGTTGATTCTTCATCTATCTAGGTTGATTTATTACTTCTTTGGGGTATATTACTAACCATGGAACAAATTTAAATTTTCTTGCATAATTGAGGCCATATGATGTCCACACAAACCACACGCAACAGTACGAGATGAATTGTCATCAAGAAAAACCCTATTGATATTCCCCTCTTTCTCACTATTCTCCTAAAATCTGTATAACCTTGCATAGTCTCTAAATATATAGCCACTATTGTTGTTTGTTGTAGAAACTGGAGAGAATAAGGTAGTCTTGTTATGAGAGAAAAATGAATGTTCTTTTTGTGTTGGTTTTTCCACTTGGATGAGAAGAAAACCAACCACTTAGATACCTAGTCAAGCCAACAAGATACTGCAGTAAATTGTTAGTTGGTTAGTGGGAAAACAAACAAATCAAATAAGAAATAAAATGGAAAGATAAAAAACCAAAACATGCATGAATTGGCAATGAAAAACTAAAAATAGGAACAAGAGATAGTCACCAATGGATAGGATTTTGATTGATAACACCTTGGAGAAATATAGGGAACTTATGAGTTCCCCTCTTCCTCCTTGTGAGGGCCCTTAAGGTGCCCAATATAGAGCTCCTTCTCTTCTTACAATGAAATGATAATGGTAAATAATTACCTACCAATCTTCTCAAGAGGTGAGAAGAATTGTTCTTGCTAGGGATGCTAGAAAGATTCTAGGAGAATGATGGATTCTCAAGGAGCAATTTCAACAACATAACAATACAGATAAACTCTTAATTTGGTGCATACCTCAAGCTTCTATTTATAAGACTCACTCAAGATTTTGCAAAACTAGTTTCAAGAGTGAATTCCCTCATGTAAGTATCTCTTAACTAGTCCTTAAATGGCCCCAAGGTTGTACTTCAATCTAGATTTGGGTGGATTTTGATGGTACACTTGAGATGGAAGTGGGTGAGGCCCAAGAAGAATATTAAATGCATCGTTTCAGCATCTTTGCAAGTTTATTCAATGATAGTCGCACATTATGTGTAATTTTCATGAATTTGTTAGTGTTAGCCTATGCATATGTGTACATAAAATACTTTGGAAGACTACGCAGAAATTTAAGGAGCCATTTGTATAGTTGTTACACATTATTTTCATCATCCCTATGAACATTAATGATGTAAACCTATTTGTTTCCTTCAGAGGGGTCAGTGGCCTCAGTTCCTGAAGAGAGAAGGGAGAAGAACTTTTCCTGAGAAAAGAAATTGCATTTTCCCTTGTAAAAACCCTGTTAAAAAGGAAGTTCACAAGTTGCTATATAGGCAGGGTGCAAGAATGTCTGATTCTCGTAGGTTGCACCATAGCTAGGGTGTGAGATGTTAGCAGGTTTCTCTATAGGCAGGGTGCGAGAATGCTTACACATGGGAAAAACAAGCGTTTTCTCGAATCTTCTAGAAGGAGAAACTTCTATGGTGAGGTGGAATCCGAATGGTTTGGATCTTATTCGCTTTCATGATTTAGTGGGATCATCCTAACCTCCTCACCTTATCCTCTTCAACTTATAAAAGGAGAGGAGTTCTCATGGAGAAATTTAGCCTTGGTCAGCTTTGGAGCTTTTGGGATTGTTAGCTTGGTTAGAGTGGCTTTGAGATTTGCTTTGTCAAGATATATTGTGAGTAGTATCAGATCTATGCTCTCAAAATTCTTGGAGTGGAAGTGTGTGGGGAACGAAGGATAGTTGGAAGGGACCTTATGACATCAAGGCCATTGTTGTAATATCTCTTTCACATTTAATATGATACAATAATATGATTCTTTCCTATAAAGATTGTTGTGTTTTATTGTATGATTCCTTGATCACATACATAGGTTTATATTGAGTTTATGCTATTACTATCACTTTGGTTGGTTGTGTTCTTTTGCAGGTTCATCATTGTATGAGGGTTGGAATGGATCTAGGATGGAAATGGCGAGAAGAAGTGGCGTTTAAACGATATGTCACCTATCCCTCTTTAGTTAATAAATTCAATATCTAAAACTTAAGGAAAACATCATATTCTGGTGTGTTTTGTTCTAGATATAGGTGGATCTAGGGAGATCAGTTCGTGTCTGCACCTACCGATTAGTCTGATAACAATAGTTTTGTGATATTATGAATGAATCCTGCTAATGTTGGAGGTATGTTTTTTGGTGTATTGCACTTGTAATTTCTTCAGTCATCACCTATATTATTGTGAGCGAGTTTTCAATGATAACATATGCCCCCTAATGTGTGAGGTTAGGAGCATATGTATAGCCAAAATACATCATTGTTTCTTTTTCCTATGATGTCATTGTGTAGAAGAGTTGGTGATCCAGGGGATCAAAATATGCTCAAAATTCAAAGTTCTCAGAATTGATTGAAAACAGACTCGCATGTAGGCCTCATCCTCACGATCCCAACACAACTTGAATGGGTTCAAACATATGTCTTATGCAAGATATATCGTGTTCTATCCACTTTTCAAAACAAGAAAAAATTTTGATCACTGTACATTTTATATAGTCTGCACTGCTGACTATGCAGACTGTACTGGCAAGTGGCAAGGTGACCGTACTGACACATGTCAGGGTGACATGGATTGATGACTAGAAGAGGTGCTAATGTGGCATGGTACCATACTGACATGTGGAAAGTGGTGATGTGGCAGAGGCTAATGTGGCAAGTGAGTTGGCAGTAGATACATGGACCTATCTAGTTTCAACATGTTGCATGTTTGGGAACCAATGTTATGGTGCCACGTGGCCCAGACATGGGTTGCCACGTGGCACCCCTCCATAGTGTAAAATTTTGTTGGAGTCTGTGGAGGTTGAAACCAGGACCTCCACCCTGGAAAAGTCTCCATGTAGGCCAGGCCACCAGCCTGCCTACCATTTGTTCTTTACCCCATATGTTGTAAACTTTTATTTAAGTTTGTTTCAATGGTTTGGACAGGTGGAGAAAGGGCCAGGGCCTAGCCCCAACCCTAGTCATGAACTCACAAATGAACCATATGCCATATGTCCAAAAGGCATGGGGTTAAAAATGGTTAAGCCCTTGATTACACTTTCCATTCACCATATGACCACCAGTGGGCATGGGATTATTCCAATGGTTGCCAAGAATCTGGATTTAGAGCTAGCATGTGGCCACATGGAGGCCATGTGACCGACACCTCCGACAGTTAAGGTTCTTGTCACCCTAACTGTTTGAAATAATTCCACGATTTGCAGAATTTGTGTGGGTACTAGGTTTTGGCACTAAAATTCACTCCAGAGCTAGGTTGTTGACACACAAGTGCGAATTGGCAGAGCAGAGACAACAAAGAATTGGGAAAACTTCCAGGAAGTTATTCCTATTCAGTTTTTGGCCAAACCAGGTGCAAGAAGAACCCAGCTAGGGGTTTTTGGACATTCTGGAGCCATTGAAGCCATCTATTTTTCATTCTGAGCATTGTAAATAACTGATTTTGACACTTTGAGAATTAATGAAAATGATCCATTGGAAGCTAGACCAGGAGATGTAGCCCAAGAGAGGGGTGAACTCCTTTATCATTTATTTGTGTTAATGTGTTTACTTTGATGGTTGTTATGTCTATTTATGTTGCTTATGATTAATTAAAAACTCATTAAGTTTTATGTGTTTGTAACTTGATCCTATTACTCAAGCACATACAAATTTCACTTGCAATTTTAAAGAGACTCAAGCCTTTTCATTTTCAGATCAAGTTGGTATCAAAGAATAGGTTTTTGAAGGTTTGATTATTTGCAAGTGTTGTTTTCTGATGCTTACAATGTTGAATCTCACAAGAGGAGAAGGTCAACTTGTAGAGCCAATTTCTCAAATTTCAAGAAGGAGAACTACAAAATCACCTCAAGGTTCAAGGAGATATTCACCAAGTATGGCTCATGAGGAGAGTCACGAAACTCTTATTTCAGAGGATGAAACTTTCAGAAAATATTTCTATGATATGACAGAGATGGTGAAAGTTTTATTTGAATAAATAAATGCAAGGTTGCAAGGTGAACACTCAAATCCTCCAAAAGGAAATGAAGATAGCGATGATAAAACTCTAAAAGGAAATGGAGGGAATGGTGATACTCCACCTCCTTCACCTCCATATTCCACCTCTTCTACCATTTCACAACCACCTCCAAATTCTCCAAATGAACATGGTAAAATTCCTCCACAAACTCCTTTACTTAAGATTGATATTAAGTTTGAATTGCCTATGTACAATGGAGAGGTACATGATGAGAAATTGGATAACTGGATTTGTCAGATTGAAGTTTATTGTAGGATACAAAGAATCAAAGATGATGAAACTAAGATTCATCTTGCTTCTCTGAGATTGGAAAGTTCAACACTCATTTGGTGGGAAGCCAAAACTCAAGAGAACATGAAGAAACATGGTAAAGTTTTATCCTCTTGGAATGATTTTATTGTTGCACTTAAAAGACAATTTTGTCCATTAGCATACATACATAAAGCTATTATGGATTGGAAAAAATTTAGACAAGATAAAGGGAAAAAATTTCAAAGCTACACTCAAGAATTTAGAAGAAGAGCTTTGATTTTGGGTATAGATTTACCTTCCCAAGAAACGTTACTCAAATACATTAGAGGATTGCATAGCTACTTGAGGCACATAATACTTATGTTTAACCCTACAAATCTAGATGAAGTTTGTGTACATGAAAATCATTTGGAAGCAAAAGGGAGGAATGAACCTCAAGAGGTCAACAAGAAGCCTTTTGTTAAGGGAGACAAGGGAAAGAGGAAATTCAAAGGAAATGGAAGAAAGATTGCTTCAGTCAAGAAAGAGGGAGAGAAACTATCATGTAAACATTGTTCAAAGGATGGCCATGATGAAGACCATTGTTGGAAACTTCATCCTGAAATGAGACCCAAAAAGTTCATCCATAAGAGTAACCAAAGACTACTGCAACTACACAACATGATTTAGGTTCTAATTTGGGTGATGAAACAAAAATTACGGCCATGGGTTTTCAAGGTAAGGATTCTATTTCAAGTAGTAGTTCTTCAAGTAGTAGTAGCCTCAATGAAACTCAACATGAAAAAGAAATAATAGAGATTTTTCACATAAGGGTTATTTCAAAGCATACCAGGATAGATACTATTTTTGATACTGGATCTCAAGCAAACCTCATATCTGAAGACATTGTCAAGAAATTAAAATTGGAAACTAGTCCAGATCCTAAACCATACTCTCTAGGATGGATATGTGACAATGCCAAATTGCATGTGACAAGAAGGTGTAAACTTAGATTTTCCATCACTGCAAACTTTATAGATGAGGTAGAGCTTGATGTTATTCCATTGGATATCTGTGGTATTTTTTTGGGAAGCCTGTATTTATATGATATGAGAGCCATCTTTCATCGTCATGAGAAAAAGTATCATTTGTTTAAAAATGAAGTTGAGTACATTGTTAGAGCACATACAAAGAAGATGAATTTTTCACTTGTAAATGCTAGACAAATGAAGAGATTAGTCAATGCTAGTAAGAATTTTGTCCTCTTGATGATCAAACCCAAAGACAATGTTGAAAAATAAGATTTCCAAGGTTGTGATGCAAAGTTGAAATCTGATTTATATGAGTTTGTTAACCAATATGACGAGATGTTTCATGAACCAAAATGATTGCCTCCAAAAAGGGGTATCCAACATGAGATACAATTGCAGCAAGATTATCCTCTTCCAAACATTGGTATGTACAGGATGTTAGTCATGGAGAATGATGAAATTTAAAAACAAATCCAAGAGTTGCTTGACAAGATCATCATGCCAAGCACATTGCCATGTGGGTCACCAATTGTTTTAGTGCCAAAGAAAGATAGTACATGGCACATGTGTGTAGATTTCAGAGCCTTGAACAAGATTACGTTAAAGAATCATTATCCTCTTCCTAGAATTGATGATTTACTTGATCAATTGAAAGATGTTAAGTATTTTACTAAGTTGGTTTTGAGTTTTGAGAGACCTCACTTGTTTACTTGGGACATATTGTTGGAGGAGGAGAACTGAAAATTGATCCTTCCAAGGTCAAATTCATTTTGGATTGGCCCAAGCCCAACAATGTGAGAGGGGTAAGAAGTTTTTTGGGAGCATCCCAATATTAAAGAAATTTTATTTCTAACTTCTCTTCAATTGCAGCTCCATTACATGCAGTGACACACATCAAGAAAGTTTTCCAATGGAGAGGCAAGCAACAAAAAGATTTTGATGCATTGAAGGATAAGATTAGTTCAGCTCCAGTTCTTGCACTTCCTAATTTGACGCAGCCATTTGAGATCCAAATAGATGCAAGAAATTATGCAATGGGAGCAATCTTGGTACAACATTGTAAGCCCATTTCTTTTCATTCTGAAACTTTTAATGGTGTTGTGATTAACTATCCTACTCATGATAAGGAGTTGTATGCATTGGTGCAAAGTGTGAAAAAATGGAAACATTATTTGTTGGGAAAAGAAACTATAATTCACACAGATCATCAACCATTGCAATACTTACAATCACAAATAAATATACAACAAGCAAGGCACTTCAGATGGATGGGTTTTCTACAACAATTCCACTTGGTTATAAGGTATAAGAAAGGCATTTATAAAAAAGTTGTTGATATGATTTCTAGGCCTATTGTTAGTGCTTCAATTATTCTTAAGCATAATTCTACCATGCATGAGAGCTATGTTGAACAATATGCTTTAGATGTTGATTTTAAAGAAGTTTATGCAACTTTGTGTCATTCTAACCAAGTTGAGGAATTGGATTACCATGTTCATGATAATCTTTTGTATCATCTTGGCAAGCTATGTATTCCACAGGGTGAAAGATTCAACATCATAAGGGAAGAACATTCTTCTCTTATTGCTAGCCACTTTGGTGTAGGCAAGACAGTGGCTAATTTGCAAAGGTATTTCTATTGGCCTAAAATGAATGAAAGTGTTTCAAGATATGTAAGAGGATATTCTTTATGTGCTACAAGTAAGCCTAGAAATAGAAATTTGGGTTTGTATACTCCACTTTCGGTTCCTTCTCGTCCTTGGGAAAGAATTTCCATGGACTTTGTAGGAGGTCTACCTATGTCTAAAAAGAATCATGATTATCTTTATGTTGTGGTTGACCGTTTCAATGAAATGTGTATTTTGATGCCTTGTAAGAAACAGGTTATAGATGAACAAACGACACAAATGTTATTTCAACATGTTTGGGTACATTTTGGGTTGCCCAAATCCATTATTTATGATCGAGATTCTCTATTTATTGGGAACTTTTGGTCAATCTTATTGGAACTCATGGACACCGAGCTGAAAAAGAGCACAACTTTTCATCCACAAATTGATGGTCAAACATAAGTGGTGAATAGAACAATAGTCCAACATCTTTGTGGTTATTGTAGCCAGAAGCCTAAGCTTTAGGATGAACACCTACACTACATTCAACATGCTTACAACTAGGCTAAGTACTCTTCGACTCAAACATCTCCATTTGAGGCATATTTTGGTTATTTGCCAAAATATCCTTTAGATTTTATCTTTGGGAAAGATATTGTTATTGATGGTCAATATCACATTGATAGAGAAAATAAGTTCATTGTACAAATCCAGTTGGTGCATCAAATGGTACATGAACAATTGGAAAAGAGACAAGCCAAGTACAAGACAAGACATGACAAGCATAATGTTGATCACAATTTCCAAGTTGGAGATGAAGTTTGTATTTACATTAGAAAAGAGAGGCTTAAAGGAGAAGTGTAACATCCCTAGCCACCCACAGGTTGGGCCATGCTACCTTCCAGCAAGCATGCATAATCTAAGATTTAGTTAAACAATAATTAAAATACACAGTGGAAATACATTCATACAGAGATAATAATATCACAACAGAGAGGACTTATCTTTATAAAAAGGTGACACCAACTGGCTGCAAACCAAGGACGTTCCACCCAACCGTAGACACCACTACTCCAAATATCAAAAACAGTGTCACCCCCAAGCCAGGGCTATGAATCCACAAGGACGATTCCAGAGTGTACTTGGGTTCCCAAACCAGTCACCTCTCAAGCTCTCACAGGTTTCCCAACACCCACAAAAATCCAAGTACCCAACTCTCTTCTACCCATCCTATACTGCCCAAGAGAATGAACCTCCACCCTTCTCTGCCATGCAGTCCTTTAGGTAGTCCTTCTCCTGTTTACTAGGGCCTCTAGCACAATTGGTCTAGAATATCAATGTTGGAACTCTCAGGACTTGCATTTGTGAGCAGAACAGGGCATAGGCCAACGCATCTTAGACATGCATGCCCCAAGTCATGGTTGGATTTCACTAGCGACCATTACAACCAACTATCCTGTGGTTAGATCTCATCAGTTCCTTTCCTTTTACCAGGCCAAGACATAGGAAAGGATGGATCAATGGATGGGTAAGTGAGTGCATGGAAGTGCGTGAGGGAAAGAATGGGACAACTCAAAGGTGACGGAGTGGACGAGCCAATGACCAATGATCATCGACCAATGACCAACCCCACAATCAGACCAGGTACGGGTTTAAGTATTTTCGTGGGGAAATCAAGACCCTCTTGGCCTTCCCCAAGAAGATCATGTAACTGATCCCCTCCCTTAGGCAAAAAGGGTAATTAACATAGGAATAAACAATTATCCCCTCAAGCCCCTTCTCTTGTGGAATCATACCCCCCTATAACTCTAGTCCTTGTTCATCTAGTAGCCAGTGATGTGTTTATTATTAATAATGATCAAAACATTACATTTCTTGAGCATACTGGCCCTTTAATAATTGTTTGGGCACTCAGACCTCTCAGCATTGTAATGATACATTATTTAAAATGAGGGTTTGAAACCTAGGGTGTTACATCCCCTCCCCCTTATTTTGGCATTGTCCTCAGTGGATATACAAAATAGAGATCAAAATTTCAAATTTATTCAAAACGATGCGGGTACTCTGCCCACATGGAATCTTCATGCTCCCAGGTAGCATCTTCAAGACCGTAGCAGGTCCACTGAATGTTTACCAGCTCTATAACTCGAGTCCAGAGCATTTTGAATTTTTTGTCCAATACCCGCACTAGCTAAACCTGAAAATCTCCCTTTGTCTCTACTTGAATCAGATGCCAATCAATAACATGGTTAGGATCATGTACATATTTCTTTAGTAAAGAGACATGAAATACATTATGCACATTCATGGAAGTAGGCAATGCAAGCATGTATGCAACTGGCCCTATTTTTTCCAATATTTCAAATGGACTGCAGAATTTGGCTGCTAGCTTTATACAACTACCCAATTTCAAAGAGATTTTCTTACGCTTCACTTTCAAAAGTGCATGTTCCATTACTTTAAATTCTCTAGCTATCATGTTCTTGTTTGCATAAACTTTCTATCTATCCTGAGCTACCTCTAAATTCTACTTGATCTTAACCACCTAGTCTTCCATGTTCTTGAGCAACTTCGGCCCAAGTACCACTCTATCTGTTGGGTTGTCCCAACTTACTGGAGTATTGAATTTCCTACCATAAAAGGCTTCAAATGGGCTCATTCTCAATGACGCTTGATACCCATTATTATATGCAAAATCAACCAAGTGTAAGTAATCTTCCCACTTAGATGTCTTCTCCATCACACACATTCTCAGCATGTCTTCAATTGTTTGATTGACTCTCTCTGTTTGCCCATCTGTCTGGGGATGATATGCGGTGATAAAGTTTAGTTTTGTGCCAAATCATTTAAACAATCCCCTCCAGAAATTGGAGGTAAACTTCGTATCTCTGTCTGAGACAATTGTCCTAGGTATCCCATGCAACCTGGCAATTTCTTTCATGAAAATTTCTGCAATAGTAGCCATTGTATGCGTTGTCTTCATAGGCACAAAATGAGTAGCCTTTGTTAATTTTTCAACCACCACCATGATTGAATCATGTTTCTTACTCTTTCTGGGTAATCCTATGATGAAATCCATGGTGATCACTTCCCATTTCTTCTCTGGAATTGGCAATGGCTGCAGCAAACCTGTTGGGTGCCTATGCTCAGCCTTCACCTTCTGACATTCCATACATCGAGTGATGTAATAAAAAACATCCTTCTTCATTCTCGGTCAAAAGAACTGGCTTCTTACTACTGTAATTGTTTTCTGGTAACCAGGATGTCTAGCATAAGGAACATCATGCATTTCCTTCAGTACCACATTCCTCGGTTCTCCAGAACTAGGAACATAGATTATTTTTTTATGCATGACTAATCCATTTTCCTTTATCTCACACTCCTTTATTTTCTGTTGTACATCTCCCTGTTGTAAGTTTTCCTTTACCTGTAGGTAATGTTGATCTATAACAAGAACATCTAAAAATCTACTCTTCAAGTCTGACTGATGCATACTGATAGCAGTAGCATGCATGAGATGAACTCTCCTACTAAGTGCATCGACAAATTTATTCTCCTTCCCCTTGATATGCTTGATATCGAAGTCATACTCACTTAAAAATTCCATCCATATTGTTTGCCTGGAATTCAAGGTTAGTTGTTCAAAAAGATACTTCAGGCCAATGTGGTCTGTCCTTAATTCAATTTTCTTCCCCATGAGATAATGCCTCCACATCCTCAAGGCGTGAACAATGGCAACAAGTTCCAAGTTATTCGTTGCATAGTTCCTTTCATGTTCCTTAATCTTTCTGGACTCATATCCAATGACATGTCCATTTTGCGTGAGGACTCCCCCAAGTCCTTCCTTACATGCATTTGTACATACCACCAAACTTTCATTTGGGTCAACAATATTTAACATAGGTGCACTAGTAAGTAATTCCTTCAACAGATTAAAATTATTTTCACACTCGAGTGTCCATGAAAATTCAGTTCCCTTCTTTTGCAAAGAAGTGATGGGATGAGCAATCTTAGAGAACCCTGCTATGAAACTTTTTTAGTAGCTAGCTAATCCCATAAAAGATATGACGTCTAACATATTTCTGGGTGTTGGCCATCCTCTAATGGCTTCAATCTTCTCTGGATGTACTGCTATGCCCTGCTCTGAAATAATGTGTCCCAAGTAATGGATTTTCTTTTGATAAAAAGAACACTTACTCAACTTGGCATACAACTGATATTCTCTCAGTGCTTGAAATACCAGCCTTAAGTGATGTTCATGCTACTCTTTAGAATTAGAATAGATAAGTATGTCATCCAGGAATACTATGACAAACGTGTCCAAATAATTTATGAATTTTCCATTCATTAAGCGCATGAAAACAGCTGGTGCATTGGTCAATCCAAATGGTACCACTAAAAATTCATAATGCCCATACCTAGTCCTAAAGGTTGTCTTATGAATGTCTTCTTCCTTGATTCTTACCTGATGGTATCCTGTCCTCGGGTCAATTTTTGAAAATATATTTGCTCCTCTTAGATGATCAAAGAGGTCATCAATTAGGGGTAGAAGATACATGTTATTTATAGTGTACTTGTTCAACTATAAGAAGTGAATACACAACCTCAAGGTTCCATCCTTCTTTTTTACAAAAAGTATTGGTGTTCCCCAAGGTGAAACACTTGGACGTATGTACCCTTTCTTCAACAATTCCTCCAACTGCATTTGTAATTCTTTTAACTCTAGTGTGCTCATTTTGTAAGGTGTTTTTGACACCGGGGCAGCTCTTGCACTAAATCAATTGAGAAATCTATCTCCCTTCTCGGTGGCAATCCGGGTATTTCTTGGAATACATATTCAAATTCCTATAGCGCCGAGAAATATTCAAGGATTGGCCCTTTTGTATTATCTGGCTCTTCCACATGAGCTTCATACAATTGACATCCTTTTCTAAAACATATTTTCAGTTGTAAGGCCGAAATCGCCCTTATAGAGATGGGTCTTGGAACTCCTTTCACAGTGCTCTGTTTTCCATCTCCATCAAGACATGTAAATGTCTTTTTATGAAAATATAGGACAACATGATGCTTTTCCAACCAATCCATCCCAATTAGAACATCATAAGACCCCAATGGTATGATATTTAGATCATTACTAGTATTCACGCCATTAAGACTTATGGAACAACTTCTGACCATATCATGGATTCTTCTTTTGGTTCCAGTGGCTAACTGAACCAAACTTTCCTTTCCAAGTTTTATTTTCTCCAAATGTAATCTATCCACTATCTTAGGATCAATGTAGCAATGAATTTCTCCTGAATCAATTAAAATAGCAAAAGTCTTATTTATGATCTTATCTTCCACCTCGATCATATTGGACTGGTACTTTGCTTGTCAATCATTTAAAGCTGCATAGATTCTTCCCATATCTTCGACTGTTGTAGCCTCTTGGATGTTGTGCATAGTATTCACTCTGCCTTTTCTGTGTGGGAAATCCTTGTACATGTGATTTTCTTTGCATCCCTAGCATTGGATTGGTGGTCTTCCCCTTTTTCCCAAGGAATCTTATTTCTTGGATTCCCCCTTAGCATACTGATCTTGTCAATTTCTATTAGTCTCATTCCTATTGAAGGGAGGTTTGAATCCTTTCCTCCTCTAATCGGACTTCTCATTATTCTTGTCCTTCCAATATTTCTGTAGGGATTCTCTTCCTTGGCCTTGCTCATACAGGCATTTATCCTTCCTGGTGGCCTCAATCAAGGTCCTAGGTTCATCATACTTGATATTTTCCTTATAAAAGGATGGAAATTCACTTAGAAATCTTTGTATTTTCACTTTCTCATCACCAATGAACTTGACATATTTTAACAATCCTAAGAACTTCTTCTCATACTTTGCCATAGTCATGCTTCCCAACCTGAGCTCAAAGAACTCCTACATTTTCCTGTCATAGAAATGCTCTGAGAGGTACTCCTTCTGGAAGTACTTCTTGAATTGTTTCCAAGTGATCCTACTTTCATTAACATGTTTCACTTTCTTCAGTTGATCCCACCACGTTGCAGCCTTCTCGTGTAAATGGTAGGTGGCAATCCTGGCTTCCAGGTTTGAAGAATAGTTATGCAATTGAAAATATCTCTGGATCCCAAGAAACCATGCTTCGACATCATCTTCCCTTTCTCTTTCACCATCAAAGGAAGGTGGCTTGAGCTTCCTCAACTCTCCTTGCAAACTATCTACCTCTTGTTTCCTTCTTTGTTGTCTGACAGGCGACACCTCTGGACTGCTTACGGGATCATCCAATGCATTAAACTTTTTTTCTAAGTAAGGAGGTGAGTGGTGTCCATGAGATTTGATAGCACTTCTGGAATAACCAGCTCTTCCATGAGCATGTATTCTTTCATGACACTTGCCTCCTTCCTCCTTTCTTGAGTTTGATCCCTTCCTCGTTTGCCTCTACAACTTATTTAAGCTCTACAAAACTTGAGCATGTATCTGACTTTTCTCTCTCATCAGTCTCTTATTTTCTTCTTTGTAGCTCTGCACTTCCATCTTCAGGCTTCTTACCATTTCTATTAACATTTATTGATCTCATTTTCCCTTGCGTTCGTTGGACTCTGTCTCTGCATTACCAACTCTAGTATTCTGGCCTTCGGCCTCCTTATCACGACTGGAGGATCCCTCACCTTCTTCCATTTCCTCAATACACATCGTGAGTTGATGTGTTTAAACCCCTTAATTCTACAAAATGTGCAAGCGACCATTTTGTTAGAATTATGGATATGATAAACAAAATTGCCAAACCATGCTACAGGTCTCTTTCTATTTTTTTGTTCATGGAGACCATATCCCCATTCTCTAAAAATAACAGTGTCTTGTTATACTTGGTGGACACATAATTTCATCCTGCACTGGCACTTCCTTCAAACCTCTTCCTAGGTGACCACGACTAGAAATCGTGGATAAATCCTTCCTTAGCACTTTTCTGTCTCGAGGACAACCAATTCGGCCTTTAGCCCTCCTTCCCTCAGCTCTCAATATGCATATGACCATGGTCATGACCCTATGCTTAGCTAAAAAATCACTTGTCTAGCGCTTCGAGACTTCATAACTTCCATCCAAGACCGAATCAACAGTCCTCATCCTCTTTCACGATCAACAATCGAGATCCACTTAGGGACTCCACGCTTTGGAAGTCTTAACTTTCCTTGCTTGTCTCCTCCTAGAACGCTTTTTACCCGGAGTTCCTGATCTGTCGATGTGTGTCCTTCCATAGATCAACGACTGTGAATTGCTTCATCTCTTCAGGCTTCGGAAGTTTCAAACTTCCCTCTTGCACTTTCTCCCAGAGTGCTTTCACCCGAAGTCGACGATCCTTCGACGTGTGTCTTTTGGAATCAACGGTCGATAAGTACTCTAGCCTTCAGGCCTTCAGGAGTTTTCAACCCAACACAACCTGTCACACCTTTCCTCTCTAGAGTGACCAGTCTCTAGACTGCACGATCTGTCGCCATGTGGAGAAATATTGGAAGTGGACAAGTGGCCCAATCAGGCAGGTGCCATGTGTCACGTTCTAACTAACTTTTCAATACTCCAACTGCTCAAAACTTACTAACATGTGGAACACATCCCATGTGTCCACGTCATCCCAGGTGACGTTTTCAAGCCACGTCACTTCGAAATTCCAAGTTCCACATCACCCCTAGGTGATGTCATCATGCCCCATCACTTCGGCTCTTCGGGCTTCATAACTTCGATATTTTTCATACTATCACACTTCCAATCCTCCTGAACTTTGAATTCTCAAACTGGCCAATCTGTCACCATGTGTCCTCCTGGATCAGACTACTAAGATTCACTTCGGGTCTTCACCCAAAGTCTAGGGATCTACACCATGTGTCTTCCTTAATCTAACGGCTATGTTTTACTTCGGGACTCTGAACTTTGGAAATCTCAAACCTCAACCTCTTTTTTTTTGAAATGTTTTTATCTTAAGTTCGGGATTTACAGATGCATGTATCCCGAAAGTTGGGTTTGTATACTCCACTTTCAGTTCCTTCTCGTCCTTGGGAAAGAATTTCCATGGACTTTGTAGTAGGTCTACCTATGTCTAAAAAGAATCATGATTATGTTTATGTTGTGGTTGAGAATTTCAACAAAATGTTTATTTTGATGCCTTGTAAGAAGCAGGTTATAGCTGAACAAATGACATAAATGTTCGTTCAACATGTTTGGGTACATTTTGGGTTGCCCAAATCCATTATTTCTGATCGAGATTCTCGATTTATTGGGAACTTTTGGTCAATATTATTGGAACTCATGGACACCGAGCTGAAAAAGAGCACAACTTTTCATCCACAAACAAATGGTCAAACATAAGTGGTGAATAGAACAATAGCACAACTTCTTCATGGTTATTGTAACAAGCATCCTAATCTTTGGGATGAGAACCTACACTACATTCAACATGCTTACAACTGGGCTAAGCACTCTTCAACTCAAACATCTCCATTTGAGGCATATTTTGTTTATTTGCAAAAATATCCTTTAGATTTTATCTTTGGGAAAGATATTGTTATTGATGGTCAATATCACATTGATAGAGAAAATAAGTTCATTGAAAAAATCTAGTTGGTGCATCAAATGGTACAAGAACAGTTGGAAAAGAGACAAGCCAAGTACAAGATAAGACATGACAAGCATCGTGTTGATCACAATTTCCAAGTTGGAGATGAAGATTGGCTTTACATTAGAAAAGAGAGGCTTAAAGGAGAAGTGTAACATCCCCAACTACCCACAGGTCGGGGCATGCTACCTTCAATCCCATCCTTGGACTTTTTATTCTTACGGATACCTTATTTAATTAATAAGAACGCATAAGATACAAGATTTAACGACATGCACAACAATATCTAGCAAACATGCATAATCTAGATTTAGTTAAACGATATTTAAAATACACAGCGGAAATACATTCATACACAGATAATAATATCACAATAGAGAAAACTTATCTTTATAAAAGGGCGACACCAACTAGCTGCAGACCAAGGACGTTCCACCCAACCGTAGACACCACTGCTCCAAATCTCAACAGCAGTGTCACCCCTGAGCCAGGGCTATGAATCCACAAGGACGGTTCTGAAGTGTACTTGGGTTCCCAAACCAGTCAGCTCTCAAGATCTCATAGGTTTCCCAACACCCACAAAAATCCAAGTACCCAGCTCTCTTCTACCCAGCCTGCACCGCCCAAGAGAACGAACCTCCACCCTTCTCTTCCACGCAGTCCTTCAAGCAGTCCTTCTCCTTTTTACTAGGGCCTCCAGCACAGTTGGTCCAAAATCTCAATGTTGGAACTCTCAGGACTCACGGTTGTGAGCAGAACATGACACATACCAATGCATCTTAGACATGTAGGCCCCAAGTCATGGCTATATTGCACCAACGACCATTACAACCAACTATCCCGTGGCTAGTTCTCAACAGTTCCTTTCCCTTTACCAGGACAAGACACAAATGAGGATAGATCAATGGATGGGTAAGTGAGTGCATGGAAGTGTGTGAGGGAAAGAATGGGATAACTCATAGGTGATGAAGAAGATGAGGCAACGACCAATGTTCATCGACCAATGACCAACCCCACAATCATAACAGGGATGGGTTTAAGTATTTCCATGGGGAAATCAAGAACCTCCTGGCCTTCCCCAAGAAGCTCACGTAATCAATCCCCTCCCTTAAGAAAAAAGGGTAATTAACATAGGAATAAACATTTATCCCCTCAAGCCCCCTCTCTTGTGGAATCATAGCCCCCTATAACTCTAGTCCTTATCCGTCTAGTAGCCAACGATGTGTTTATTATTAATAATGATCAAAACATTACATTTCTTGCGCATACTGGCCCTTTAATAATTGTTTGGGCACTCAGGCCTCTCAACATTATAACAATACATTATTTAAAATGAGGGTTCGAAACCTGGGGTGTTACAAGAAGGTAAAATACTGAAACCAATTAGATATGGATTAGATATGGACCTTTCAAGATTCTTGAAAAGATTGGTAACAATGCCTTTCGTTTGGATTTTCCTCCTTATATGCAAATGTATGCAGTTGTCAATGTTGAGAATTTGAGATTGTATGAGCCTCCTTTGATTGATGATCAAGGAGAGCATGTTCATATTCCTTCCATAGATGATTTCTCACCAGAATATCTTTCAAAAATACATGAAGATACAATCCTTGATAGGAGGGTGATAACTTCAAACTGAGGGAATGTGGAATACCTTCAAGTTGGTCTTAAAGGCAAAAATCCAAGAAAAGCTAAATGGATTGAGGTTGGAAAGGTGAAGGAACTATACCCTCTTCTTCAAATAGACTGAAAGTAATCTTTTGGAGGTCCAAAAGCTTCCCAATGGGGAGGAGTGATCCAAGGGATCAAAATATGATCAAAAATCAAAGTGCTCGGAATTGCTTGAAAACAGACTCATGCGTAGGCCTCATCCTCACTATCCCAACACAACTTGAATGGGTTCAAATGAACGTTGTATCTGAGAGATATCGCATTCTGTCCACTTTGCCAAACAGACAAAAAAAAAATTGACTGTATAGTCCGTACAATCCATATTCCTGACTGTTTAGACCATACTGACACGTGGCAGGGTGACCATACTGACAAGTGGTAGGGTGACATGGATTGTTGACTCGGCAGAGGTGTTGATGTGGAATGGTACCATACTAACACATGGAAAGTGATGATGTGGAAGAGGCTGACGTGGCAGGTGAGTTGGAAGTAGATACGTGGACCTATCCGATTTCGACACGTGATGTGTTTGGGAGCCAATTTTATGGTGTTACGTGGCCTAGACATGGGCTTCCACGTGGCACCCCTCTGTAGTGTAAAATTTTTTTGGAGTCCGTGGGGGTTGAACCCGATATCTCCACCTTGGAAGAGTCTTCACGTAGGCTGGGCCACCAGCCCACCTACCATTTGTTCCTTACCCCATTTGATGTAACCTTTTATTTATGTTTGTTTCAATGGCTTGGTCAGGCGGAGAAAGGGTTGGGGCCTAGCCCCATCCCTAGTCATGAACTCACAAATGAACCATACGCCATATGTCTAGAAGGCACGGGGGTTACAAATGGTTAAGCCCTCGATTACACTTTTAATTCATCATATGACCACCAAAGAGCATGCGATTGTTCCAGCGGCTGCCAAGAATCTAGATTTAGAGCTAGCACATGGCCACATGGAGGCCATGTGACCGACACCTCCAACGGTTAAGGTTCTTGGCGCCCTAACTGTTCAACAGAATGCCATGATTTGTGGAATGCACGTGGGTGCTAGGTTTTGTCACGGAAATGTGCTCAAGAGATAGGTTGTTGACACACAGGTGCGAATTGGAGGAGTAGAGACAACAAAGAATATGGAAAACTTCCAGGAAGTGATTCCTATTCAGTTTTTGACCAAACTAGGTGCAGGAAGAACCCAACTAGGGGTTTTAGGACGTTCTGGAGCCATTGAAGCCATCTATTTTTCATTTTAAGCATTGTAAAGCACTAATTTTGACACTTTGAGCATTAATGAAAATGATCCATTAGAAATTGGACCAGGAGATGTAGCCCAAGAGAGGGGTGAACTCCTTTATCATATTGTTGTGTTAATGTGTTTACTTTGATGGTTGTTATGTATGTTTATGCTACTTATGATTAGGTACAAACTCATTAATTTTTATGTGTTTGTAACTTGATCCTATTATCCAAGAACATACAAATTTCACTTGCAATTTTAAAGAGACTCAAGCCTTTTCATTTTCAGATCAGTTGGAGACAATATACAGGGGAACTACCAGGGTGGTCCATCGGAGGGAGAGGGGAAAATTATTCGAACTATTTTTTCTCTGAAAATAATAAATATCTTTGTACAAAATAGGCGGGCATGCCCCATGCTCATGTCATCAAAACCAGAAATACATAACTGAACTAGAAATGTTTTGATGAAGTGGGAATACGCAGCACCCTCGAGGGCGTCAACAATAAAACATGACATTTTTTATGAGTGAACTTGTTATTAATCGAGAAATTAATCATGCAGCTAAGTGTTTAGGACTCAGAGGAATTGATGGTCTATTATATTCAAAGGTCTTCGACTGGTACAAAAAAATACAAGGGTCGACCCAACATAACATGAAATTGTGTTGAGGTNAACTTGTTATTAATCGAGAAATTAATCATGCAGCTAAGTGTTTAGGACTCAGAGGAATTGATGGTCTATTATATTCAAAGGTCTTCGACTGGTACAAAAAAATACAAGGGTCGACCCAACATAACATGAAATTGTGTTGAGGTTGAATGTTATGGGGGTCAATAGAATCAGAAAGTGATGAGAACTCTTTTTGTTCCATTCGAGACTCCGCATTGATAGGTTAATGAGAGACAAGATATTGTCACCTTCCTTGAAACTTGTGTTGGTGTTGATAGGTAAGGAGGTGTTAAGGAAAGAAGCGAAGGGATGCTTAAAATCGATTGATCAAAGATGGTATCAAACACTAATATGTAGTAAAGTGGATGGACTGGTAGCATGAACGAAATTCATGAAACCCAAAAAATTCCCTTGGTTTGGGTTTTGGTTGTGAATGGAAGCAATTGTAAAATGCAATCGAGCGTCAGGGGTATGACAAGATATTGGGATAAAAATGTTCTCATATGATAAGGCTACAAAAATATGGTGAATAATGCAAACAGAAAGACCTGGGCTAAATGGTTTTTTCCACTGAGAAGATAATTTGCAGACCTTGTTGTGATGAGAATATGCCCCAAACAAGGGTGACATGGGTTGCTTTTCCAACTAGAAAATGATATTGGTAATGATGGTAAAACAAAAAATGGGGGGAGGCAGGGGGTGGTAATTTTATACAATTACCAAATGAATAAAAAATGAGTTGGGTTGAATTATACACATATAGAAATGGGTGCCCGAGTGAAATATGGTTTGGCCTTGTTGGGGTGCAAGTATTTGGAAGATGACTAATGGAGGGTGGGGGCCCCATTAGTAGGTTATTGTATTAGGTAAATGGGTGAAGAATGAATTTGTAAATGGTCAATTGATGTTGGATGAGGTGTAGGGATAACGAAAATGTAGAGATGTATTTAATGTAACCAAAAGAACATGATTTGGGAGTTTGGAATGGGAAGGTTATAAATATGATGAGAAGAAGTATAATGTTCGTTCTTTGAAGTGAAAAACTATCATGACTCCCGATCCTAGAGGGTAAGAACACTATGAGTGTCGATGTTCCAAGGGGAAAATATTTGTGAGATAGCTCATGTAGGTGGGAATGTTATCGGCCCATAGTACCAGGATGCAGCAGAGGTGAAGGTACTGCGAAACTAGGTGTTTGTGAACTTGATGCTAGATGTTGAAGGGTGATACTTGTCAATACAATTTATCACGAAGGGATGAAATACATGTCGTTTTGAAACATATACCTGAAAGGTCCACAAGATGGCCAGAAATGTATGTTCTATGATTTATCTGAACAAGTACTTGCACACCACAACCAAATACCCCAAGTGAATAATACCTTATGATAAAGAACATGTTGTAGCTATTTGATGAAAATCATATTGAGTAGACATGCCTGTGCCCAGGGGCTTGATGATTGCCCCGTGGGGAATCTAAGTAATATACAAAAAACTGATACAAATGTGTGGATAGGAGTTTTAGGATCATCCTACCATGAATGATGTGAAAAATGGAGCTCCTGGGATCCTATACAGGTGTTCGAAAGTTGGGGAGGGGGGCATATATATAGGCACAGGGCCCACTATGCCACCTCATTTGTAACTATGGTGATTGAGATCTAGTACATTGTGTGGATGTATTTGAGATATTTTGGAGATCATAGGTGATTAGATTCGACCAACAAGAGATACCGATAAGTGATTGACACCTCCCACATTTTTTGAATTTCTATGATTTGGGGATGGGGGTTGTATGAAGGATCGTATGGATGTATTTATGTGTAATTAGGGAGACTGCACAGGAGATTGCAATATACATGCATAGGACTATGTATGTATAATCCAATATATTGTGTTGAGTGCACGAGAGAAATCGAGATAGTTGCACACATGTTGGCATGACTATGTCGATTGTTCCCATGCAGCTCAACCCGATTGTCAAGTGGACAATCACATAGGATTGTGCAATTGTTAATGAAATATTCATGCAAGACTACATGACTATTGGATGGACAAATCCTTGGATGACTACATGGCTATATGACTCACAATTGTGCACATCAGTGTGGATGTAGTAGTAACAGTCACGTTGATGTGAGTGACTGTTCGAGTGACAATCGCGCTAATTTGTAGAAGTTTGTTTTAAAAGATTATTTTTGGAATTTTTAAAATTTTGGATAACCAAAATCCTTTTGGAATGGATGTGGGTGAGAGAAGACATAGCAGGATGTCTCTTTTTTGGAGAGAAAGGGATTGGGAGTGCCTCTGGGGGGAGGTGCAAGGGAATTTTTTTGTGCAATGACAACTAGCCCGCTTTAGGTTGTTGAAGTTTTTTTATTGTGCTCCTCTGAGGTCACGAGAGGAGCTATTGAGATTCTTGATTTATATGTGGAGGCCTAACCTACATGATTTTATGTTTCATGGTTAGGAGGTCCACTTCATAGATGAGGTGGAAATCTACTTTTTGACAGGGCTTCCCTTTAGGGGAAAAGAGCTAGAGGTGCATCCCCATATGTCGAGGTGAGTATTTGTGTCTGAGATGGTGATGCACCATTATCTGGTTGAGGATCCACTGATTGACAGGTTGATAAATTTGGTGTCTATTGATTCTTTATTGATGTAGGTGGTATGTGCTATGGTGGTGTGAATTTATGGGTCATTGGGGACCCAACGCATTTAATGTGCACACTCAAGGGTGGTGGAAAGGGTCTTGGCCAGCGATACCTTCACATGGGCATGGGTGATGCGCTCATGCATGATAGTGTAGTTGGATTGGTGTGGCATGGATATATCAAGGGAGTTCCCCTTTAGGTCGGTCCTCTGCAGTTTTGTTTTAGAGAGAGTTGTATTATTGTGCCCATGAGTGATCTATATGTCTAGGAACATGTGTGAATGTGATGGATTAAAAATTATGTCTTAACAATCTAACTTGTAGGTATTTTTGAGGCGTGGATCACGTTCTCGATACACATTGTTTAGTTGTAGAAGGATGGGCTCAGAATCTAAGAGGATGTTAAGGTGGTGAATATGAAGATTATTGGCATATGTGAGGAGACCAATCATGGCCACATACTTGGGTTGGTTGTTGGTGGCGATCCCTAGACATATACCACTGGAGTGGAGTAGCACATGCGTAGGGCTGTAAATGGCCCAAGTTGTCGAAGAGAAATTTTGAGTCCATCAATGAGTACCATTGATTTACCCAATGTGGTAAGCTGACGGATGATTCGTCTATAACAAAAAAGGATAAAAGATCATACATATGACTTGGAAGGTTTGAAAAAAGTTTAAAAACACTAAAACATGAAGAAACCTAAGGTAGAGTGGCTACATTAGGGGTAGAATTTCTTCAAGTATAACCCATTGATAGGGTCTTTGAGGGTAGGGACTTTCAAGTGGGCTAGAATGTAGACTCCTTTTGTGCGGAAATGTTGAACGATAAATGGGCCCCACCAGAGGGACTCAAACTTACTGTGGCCTAAGGTATCGTAGGCAATGTCATAGGCCAATACTCAATTGTCTTCATTAAATGAGCGAAGGTTTACTTGGCAATCAAAGACTGTTTTGGAACATTTATGAGCCTCTTTGTTATTTTGCAAAGAGGATCACCGCTCCTCAATGAGAGATTCTAGGGTAAGTAATCATTGCTCCATGGGATTGGTGTCTGGGAGTAATTTGATTGTGGTACATAATGTGGGGATTTCACACTCGATGGGTAGTATGGATTCAACCCCGTGAACAAGGTGGAATGATGTAAATATGGTGGTGGTTTTTATTATTTTTTGATAGGCCTACAAAGGAGAAAACAACATGTGATTCCAGTTGGTTTTGTGCTTTTTCTACAGTTCTCGACAACATGGTTTTGAGGAATTTGTGGACTTCCTCGACTTCCTCATTGGGTTGTCGGTATTATGGTGAATAAAATTCATGAGTAAATCCTAACTTGGAGGATAACTCAGTGAATACTTCATTCTCAAAGCATTTTCCATGGTCTAGCATGAGCTATAAGGGGACTCCAAAACAAGCAATGACATGGTTAAATAAGAACCGAGCTGCAATAATGAGCGTGTTGTTGAACGTAGGAATAACTTCAACCCATTTGGTGAATTAGTCAAATGTGACTACGATGTATTTGTGCCCATTGTTGGATGGGGGTTGCAGGTCATAAAATCAATGCCCCACTTGCAAAAGGGGCCTACGGTGATAACGAGATGTAGGGGAGATGGTGGTGCTCTGGATTTATGCATGTATAATTGACATTTTTTATAGTGCTTAACTATGTGGATGTATTCATGAAATAAAGTGGGCCAGAAATAACCATCCCTAACCACTTTCTGAGCATTGGACATACCAGAGAAGTTTCCTCCACAAGCGCCACTGTGGAAATCATTCAATACTCTCTTTGCTTCCTCGATGGAGAGTCAACAACGGAGTATGGTTTCTTCCCTTGTTGGGAGGCCTATTCATACATAAGTGAATATAAGAATATATATAACAAAGGGATGAAAGCATAAACAACCATTTCTCCTATGTATATATACTCATGAAGATGGAATAGAAAGACATTTTGTTAACCTTCCCATATACACTTCTTGAGTAGTGTGTTTCTTGATATGTTTTCCCTAATGTAATCTCTTCTTGAATGCATCCCTGTGATTCCATAGACTACAACACTTTGGTTCCGTTGTCTTGTGACTTGAATCCAGAGAAATTTGATTGAGATGCTTGATTACGTGGAAGAGGAGATTGGAGAGCCATTTTGAAGTAGCCTTCTTCCTGGTGGGTGAGAGCCTCACAGCAAAAGTATGCATTGAAGATGATCATTGATTGCTCATAAAGGCTACTTGACAAGCACGCTTGAAGAAGCTAGAAAGAATCTGCATTACATATAAAAAGATAAGTATGCTAGATTCAAAAAGAATAGATAAGAGAAAGCTGGATTTTGATAAATATTATCCACGTCCATGATTTGAGAATACGTGGATGAGATTCTATCAGTTTCACAATATTCGGAAGCAATTTTTATTACCACGGATCATATTCCAAAGTTTGTTGTAGTTTCAAGAGATTTCAGTGGTATTATTTGTTGTAGAAAACCATATTATAACTGCGTTATGAACTGTGAATGCACAATTAACATGTAGCGATGCAGTAAGGTTGTTGTTGAAGCGCCCACACTTGAGTTTGTAGGAGGTCAGTGGTATCCACCTGGGCCGTGCCCATAACCTGCAATGCTTGAATTAGTTGAGTTCTAAAGACCCGTGATCTGACAGAAAATGGATAGAGCCGACCAACTGATGGATGGTTGAAGCGCTTGGTCGACTCCGAATCCTCGAAGTGCCTATAAAGTAGTGTTGGTCGTCCACCATCAATACCAGCATTTACACTACCTAGAATAGCACAGTCACATAATTGTGACTGATGAATGCCTAAAGGTAAAGGTATATGAAACACGACTGCTAAAACTCAGGGATAGGTGAGGAAATTCGTGGTTAATAATTTAAAAGTGGTAATGTTAAAGTGGTAATGTTAAACGTTAATCATTTAAGCGTGGCAATCATATAGTGCTATAGTAATTTCTTAATATGATTAGGTAAATGTTAAAAAGTAAACAGGGTAACGGATTCAAAAATACAAGGAAATTATGAAGAGTAAATCACATTAATTGATTTGGGAGGACGACTAAGAATATTCCAGCATCTTTAATTGTTAGCCATCAGATCAGAATTTTAGATTAAAAAATGATTAATTGTACCCATTGCCAATAGGTATACGCCTTTCGGCGTAATAACTCGGCTTCCTTACCGCCTTCCTGAAGGGGAATTATTATACTACTACACAAACCGACTAGAAGTTTGACACTTAACTTGGAGTTTGGGTTGTCACTCTGGTTATTGAAATTGCTGTAGTCTAAACGTTCTACTTTTTGGATGTTTTCAGGTAATTTCTTTTGTTTGATTTTGTTCGAAATTTAGTGATGAATAATCGGATCTTTAGATTTGAATGATTAAGTTTGTATAATTCAAGTGTCCCAGAAATTTTTCAGCAAACTAAATAACTATTTTCTATTTCACCCCAAAATATAAAAGGTTTAGCTAATGCCATTAAAATTGTTGTATAAAAATGTACCGAAAACAACACAGATTTATAGTCCTTTGTTTGATTGGATAGAGACTGTTCCTCGCTGGTTTGATGGTTGTACTTGTTACTTGTTATATCTATAAAAACTGGGTTGTGGCCATACTAGGAGAACGAAGAAGGATTCAAATGCATGGTTTGTTTAAACAATGTTGCTTCCTCGAACAATGATCTAGAGAGAATATATCACTGTCTCTAGCTGTTCACTGTCATATAAGCGGAGGTCATTGGCTTCTGGACACCATCGCGAGACTTAGATTTTACACCCTCGGCAAGGAACTGATGATACTAGAGGCGTTCAGGCATGAAGTTCGGGCTCTGCTTGAAATGTACGTAGAGTTAGGAAGAGATGCATGGATTCTGTCGATTTTCAATGTATAAATTAAAGTTGTAGGTTAAAGATTTTACGAAATGAAGATTTTTTGGGGGAATATTTCTCAGAAATCAGGTGAAAAATTGTTGGACTTGTAAATTTAAGTGATTATTTCTGTAAAATTCTAGTGCCCTAAAAAATTTTCATCATGCTGAATCCATTTCTACACTAGAAATGGATTTTAAACAACAAAAAATAATGATTTATGTAAATTAAACAATGTATATGGAATAATATGTGGGAGTTTTTCGGCATGTTGAATCCATTCCTATATTAAAAATGAATTTGAACAACAAAAAATAATGATTTGTATAAATTAAACAATGTATATTGTTTTGTCTGAACCTAAATCACTTGATGATCTAGTTGTTGTCGTCATAAAAATGGTTATTATAATCCTTTGACTTGCAAAATCCTTTTGAATCCTTTGACTAAGGATACTGCTGGAAAAAGAGCGACCTGGGGAGAGGCCTGACTTGCACGCCTGCTCTATATTATTGAATGGAAAATTTTCAAAGTTGACTAATGGGTATGTCGGATCCATGGAACCATCCAAAGAGAGATCGATCAGTAATAAAGAAGGGAACCAACAATCGTCCATCGGATTGATTCAATGAGCAAAAGTGTTTCACTCACATTCTCATAATCAAGGCGAGAGCGAGTTGGTCGACTAAGCAACATCCTGGTCGAGGGGATCGACTAAAAAGTATCATGGTCGAGGAGGTCTAGTGCACTAAAGAACTTCATTGAATCATATTCAACTTGGTGAAAAGATCCAATTATTTTTGCAAAGCAGCTATATTACTCAAATCAAAGATGTGAAAATAGTAGATTCCATATTTTAATTTTTGTCAAAACATACAAAATCAAAGCATTTTGAAACGATATCATAATAAAGGTCTATAGTTATGTATTAAAATAAAAATTATGTTGAAAAAGGTGTTTCAAAGAAAAAAACCATGAAATCACCTAAAAATATTTTATAGATTATTGTATGGAGAAATTTAATGTAAATGGAGTTTTGAAGTAGAGCTACATGAAGGGAACAAGTAAGTCAAGTTGACCCAAGAGTCGAGTGTGAGTCAATTCGACTCGAATCATAATGGAGATTAGTCTAATCAAGTTTATAATTCAATTAATATTGTAGATTGTGTTAGTGGATTGAATCATGGGTTGAAAATTGAATGGACAAAAGGAGGGGGTTAAATGTGAGTCTTCATAGGTAGGAAATCCCCTCCACTTATGTAATGTAAGTTAGTCTTTATCCAACGAAATTGGTTTCTCACTAACATGAGTCGATAAACATTCGACCACATGAAGTCAAACCTTGCACAGGAAAAATATTTTGTATTTTATTAATAGTCAAAGAATCATAGTAGAGTCAAGTTATTCAAGTCCTCCTTCATGTAATACCAAATGCAGAATCCATTTATTCGCAAAGACCATAAAAGAAGAAATAAGTACATCCATTATTGCAAAGGAGTAGAGAAACCAATAAAGGACCAATAAATCATTGAAAGATCGAATTATAATTATGATCATGTTGGCAGCATATAAAGGCATTCAAGAAAGAGATATCTCAAGATAGACACACACATGAGAGATGAAAAGATAATATGATGACACAAGAACATTTGAATTAATTAATACCCTTGGTATAACAGTTACATAACAGTTCCCCGAGTTGTGACAAAGAAAGCAGAGGAATGGTAGTGTAATGTCCCCAGCCATCACCAGGCCTATCGAGCAACGCTACACAATTACCTGGTCTTCTATGATTAGCTCTGATACCAGAATGTAACGTCCCCAGCCATCACCAGGCCTACCGAGCAATGCCACCGTGGAACATACATACATACATACATACATACATACATACATATATATATATATATATATATATATATATATATATATAATGCATACTTAATGAATTTTAATCAAGTAAAACATAGTTATTGCTGCCATACAGACTCAAACATAAATTAACAGTAAGTCCTATAAGCAACAGAACACATGACACATTTCAGGAATCACAAACATGCATAACATACATAATTAAGCACATAAATGATACTTATCTTTTAACTGGAGTCAAACCACCAATTGCGTGTAGACCTTCCATGAACCTCCTAGCCTTAGACCACACTACTCATCACTCTCAGCATTAGGTCACCCCTGAGCTGGGACTAAGCTCCACCAGGCAAGGGATTCCTAGGCTAGGTAAGGTCAATAGGAATTCAAACAGTTTACGAGGAAGGATTCTCTCCCAGGAGCCACTTACGTCTACTGCTCATAGACTCTCACTCCCCACATGCTTGTCCCACCCCAAGAGTATACACCTTCACTATCACACAGTCCATCGGCTGCTCCACCTCCCTTATCTTGGGCTTCAACAACAGGCCGAACCAGAATTCTTCGAGCTTTGTAGTAGCTACGGGACTCCCTCCAGGAGAACTCACCTCCTCAGCACACTCTCTCACCTGGAGAGAGTTGCTCACAAGCCTGAAAACCTGCTTCTTCAATGCAAAACCACCTCTCTCACCTGGAGAGAGAGTTGCTCACAGGCATGACAACCTGCTTCTTCAATCCACAACCACCTCTCTCACCTAAAGAGAGAGTTGCTCACAGGCCTGACAAGCTGCCTCTTCAACCACTTCAACTGAGTTCCAACCGGGTGAGGGAAACCACAATAGCATCAACACTCAGTTGACACAAGGATGACGACATCAACAGAAAATGGGCATGGACACTGAAAACAACAACAGCCAAACACTCAGACATAACATGGCTCAGGAAATTACCAATGTATAAGATTCAACAAGAGACACAGATCTGCCCACGGTTTACTGGTTTTAGGGTGCGTGACAAGAAAAATGTCTAGAGGTCGATGATGGAGGCCAACGAGTTTAGGCAGAGGATGGAAGAATAGGAAGCGGACCCCCAACACGAGTTAACTCTTTAGTTTTAACTATATGTGCCTAGGTCGACACTTGTCTTCCTAGAGCTACATGCACTCCATTTAGCATTTGTTCCCTTTCTCTGGAACTTAGGACAAAACATATCCTTGTTAAACAACCTTTGGAATAATAATAATATATTATTATTCTCTTGGACTTAAGCCCTTAAGCTTAGCCCCTCTTTCCAACCTTTTAGCCCCCTCTTCCTTACCCAGCCTAGTGGAAGCTTAGTCCCCCATCACTCTTTCCTCATGGTTGGTCTACACACAACAATGTTTTTAAATTAATAATATGAATATTTACATGTACAAAACAAGCTCCTGGCCTTTAACACCTAAGCTCTCCAACCCAATAACCCATAAGCCTATGAGCTTATAATTGCTCGACTCACCAGCTACAAAACATGTTTCAATTCATATTGCAACTGGGGCTCGTCCTAGGGGTATTACAATCCCCCTCCCCTTATTTTTGCATGGTCCTCAGTGCAACTTATTTACACAACATCAACAAGATTTTTAAAATCTTCAAAAATATGTGGGTATTCTGCCCACATAGCATCCTCATGCTCCCATGTCATGTCCTCAAGTCCGTACCAAGTCCATTGGACCTTTACAAGCCCTATGGCTCGATTCCGGAGATGTTTTCTCTTCCTGTCCAATATGTGCATCGGATGCACTTGCAAGATGCCTTCTTGCTCCACTTGAATCGCATTCCAATCAATAACATGATTAGCATCATGTATTATTTCTAAAGCAATGAAACATGAAACACATTATGTATAGTCATGGATGCAGGCAATGCAAGCATATATGCAACTAGCCCAATCCTTTCTAAGACTTCAAATGGCCTACAATATCTGGCTGCCAGTTTGGAATAGTCTCCCAACTTCAGGGAACTTCTATTGGCTTTTACTTTCAAGAAAACATGATCACCCACTTTAAACTCCCTATGGGTTTTGTTCTTATCAGCATAACTTTTCTTCCTATCTTGGGAAACCTTTAAATTATGCTTAATCTTCAGCATTTTCTCTTCCATTTCCCTGAGCAACTCTGGCCCAACTATTGCTCTATCAACTAGGTTATCCCAGCTTCTTGGTGTGTTGTAGTTTCTTCCATAAAGTGCTTTGTTGGCATAGGGGCAGACCCAGGGTTCAACACTACAACAACACACCAACAAAACCCTAACTACTGGCCCTTTTGGCAACACTTGCGAAGCAGATGAAGTCTCACTCGAGGTAGAGGCAGGGGTGGTTGCAGGACTCAGTGCTGGCCCTTGGCCAAGTTTTGGGAGATTCTTGGTCATATTGTCCTACTTTGGAATTTGATATCCTGTCAAAGGAGGAGCGCAAGATGAAGCGGAGATCACGGGATCTCGGCCCACTTTTGGGTCCTTTTTGGGTTTTTGGGATTATGTAATGGGATTGGGATGTCGGCCCATGGGTTTACCCATGCTTAGGCCTATTTGGTAATGCATGAATAGATATCTAGACAATGTAAAGGAGGGGATCTATCAGCATCTATGTGATTTGTGCTAAGTGCAAGTAAGGTCTGTAAGTGATTTGTGCATGATTGTAAGAGACTTGTAGAGCTAAGTGCAAGTGGTTGTAACAGACAATGGAAAGCTTTGTGCTGTAACACAAGGAAGAAGGATCTAGCGAGCTGCACAGATCTTTTGTCCTATGCGGAGAAAGGTTTGATGGCTCTGTGCTTGTAACCGATTAAAGACGCTAATAAAGATGAAGAGTTGGTGGACGTAGCCCCAGGGTGGGTGTTATCACTGAAATTTTGTCCGCACATGGCGACAAGAACTCAACATCGTCAAACAGTAATGAAGTCATTCATGGCACTGAATTAATTTCACAGCATTCCAAAAAGGTAAAAAACTATACAAAGTAGTAAAAATTGAAGAGCGTTTTATAGCAGTTGGGTGCGCGCGCACATGCGCGGAACAGGAACGTACCATGCACGCATACGCGCACGATGCACAATTGTTGGCGCAAAAACCCGCGCACCTGCTAAATGACACATTTATTGAATTGATCGGCCTCCCAAGCACTTATGGATCAACTCCCAAGCCGATTTGACCCTCAAATCTGAGCTAAATCTGAATGGTGGGCTGGTCAAAGACCTAATAAATCCCTAAAGAGCCTTTTTTCACACTACAAAGGAGTTACATAATCACCCAATGCAATGCTATAAAAATCCATGAAGAAACCTCATTTTCTCAAGGAATTTCATGTAATGTTATGCTGCCTAGATTGTTTTAAGGACTCCATCCTTGACAAAGACACATTGGCATCATTTCATTGAGCAATCCACCTCTCCATTGAGTGGATTTGCAAAGGAGTTCTTTCATCACCATTTTTTTTTTTTTTGTAAGGAGAGCAAGTTTGTGAGGGTCCAAGAGCCTTCCTTTGGAGGAAGAAGGGACTCATAGTCCCCTTTCTTCATTGTGCTTTGATTTCATCAATAGAGAAGCCTAAAAACATTGGTGATATTGGTCTTTTTGTGTTTGTTATTTCTGTACCCATATGCTTATGATTTTAGTTTGTATTAGTTTAATTCTTGCTTATAGTTTTGTCTTTCTTTTTCTAACTCTTTCCTCTACAGTTGTCATGCTTAGCAAGACCCAACTGGGCATGTAAGCACCTCTTATTTGCTCACCAAGGTGACGAAAAGGGTGCAAACAGATTGGTGACCGTACTGGGGAGAAGGTATCAATTCCTACCTCATTTGGGTTTATTTTGCTCTTCTTTTAGTTTGTTTAACTTGCAGGTGCACAAACCGGCCTCTGCCGACCTGCTAACCAGTCAATTCAAGGGAGAATTGAGAGAAATCCATCTGGATTTTTCTCTCTCGGTCGTTTGTCATAGGTGCGCGGGTATTCTACTCTACAGATGCACATCGTGGGCGCATGCGCATAAAACACAACCTTTCTCTGCACGCATGCGCTTTCTGTCTCAACTCTGTTCGCGCGCCTGCGCTCTGTGCACCTCTGTCTGCACTAGAGGCCTCACATTTTAGTAAAATTTCTTATTGTAAGTTGTTGGGATGTGGGGAAGGTCTTTTTCCTTCTTAAGAATTATGTTATGCATGCTCTAAATACTGCACCACACTTAGTCCCCTCACCATATAAAGGGGTTAGTCTAACATACATAGGCACTTAGGAGGATAAAAATCAATTTCCCTTCTTTTCTTTTTGCCATGTGGATGGCTTGTTTTGACTAATAATCTAAGTTGGACAATCATATTTAATCACATCTAACTCACATTTGGGACTAGAAGTTGAAGTAACAATCATTGAGTATGCTCTTCTCTCGTGCCTCCAAGCGATCTTGAGAATCAGAAAAAGATTGTGAAAACAATCTCATCTCCCTTAACAAAAGTTTTAAACCTTTAGGAGAGGACAACGGCCCTTTTTGGGACCCCTCTTAGTTTCATTTTTCAAACACATTTTAAACTTGTAACGGGCCCATACATGCCCACATGCTACAAAGATAGAATAGTGTTCGAAATTATTGCTTTCTTAGATCAAAACACTAGGAGAGTTTAAAGGTTGTAACGGGCCCATACATGCCCACATGCTCAATCTAGGATAGTTTCATGCTTTTTCTAGATTACATCACCATAGGGAGTTAAAGGATAGTAACGGACCCACATGTCCACATGATAGCTTCCTAGGGCTTTTGAATTCCGCAAGGTTGTACCAATGACATCTAGCTAATTAGGTAATCAAACTCTTGTAAGAACCAAGCGAAGTCCACATGCAGGAAGGTGACATCTAATTAACTAAAACTTGGCACACTTTCACTCACACACAAAAGTCACTCATCACTCACATAGCTTCTGCTTGAAACGTGGAGGTCTAACTAAGTTTCCTCCAAAGGGATTCCGAAAAAACCCCATCTTTTCTTGACAGGACTATCCACTCCCACTTTTAAGTCAAACGAGGTTGGTTCTCACCCCCAGCCTCACAAAACAACTTCATCTAAAAACTTTCTAAAAACTCACTAAGTTTTCCTCCACAGGAGGTGCCAA
>ML785257.1:89978-102445 GCA_009831015.1 Picea engelmannii
TTGAGCTCGGATTTGATGTCAAATCGACTTGGGAGCCGATCCATTAGTGGTTGGGAGGCCGACCAGCTTCATAAATGCGTCGTTTGGCAGGCGCGCGGGTTTTGCACCCCACAGCCGCGCATATGCGCTCCAGATACGAAGACATTGCGCGCGCGCGCGCGCTCAGTGGGTGCAAAGCGCCTTTTAATTTTTTGGCCATTTTGTATAGTTTTGACCCTTTTGCTGTGCTGTAGAATTAATCCTTGTGCCATGAATGACTGTTTTTATGTGATGACAATGCGAAGTTCTTGTCGCCCTGTGCGGATGAAATTTCAGTGATAACAGCTGGAGCTAACCCTCCCCCCCCCCACTACAGATGTCATATTTGGCTTCTCTCAACATACCAGATCTCACCAAGCTCACCAATGATCCTATATTGCACGACGCCACATGGCCTGCAATGCCAACAAAACTTCCTTTAGACATACCAAAGTTTGAAGGAAAGGCAGGGGATGACCCCGCCAACCATGTCATGACCTTTCATCTATGGTGTTCTTCCAATAGCATTATGGATGAGTCCATCAGATTTTGATTATTTCAATGCACACTCACTGGCCCATCAGCCAAATGGTATGTCGAAGAAAAATCAGGGTCCCACGCGACTTTTGAGTCATTGGCCAAAGCGTTCTTGACCTTCTACCAATTACCCATATGCCACGATAATGGTCTAGAACTACTGTCTAACTTCAAACAAACCTTAGCCACACACATCACTAACCACATTCACGAGTGGCATAGGCGACGTAGTTTGTGTAAAGCAGAAACCACCAAGCAACAATGCCTCGACTGGTTTCTTAGATCACTTGTCTCTCTCCTTGGAAAGGATGTAGCTTCCACCTTCCCACAATCTGAAGAGGAATCCATTATTAAGGCCCAACAATATGACCTCATCTACGCACAGTCAGGGTACTTATACACGGTACTTCCTGATCTTCCAAAACCTGTGCCATTTGGCCAAGACAAACCTGGGATGTCACACTCAGCAGACAGACTAATAGGTTCCACCACACACCATGGTCGACAACCCCAACCACCACCGATGTATGGAACACCTCAATACCTACCGGCATATAGGGGCACTTATTATCACCCCCCACCCCCTTATCAACAGCCATACCCTGTTGCTATACCTCCACCCATCAGTGGACCACCACCGGCACCTCCCATACATCCACCTCTTCCAACCACCAATGGTACCCCCTCAACATCATCTTATAGTACTAGTGAAAGCACTAGGCCTTCCTATGTACCTTATGGATCGGTACCACCGCAAAATCCATACTTCCCATTTCCTGGTCCTCCACAACCCATGGCTCCCCCACACCCGCATGCGGGGGTAAATTTTGTTCAACCTTCTGCTTCTCAACAATACCAGAATTTTGAATAGTTGAACACAACCAATCCAACTCATCCATCGAACAATGCCAAGAAGAAAGGATGGAACAGGAATACCAACAACCCAGGTCAAGGCAGGAATCAACCCCCACAACACCAACCCAGTGGGGGCAACCAGAACCAAGGGAACCAAAACCCCCAAGGGGAAAATAATACCAACAAACACCAAGGGTGGAATAATGTTAAAACCATATTCCCTTGTGCCCTTTGTGGTGAGTTCAGTCATTACACTCACCATTGCCCCCAGATCACTGATTTCAAATGGTTGAAAGACTCTGGGAGCCTTCCCCCTTCTCCTGCACAACCTGCCCCTCAGCAGGCACCGCAACAATATGCGCAACAACCCCCTCCCGTCGTGCTGCAAAATCCTATCCCACATCAAGGTGTGATAAACAACCAACAGAACACACAGCATCCCCCACCTCAGGTAGGTCAATACCACAACCCCAACAATCCAGCAGAGCGTACAATCCTCCTCACCAGCGAGGAAGAAATTCTTCTGCAAACGCGTAATCGTCAGTATCATGCCCCCACTGAATCTACTCCCATCTCTCCAGAGATAAACCCTGCACCGACAGGACCCCCCTTGGTGATCCCTCGCCCTTCCATCGAACCACCATTATGCATCCCTCGCATCCCCTTGCGTAGGAATGTTCACAACCCACAGGCTATGGCATCTCATCACTATAGTTTGGTAGATGACTTAGCACAATCCCCAGCTGCCATGTCAGTCTTGGAAGTCCTCCAGACTTTCCCTACTCAGCGAAAATCACTACTTTCCGCCTTGGGGGCAGTTGACCCTACAGATACTCGACTCATCACCTTTGATCTTGACAGTAGAGAACCTCGTCTTCCCACCCTGGTCGCTATTCAAATACCAGTAAAAATACAGAACATCACCATTCATCAGTGTATCATCGATGAAGGTGCATCTACATGCATCATGTCCAAAACAGTATGGAAGAAACTTGGTTCCCTAGAACTCATACCTTCCACCATCACATTACGAGCTTACGACGGATGACCATCATCTCCTGAAGGGCTCTTCCAAAATGTCCCCGTTGAACTCGGGGGAAAAACTATTCTCATCGACATCGAAGTTATCGATGCTCCACTCGATTACAATATCTTGTTCGGACGTAGCTACATGTATGCTATGAAGGCAATGGCATCTTCCATCTTTCGGAAAATCATGTTCCCCCACAACGGGAAGATCGTAACCATCGACCAAGTCTCACATTATGAGCCTAACCCCTCTGCCAATCTCAATAACATTATTCCTCTCATCCACACCAACCAAGACGCATATCCACTCGTCGAGATGGGTCCTGGGATTTCTTAAAGATCCATCCTTGTTAGGGACATACCATGGAGCACCACCACTCCTTCGTCCTGCTAATCAAGTATGCATCATCTTATCTAACGAAACTCACACAGAGGATTCTAGTCCTCCTCAGGAGGCTTCAGTCATTCCTGACGTCTCAACAGTCGCAGAACAACTCCCACTGGAGCCTCCTGCGCACTCGTCGGGCCCAACAGTCCACGAATCCACATCCCCTGAAGGGAATAGTCCTGTTTGGGAGACACTCCCCCAACCCCTCACCCAAATTCCCTTCTTTTACCCTCCCCCAGGTATTGAAGATTTTCAGGTAGACGCAACGCTCACACTACCTAATATGGTGTTAGCAATCCTAGTTTGGTATTTACACCCACCAGGGATGGTCCCTCGACCATCCCTTCCCCCACAGGAAGGACTTCCCATGACGATTCCCATCCTTACCCCCACTACCCCCATACTCACTAACCCCCCTACTACAGCTGGGGGCAGGAGAAAGAAGAAGGAGCCCACCGCTCCACTTCCTCCACGCATCCCACCACCTTGTGCACTATGTGAGAAAGAGGGCCACCAAACCAACAATTGCCCATCCCTACCTGAATTATGGAATTTGATCCCCATCAATCAAACTCCCACAACACCCGCCACTACTGCTAGTCCCACTACTACCACCAACCCTTTGAGTAGTAAAGGGTTGAGGACCAAATATGCTTGTGCTATATGTTCAGAGTATGGCCATTACACCCACCATTTTCCATCATTTTCGCGCTTTCAGCATACATTAGTGGTTGTACGCCAGAACTTCCAGAACAACCCACGCCCTGCTACGTCCTCTTCGAATATCACTGACATTCGCTATGTCACCACTTCAGTCAATGAACGTACGAGATGCCCTTGCTCTCTGTGGGATTCATTAACTCATTTTACATACCAGTGTCCTATGATCCTTGCATACAAGCAACGTCAATTGGCCCTGCTTCACCAACCCACAAAGGCGATAATTGACATTACTTCATCACTCGAGGATCTTCATGTCATTTCTCGAGAGCCCGAGGCACTCCCAACGCCCCCCTGGTTCTTAAATGACATCTCTGAGGATTTACCCCACAACCTCCCCAACTCTCCTGCTTATTCCCCTATGGACACTCTCCACCCAACCACCATGGGTACCCCTCAGTACTTCAACATATGGTTTATGTCGAGTGAACCCCCATCATCTCCTAGCATTGCTCCCTCTGCTTCTCCATTAGGGAGCAACCATGCTGTCACCGAGATCACTCCTCACGACCCCTTGTATTCCCAACATTTTCAATGCGATGAGGAAATACTTGAAGAGCTAAATTACCCAGACTCACCCTGGGATGCACTACATCACCGCGCACTCTTCTCTCCACAGGCAGCCCTCATGCCTCCTAACCAAAACCCCATTTATGCAGTCGAAACCAAAGATTTTATCCCATCAGGGCCTATCGATTGGTTCAACAATCCCATTCCTTCCCCTAACGCTTTTGAAGAAGGTAATATGGCCAACATTTCCCCCACCATCAAAATCAATATTTCCATTAAAAATGGCATCGTCGAAGAAATCATCATTGGAGCTGCTTGCACTCCTAAGGAAATCGCCGCATATAAAGCCCTCTTCCAGTAATATAGAGATATTTTTGCCTGATCATACATGGAAATGCCTGGCCTCGACCCATATATTGTCAAGCATCGCATCGACACCTGGCCTGACATCACACTAGTTCGCCAGAAACAGCGACCGCTACACCCATCCAAAGCCACGACTATCAAAGCCGAAATTGACAAATTACGTACGGTCGGGTTTATTTACCCCATCGCTTACACTTCATGGGTTTCCAACCCTGCACCCGTCGACAAAAAAAAGGGCACTATCCGCATTTTCACAGACTTTCGCGATCTCAATAATGCATGTCCCAAAGATAACTTTCCAATGCCTTTCATCGATCAAATTATCGACGACTGTGCTGGCCACGAGGCTCTCTCCTTTATGGACGAATTCTCTGGCTATAACCAAATTCAAATCCACCCAACCGATCGGTATAAAACCACATTTATTACCCCATGGGGTACTTTTTCATATCATGACATGCCTTTCGGCTTAAAAAACGTCGGCGCAACCTTCCAGCGGGCGATGACATACATCTTTCACGATCTGGCTGAAATCATCCTTGCCTACTTGGACGACCTCACATCTCGATCCAAGAAATGCACCCAACATCTCAATGATTTACGAATCATTTTCCAATGGTTTCGTCAGTACAACATTCGCTTGAATCCTCTCAAGTGTGTGTTCTGTGTCACCGTCGGGCGCATCCTCGGTTTTATCATTTCCCAAAGCGGTATTACCGTGGACCCCCTCAAAGTCAAAGCTATCACCGAAATTCCACCTCCTCAAAATTTACGGCAACTTCAGAGTCTTCAGGGCAAAGCTAACTTTCTTCGACGCTTTGTCCCAAATTACGCCATATGCACACATGGTTTCCTTCGCTTACTACGTCACGACATCCCCTTTCACTGGGATGACTATGCCCAATAGTCATTTGACGATCTTAAAGCAGCGCTTTCAAATGCAGCTTTAATTAGTGCACCCGACTATAATCACGACTACATCCTCTACGTATCAGCATCAACTGTATCAGTAGCCGGCATCCTCATCCAGCTCAGAGATGACAATCGTGAACATGTCATTTAATACGTTAGTAAGAACCTCTCAGGACCACCCTTTAAGTACAAACATGAAGACAAACTTTCTCTTGCAGTTGTCCTCGCAGTCCAGAAACTGCGCCATTACATTCTGCTTCGCAGCACCAAGGTTGTCGCAGATTCCAACCCTATGCAATATTTTCTCAGTCGTCGACAAGTGAACGGAAAATTCACTCGATGGGTCGTTATCCTTCAGGAGTATGACCTCGATTTTTCAACACCTAAGAGTAAAAAGGCCCTCGTTCTCACCGAACTTGTCATGGCCCTCCCCTCTGACACCACCAGTACCCCCATCAATACCGACTTTCTCGACGAACATCTCTTTTACATCACCTCAGATGATCCTTGGTACGGCAACCTTCTCATCTACCTACGAACTCAAAAGTTCGGTAACCACCTTTCATAAGATGATCCTCGACGTATCCACCATCAGGCCCCTCGCTATCTCCTCATCGAAGACATCCTATATCGGCGGGGTGTCGACACCATTCTTCGTCGATGCCTAACTATTGACGAGGCTGACAGAGTCTTAAATGACTGCCACAACGGCGCATGTGGGGGGCACCTTTCGGGTATATCCACTGCTCAAAAGATTATCCGGGCCAGTTACTTTTTGCCTACCTTGTTTCATGATTGCATTCATGCTGTGAAATGATTTGAGCAATGTCAGCTCTATGCCAACAAAGCCCGAGCTCCCCCCGCTCTTCTTCACCCTGTCATTACTGCGGGCCCCTTTTGTAAATGGGGAATCAATTTTATGACTTGTAATCCCCCCTCCAACAATGGTCACAAATACATTGTTGTCGCCGTTGATTACTTCACCAAATGGGTCGAAGCTATGCCCACTTTCAACAACACCACTGACACTGCAACACGTTTTTTCTTTAATCACGTCATATCCCATTTTGGAGTACCACTCCAACTTGTTTCCGACCATGGGAAACACTTCAAGAATGAGATCTTCGTCGAACTCTCATCTCGGTTAGGCTTCTCTCACGAGTTTTCCTCACCATATTACCCTCAGTCAAACGGACAGGTCGAGGCAGTGAACAAATTCCTCAAGACCATGTTACAGTGCACGGTTAATAAACATAAAACCAATTGGCATCATATGTTATTTTCCATGCTATGGACTTATCGAACGGTAGTAAATACCGCTATTGGTTTCATGCCATTCCATTTAGTCCATGGGGTTGAGGCAACTCTTCCCATTGAGTGGGAAATACCCACCTTACACACCACAATTGAGCTATTACCTGACATTGCTTCAATGGAGCAGTGCTTGCTGAACTTGGAGTCACTGGATGAAGATTGTCGATCTTCATTACAGAACAATGAGGCATCTAAATGATCCAAAGCTACCTTTGATCGCCATGTCAACCTTCACTCATTCCGCAAAGGTGACCTCGTCCTGGCCTATGATATCGCTCATGATACCTTTGGCCATGACAAATTCGAATCACTTTGGTATGGCCCTTACATCATCCAACATTGCCTCACCAAAGTCGCATACATCCTGGCCTCCCCCGAAGCCCTCTCGCTCAAGGAACCCGTCAATGGGTTATATCTCAATAAATTTTATGCTTAGAAGTAGTCATTCTACTTTAGGTTATTTTTTCTTTTTTAGTGTTTTTAATCTTTTTCCTCCCCTCTTGTATAAACTATCATTTCTTCTATTGACAGATGCTTCCTCCACCCGCCTACCACATTGGTTACGCCGACGGCGCCAGCCGTTGGACACAAAATCTCGCGTTAGCTGCTTGGGCTCTGTACACCCCCTCACATGCAATGCTACATTCAAGCGGCATATGTTTGGGGCTAGCAACCAACAACCAAGCCAAGTACACTGAGGTCATTGGCCTCCTGGATGACGTCCAATGTCATCATATTCATCACCTTAGCATCTTCCTTGAATCTCAACTAGTCGTTCTCCAGCTCAACAATGTTTACCGTGTACGCGATCCATGCCTCTTTCGCAAATACCTGCAAGTTAGACTATTATATCAACATTTTGATTCCATTACATTTACACATATTCCAAGACAATTGAATCAAATAACAGATCAACTAGCTAACATGGTGTTAGATTGGCATATATCACATCAAGCTACACATACATAAATAGCTCACAAATCCTGTCACAGCATATAGATAGAATAGACATCATCATCATCATCAACCAAAAACACACGTAGACAACATCAGCATCTCAAAATATGTATACTCATATATATATATATATAAAGGCCTATTAGGCCATCTGAATGTTTACATACAAAAATACATGTGCCCGCATGCCAGCAAAGCACCTCGGTACAAAAATCGGCTCACCAGCCTATATACAACCAAAAAGATATACATCATACATAAGTCATGGTGCCTCTATCGCACCACCACCTACTCCTCCCTCAGGAGGAGGTGGTGGCCCACCACCACCTGCCCCAGGCGATGGTGGACCGCCCTGAGGACCCTCCTGCCCCAGTGGCAGGCGTCCACTAGTCATCGCAACAAGCACTGCTGCTCGCCGCACTATGGCCCGCCATGGTGGCAGCACCCCCACACACTGCTCCAGGAAGCTCTCATCTTGGATACGCATCCACATGCCCTCAGGCACATCCTGCAACACCGTCTCCAGACAATGGTGTATGTCATCAAAATCAACTCCGACCGTCGCCGGAGGAGCGTGTGATGTCCCCGCACCGGGGTCATCAAATCGGCGCCTCCTCGCTGCCCTCTCGGGATCAATAGGCCACTCCGCAACATCCTACCTCCAATGTCTCTCTCCTTGCGGTTGTCTCTCTGGCTCTCGACAAGCCGACGCTCTCTGCATCTCCACCTCACGTCTGCGAGGTGCCACATCTGCACATGCACAAAACAACAAACAAACAGCTAGTATCAACATCTATATCACATACATATGGACTGATATCTCAAAATACAACATAAATAAAAAACATACACAATACTAAATATACCTCGATGGTCAAACACCTCCCCTGGAGGCAACACCATATCCGGGTCATCCCGGAAGTCAACCCCAGCATAGGGGTACCGAAGTACTACCTACGGCATCTGCCACCATATTCGTGCCGCATCTGCTGAAAAATAGTGGCCACCTTCACCACCACCATGGCGAACCAAAACTATAGACCACCGCCTCAATCGCGGCTCTTGTGCCCCCGGCATCTCCAACAGAACCCTCGGGCACAGCATCGGTACCCTCTCAAAAAACTAGGCTACCAGGATAGACCCAAAAGTGAACTCTCCTATACCTGTGGACCGACAACGGTCCAACTATGCTATCATCCATGCATGTAGCGTCAGCCCCCACGTGAACTGCTCGCCGCCCACCACTCTCTCTAGCACCAGCAGCTGGCCACCACTAATCCGTTGGGTCGCAAGTGACCCATATACATGAACAATCATCGCTGCTATGCAACGATGAGCCAGGGAGTCTGTAGCACTAATGCTCACCACAGTCCCAGACATGAAGTTCTCACCTGAACAATATCGTTGGCCGATCGTAACCAGGGTTGTCTCCCTCGGCAGCACAAGCTCTGTCGGTAGGGGCATTCCCCGAAAAGGGAGCCCAGTCAGAAAATATACATCCTCCACCGTAGTGAAGGGGATCTTCTCTCCTCGCATGAGGAAGCAGTGCAGATTCAGACTCCACATCTGGAGCAGGAACTGTAGTAAGTACTCCTGTGCCCGTATCAATGGGCACTCAAAGAACTTTAGCAACCCACAGGTTGCTAAAGTCGCTCTCACCCCAGGCTCCTCAATGGCAACAACATCTCACAACTGGGCCCAGTCTCGCTCTCGCCACCGCACTGGCATCATCACTACTGGCCACCTGCAACCAACACAAAGTCCTATATCAACTCAGATAACCATCCACAGCATCAAAAAGACTCGTTTTTCACCCTTCAACCTTGCCTCCTAGGCGCGATTTTTTTCCCACAGGCGCGCACCCAAGCGCGCCTGTTCATTTCACAGGCGTGCATATATGCACGCCTATACATTGAATAGGTGCGCATCATGGCACACCTGTTCACCTCACAGGTGCGCCCTAATGCACGCCTGTTCATTTTATAGATTTTCATCGGTGCACGCCTGTCAAACCTACAGGCGCGCACTGATGCGCGCCTGTTCAACTCACAGGCGCGCCCCTCGGGCATGCCTTAAATTCCTCATATCGTGCACCCATGTGCATATGCTCAGTGTACAGGTGCGCACACATGCACACCTCTCACCGGGTCTCCCGCGCATAGGGGGCCCACATCCCCTAACTACCCTTGTATGCCCCCCCGTACAATCCTTGCCCAAAAATTGAAAACCTATTTCTATGCAATATGATCAGACCACTAACCTGATACTCGCAAAACATCAATCGGATACCTCGTCCTCCCTAAATCTCCAAATCTCCTCTGAAATCTGCTCGTCCAGTCACTGTTGCAGCAGGTACAAATGAGGTGGCAATGTGGGCCCTACAGCTATATATAGGCCTTTTTCCAAACTTCCACTCACCATTTCGGGAGCCCAAGGTGTCCATTTGTCAAACCATCTTTAGCCACGGGATCAACATCCCACCACCTACATCACAGTTGTCCCTGGGTTACTTTTCATCCCAAGCCCTCGGGGCACCTTTTTTTCATTTCATGGTCAGGTACGCATGCGCATTGTCACATTTATCTAATACATGCTCATATCTTTGATTCTCTTCAGATATTGTTCACTTTTGGGTATTTGTTTCTCATATGTGTAGGTACTTGCTCCTCACCCCTCGGCATCACCCCTCCAGGTATATACTCATCACTGGCATGTAGTATTTCCCGTTTTATTGCACTTGCATTTCCAGTCACACCCTCTGATGTTTACCTCTAGGCTATCCATTCCCGGCTCTACAGTACCCACGCCTCCATTTGCATCTTCAGTACTGTTACCCGGTAGCATTCTTACCCACATGAGTTGTCCCATTCATAGCACCTTTTGGCACTTTTTGACACTCATTCTATTCTTCATTACCCTTTAGGGATGGGAGTCCTGATAGTCTTTCAAACATGTCGTGAATCAGCCATATACTCCTTCTCCTCATTTTTCTAGATTTCCCACATGGACTCCCAGATTATTTCTTTACGGTTCTATTTTTTACCTGCACTTCCGTAGTATCATGAACCCTCCATTTCATCCACAATCAGTTTGCCCATCTGCAAACCTACCTTCATTTCACCTACCTTATACAGAAACTTACCAATGGGGCCCCCACCCTTCATCATTCTCCCAAACACATTCTTCCCTACGCGGGCCACTCATATCACACTGGGGAACTCATTTCTGTATTTGTACATTTTCCCCCAAATTATTCGTTATTTATTGTACAAACGCCTTTATTCCCATTCATTACATTTTCTTTTGTCGTCACCGTTGGCGACTTGCTTTCTTTTGGCCACATGCAACCCATGTCACCCTTGGTTGGAGCATTACTTATCATCTACCCTTTTCGACATCGTCCATATCTTCAGAGTACTCCACAAGTCACTTACCTCTACCCTCTGAACTTGTTCACCTTGTCCCGCCTCTGGCACAACTTATCACTGGTCTTGTCATCCCCCTGACACTCAACCTTGTTACACGGTTGTGGCCACTTTTTATCTCATACATCCTCCAACCAAGGGCAGTCTTGAATCTTCCCACTTCTTGACTTTGCCCATGTACCTCTGCCACTTCCTCACCTCAGTAGATTCCATGAATCCCTTTTCTTCTAGGAGTCGCGTCCCCCTTTTGTTGACATCAGCACAATTTTCCAAAAGGGCGACAGTATCTTGATTCTCACTTTCCATTCAATGAGAGATCTCGAACGACACAGGGGGAAACACCATTGCTCCCTTCTATCGTTGGCCCCCATAACATTTGACGCCAACACTTTCTCATGTTATGGTGGGTCTTACTTTGCAACTAATGCAGTTATTTATCATTTTCCGAAGACCTCTGAACTTGGTAGGGCTATCAATGCCCACATCATCGTTGCTGCTTATTACCGCAATCATTGCCTATTGTTCAGAGTATGTTCCTTTGCAGAATTGTCTTCTGCCTTTATCATCACCGCCCCTGAGGCCGCTGCAGTTGTCTACACCAACACTTCAGTCATCTTTTTTCAGAGTTACATAACACAAGCATGGGGCATGCCCGCCTCGTTTGTACACAGTTTTCTCTTTTTTTTTCACAACTCTCAGAAGGTTGGGTCCTACCGGTTCCTTTTTTCTCCAACGGATCACTCTGAATGATCCCACTATTGCTCTCCCTTACAACAACATTCTCAGTATAAGAAACATTGATGGATTTTGGCTATACGTCTTCTCCTAACCTCATCCATCAGGGGGCATCTGTTATCACTGAAATTTTGTCCGCACATGGCGACAAGAACTTAGCATCGTCAAACAGTAATGAAGTCATTCATGGCACTGAATTAATTTCACAGCATTCCAAAAAGGTCAAAAACTATACAAAGTAGTAAAAATTGAAGAGCACTTTACAACAGTTGGGTGTGCACGCACATGTGCGGAACATGAACGTACCATGCACGCATGCACGCACGATGCACGGCTGTTGGCACAAAAACTCGTGCACCTGCTAAATGGTGCATTTATTGAATTGGTCGGCCTCCCAACCACTTATGGATCAGCTCCCAAGCCGATTTGACCCTCAAATCTGAGCTAAATCCGAATGGTGGGCTGGTCAAAGACCTAATAAATCCCTAAAGAGCCTCTTTTCACACTACAAAGGAGTTACATAATCACCCAATGCAATGCTATAAAAATTCATGAAGAAACCTCATTTTCTCAAGGAATTTCATGTAATGTTATGCTGCCTAGATTGTTTTAAGGACTCCATCCTTGACAAAGACACATTGGCATCATTTCATTGAGCAATCCACCTCTCCATTGAGTGGATTTGCAAAGGAGTTCTTTCA
>ML785257.1:102464-120657 GCA_009831015.1 Picea engelmannii
TGTTGTAAGGAGAGCAAGTTTGTGAGGGTCCAAGAGCCTTCCTTTGGAGGAAGAAGGGACTCATAGTCCCCTTTCTTCATTGTTCTTTGATTTCATCAATAGATCAGCCTAAAAACATTGGTGATATTGGTATTTTTGTGTTTGTTATTTCTATACCCATATGCTTATGATTTTAGTTTGTATTAGTTTAATTCTTTCTTATAGTTTTGTCTTTCTTTTTCTAACTCTTTCCTCTACAGCTGTCATGCTCAGCAAGACCCAACTGGGCATGTAAGCACCTCTTATTTTCTCACCAAGGTGACGAAAAGGGTGCAAACAGTGGGGGTGAACCACGTAAACACTGCATTGTCTTGCTTTGTGCTTGTCTTAATGTGTTTATGTATTCTTTTGCTAAGTGCTTTGAGATGATTAGATAGATCTTTTTATGATTAGTGCTAATGGTGTGTAGAATGTTATATCTGATATATATGAATATGATTAGTTCTTGATCTGCTTGATCTGACCTACCTGTTGATGCTAAGTGCTTGAATACGTTATATCAGTGTGAATGTTGTGAGGCTCTGTTTTATCAGGAAAGTGGATATTGATTGCATATTGAGGAACTGATGGTGTTAAGTGCTCTATTAAGTACTATAATCACATATCTGTCTCCCAGCTAAGGTTGTAGACACTTGAGTCTTGCAACCACCCCTACCTCTACCTCGGGTGAGACTTCATCTATTTCATAGATGTTGCCAAAAGGGTTGGTAGTTAGGGTTTTGTTGGTGCGTTGTTGTAGTGTTGAACCTTGGATCTACCCCTGTGCCAACAAATGGTTCTGCTGCCAGGACCTGAAACTGTGATTGTTGGGAACTAAGGGAGAAGAAGCTTTGTGCAAAGATTCGACCTGAAACCGAGATATCTCTGTGTGTTGATCTGCTACCCTAGTGCACAACATTTTACTTGACTTGTGAAGCTTTGTGCCAAGAAAAGAGGACAGATCTAAAGAAAAGAGGTAAGATCTGTAAGCTCTGTGTTTTGATAAAGGTAAGAATAGTAGAAATTTTTTAGATCTGAAAGCTTTGTTCTCTATAAAGTAATATTAGTGAAATTTTTTGTTTCTAAAGTATGGATCTAGGTATGCTTGATAGATTCTATTCTAGCTTGAAAACTAGGGAACTGATAGATGAAAGAAGGTTGATATGAACATATCTGATAAGAATAGTGAAAGATATGTTATACCTATGCATAGAAAGAATGTTTGGACTAACAAATGGATGTAGTATCCTAGAAAGAATTTATTGCAGGCTAGCTCCTATGATCCTAGTGCGCAGTACAAGAGAAGTTGGGGATCATTTAAAAGAAAGCTAGGAGTAACCCTCTGTTACAGTTGCAAAAGACTAGGACATCCTGCTAATGAATGCCCTGGGAGAAGACCTAGCTGTCTTTGTTGTAAGGATTTGGACCATGAAGTGTTGGATTTCCCTAGAATTATTGCCAAGATTGAAAAAATGAATCTAAACCAGGAAAACCCTAAGGCAGATCCAAAAATAGAAGAACCCCAGAAAGAATTAGAGAAAGTATTGCTATAGATGAAAGAAACCTTGAATGACCACCGACATGTTATATTATCAGAGATATTTAAAGAAAAAGAATGCATCGAAGAAAGAATATGAGACTTCAACATTGATTGTGTTTTGGATGAGGAAACATAAGTGAATATCATGATAGAGAGAACTTGGGAATTTATAGGCAGGCCTACTATGATTCCTTCATTAGGAGGAATAGGGTTATTTAGAGGAAAACTGGTAAAGCTATGTGGAAAGCTCACTCATATATCTATGAATGCCAATGGAACTTCAACAGAAGAAGACTTTGAGATTATTAAATTTATTGAGGACAATGCCATGTTTACCATGTTACTAGGAAAACCTTGGATTGATAGAGATAAAGCCAGACGAAAAGAATAAGAAGAATTTTTGGAACAACAGAAACAAGAGTTAAAATATTTTATGACCAAAAGGATCGCACATTTGATTGAAGAATAGGAGAACAGATCAAAGCTACTTAACATTAGAGAGATAGATGTTGAAGTTGGAAGAGCATTAGAGGACTCACAGAAGACTGAAGTACCTATCCAAGATAAAGAAGAGGTGTTACCCTTGAACCCTAGGAAAGAATCTCAACAGCAATGACTATATCCAAAGAAGATAAGAATCAGAATGGAAAAAGGACCACCTAAGTAAGAATCGAAAGAAGGCTAGAAAGCTAAGTAAGAAGAGGGCTAAGATTGAAAAGTTATAGAAGGTTCCAGAGGAAACTTCACAGAAATAAAATTTGCAAAATTGGAGCTTCGTCGGCATATCAGAGAAGTGACACATGGCACTTCGCCATGGCAAAGAAATATAGCCGTTGGGAACAATATATCTGTTCGACTGCTGCTCCGAACGGGTAGGAAAGCATTTATGGTTCACCACCAAACTATTGGACCATGCCATAATGGACAGAACAAGAGTTAATGAGGCTGCATACCCATTACAAGTGAACCATTGCCGAGTTTCCTACTTATCCCATCACGCCATGCACGGAGAACACTTTTTCTAACTGAGAGTTTGAGCCCACAGAATAAGTGAATTGTATACAAAGATCATTGCACTCTTGTTGTTTATTCTAGTGCAGTGTCTGAGTTAATCGTGACCTCGATAATTTTTAACCCCGAGCACGTATGTCCGACGATCTCACTGCAGTTGAAGAATCAATAATAGAAGTACTCTTTGACTTGATGTTTGAAAGAGTCATGTCGGAGAGAGGATTGTCTACAAGTGTACAAGTATCGTCGACAAGAGGACTCTCAGCCTCTCCATCCACTGCTCAAGTTGAACCATCCCGGCTAGTAGATGAGAAGTGAAGCAAGCACAGGGATGATCTCGCGAATGCTAAATTGATCCCGTGTATGCTACCTTCCTATCTACCACCTCTGAGCGGCGTGATAAACCGAGACAGTGTGCCCAGAGATTTTGAGTACGACTTAGTCACTGCGTACCTTCTGAAAGGGATACGCGCAGTTCACGTAGACCAAGATAGGATTGCAGCATTGAAGTTTAGTGACTTCAACCTTGGTGACAGGAAGGTATATAGCATGCTCGCCCCACATAAGTACCTGACTAGAACAAAGGGAAAAAATTTGAAGATAGTTCCCCAGTCGTGGACCATCAACCTTGCACAATCCACACTACTCAACGTCATGAAGATCTCGCACTTCAGAAGACACCAAGAGGTGAACGCATGTGCCAAGTTGTTGTTGTCCTGTTATCATGGAGGTTATTTGTGGTTAAACCATCGCATAACATGGATTCGACATTGATCAATTAGATCACAGCGCTGAGTATGCAGGGCCCTAACCCACATGATTTTTACCACGGAAAGACCGTGGATCGTGCTCTCGCCTAGAGGATAAAGGACACGTATGTCGATGTCAAGAAGGGCACATGAGGCTACAAGGTAGCCTCTATCCAGAGCGGTGTAGTGCACCTCGCCTGTCAACTGATTGATAGGAAGTTAGTATGAAAGAACCGACCCACACAAGTCACCGGATTTGTAGTCAAACTCGTACGGAAGTGCACAGAGGGCCTACAAATGAATTGGGTGCAGTACCTAGTGAATCTATTAGAAATCGACTGCAGAAAATCACAAGACCAAGGGTATGAATTTCATTTCAGCTGGTTATTGATCCTAATCACTTTCATTTCCTAGGAGATGCTGGAAGGTGCAACCTTCCTGGACATCAATCCCTTTGAACCTATGGCTGCGAAGTTCAGTACACTGTGGTACTCTAGTGACATGAATAAGCAATGGTAGTCAAATGTCGTGTTCCATACATATTACAGCTAGTTGAAAGTAGCCATCTAGTTCGAGCCTCATATGACCCCTAATACTCTCCATAGGTTTCAGCCTTTGATGAAGTTCAGCATTGATCAACATTTTATTTACATCACAACATGCGTAGATGGCCATAAGCAACAGTTGCAGTCCTACTACAAACTGACGAAGGAAGACTTGGAAGACATCACCAAGGAATGATCAGCAAACCTCCTTATTCCAACAAACCCTATGGAGATGTTGGACGTCGACAGTCCAAAAACTGCGCAGGATACACCCGGACCTAGAAAGACAAAGAAGCTTGAAGAAGTTCAGGATTTAGACAATACATCCGTGAAAACTTCTTCTGCATCACCAGAGAAAGGAGGTTATGGCGAAGAGATAGATGGCATAGAAATTGAGAAAAAGGAGGGAGAGACCACACCACCTAGAGACGAAGAGGACCCTCGAAGAAAAGGAAGGTTTCCCCTCTGAAACCTTCCTCCCGGAAGAAAGTGAAAGGAGCCAGGACCAAGTTCCAGACTATCCTCACTCCATATGACTTCAATTTCATCGTAGCAGCCCTGAATGATGCTTTGTTGGAGATAGCAGAGAAGCAGGAGGCTAAGAAGGAGGAGATGTATAATTGGATTGAGGTTGAGCTCCAAGGGGTGCAGTAGGCACTACAGTCCAGTTCCACATTCTCCATTGCACCTCTGTCAATAGGAACACCAGAAATGGGATATGACCCAGCTCAACTCCACCAAATCATTGATACAGTCGAAACTCGCCTTCGACGAGCTCAAGAAGAAACAATGTAAGCCACCTAGGCTTTAGCACAAGTATAGGGAGTCCTTCTAGAGAAATGCAGTACTGCAGAATGAGAAAAGATTACTCTCTAAGCAAAGTGGGATGAAGAAAAAGCACAACTACAGGAAAGCAAGGAACAGTTTCTCGCAGAGCAACTCAAAGTAAGGGAAATGGTCAATAGAGCACTCTGCTCTATGATAGTCGTTGAAGTAAAGACCGAAGAGTGAGTTCCACAGTAGGTTGCGAAACTTGAAGAAGTAATCCAGAAGCTACAACAACACATCGCTGACTTAAAGTCGCACAGTACCTGAAACTCCACAGGAGATAAGAGACCAAAGAGAAACAACTGCTCACAGTGCAGTCGATGGACTAAAAGAACTTTCCTTGGAATGAAAGCAGTTGAGTAACTGTAGCACCCAAACATATGATAACCTCACCAAGAATCCAAAATTATAGCCATTGAAGTCACAACTCAAAGAAGTAAAGAAGCATGCATACACGGTACAGGCACAGCTGAAGACCCTGTCGCCCATGGAAAGAATGAAGCGGTCTCAAGAGAAACGCACTGCCCAGTAGTAGATCCATATGATTCAAATAAAGGTTATGGAAGTAACTCAATGGCTCCAACCAGTGCAAGAGAAGGCATGCCAATTGTTCACAAAGGTTGAAAGTCGAGGAGTAAATCTAGAACAAGTTTTCATCGCAGTAGAACAACTCCTAGAAGGGTCGGTGAATGACAAAGTGATCTAGGAGTTCATCGAGCAAGAGGTCATAGCACAATAGTAGGTCGAAGTCACTCAATCCATGCTCAAGGCATTCGAGGCAGAACTAGTCTGACCAGAGTGACTCGGGACGAGTCACAAGTGAGTGTTGGGAGCATGTTGGCCCTTGACCAAGTTTTGGGAGATTCTTGATCATATTGGCCTACTTTGGACTTTGACAGCCTGTCGAAGGAGGAGCGCAAGATGAAGCGAAGATCACGGGATCTCTGCCCACTTTTGGGTCCTTTTTGGGTTTTTGGGATTATGTAATGGGATTGGGATGTCGACCCATGGGTTTACCCATGCTTAGGGCTATTTTGTAATGTATAAATAGATATCTAGGAAATGTAAGGGAGGGGATCTATTGACATCTATGTGATGTGTGCTAAGTGAAAATAAGGTCTATAAGTGCTTTGTGCATGATTGTAAGAGACTTGCAGAGCTAAGTGCAAGTGGTTGTAATAGACGATGGAAGGATTTGTGTTGTAACGCAAGGAAGAAGGATCTAGCGAGCTAGGCAGATCTTCTGTCCTATGCGGAGAAGGTTTTGATGGCTCTGTGCTTGTAACCAATTGAATATGCTAATAAAGACAAAGATTTGGTGGATGTAGCCCCAGGGTGGGGGTGAACCACATAAACATTGTGTTCTCTTGCTTTGTGCTTGTCTTAATGTGTTTATGTCTTCTTTTGCTAAGTTCTTTGAGATGATTAGATAGATATTTTTATGCTTAGTGCTAATGGTGTGTAGAACGTTAGATCTGATATATATGAATATGCTTAGTGCTTGATCTACTTGATCTTACATACCTATTGATGCTAAGTTCTTGAATACGTTAGATTAGTGTGAATGTTGTGAGGCTCTGTTTTATCAGCAAAGTGGATATTGTTTAATATTGAGGAACTGACAGTGCTAAGTGCTCTATTAAGTACTAGAATCAAATATCTGTGTCCCAACTAAGGTTGTATACACTTGAGTCTTGTAACCACCCCTGACTCTACCTCGGGTGAGACTTCATCTTCTTCGCAAGTGTTGCCGAAAGGGCCAGTAGTTAGGGTTTTGTTAGTGTGTTGTTTTAGCTTTGAACCCTGGATCTTCCCCTGTGCCAACACTCAAAAATATGCAACCTTATATGGGACATAGATCTATGATTCTAACACTTAACAGAGCACTCAACAGTGGACATTCATCAATATCTAGTTAGTAGTTATAGCGCAATGAAATCCTACTCTCAGCGCAGATAAACCCTAAACTATAGAACATCACAGTATTCATTCAGATCTAAGGTATTTAAGCACTAATCATACTTACATAATTCATATCTAACATCCATCCACATCATTAAGCACAAAGCATCAACATATCTATCTATCATTCATCTATATTAAAGCACTAAGAAAGTAAACACATAAACACATCAATACATCGCACAAAGCATAGCAACACAACATGTACGTGGTTCACCCCCACCCTGGGGCTACATCCACCAACTCTTCTCCTCTTTATTATCTTTGGTCAAGCTTCTTATAGGAACATAGCATCAAAATCCTACTCCGTAGAAGACAAGAGATATGCATGCACTCTGCCAGATCCTCCTTCTTTGAGCTAGGGCACAGCACCAAGCCTTTACGTAATCTCTTATAGTTACTTGCACTTAGCCTTATAAGCCTCACACAGTATGCACAAATCACTTACAACTCTTGATCACATAGATAAAACACTAGCACTTAGCACCACTTACAACTAACTTGTTCACTACTTACATCGCCTAGTATTCTATTTATACATTACAAAAAGGGCCTATACATGGGTAAACCCATGGGCCGACATTCCCATACCCGTTACATAATCCCAAAAAAAAAAAAAATCCCTAAAAATGGGCCGAAATTCCCATACCCGTTGCATAATCCCAAAAACAAAAAAAATCCTCCTTCGACAGCCTGTCAAAGTCCCAAAAATAGGTCAAACATGACCAAGAATCCTCAAAACTTCCTCAAGGACCAACAGGCCCCCAACACTAACCTATGACTCATCTCGAGTCACTCTGGTCTAGGTAGTTCTGCTTCAAAATCCTCAAGCTTGGCTCGATATTCTTCGACTTGTTGTTGTGCCACGACCTCCTGTTCAACGAAATCTTGGATGACTACTTCGTTGACAGGCCCCTCTAAGCATTGTTCACCTGTAGTGATGACCCACTCTAGTTCTTCTCCTCGGCCTTCGATCTCTGTGAAAAATTGGCAAGCCTCATCCTATACAGGTTGGAGTCTCCGAGTCACTTCCATGAATTTGCTCTGGATAGTGTGGACCTACTGCTAGGCAGTGTGCTACTCCTGGGATCACTTCATTCTTTCCACAACTGATAGAGGCTTCAACTGCGCTTGTATTGTTTCTTCTTGCTGCTTCACTTCCTGGATATGTGACTCCAGTGCCTTCAGTTCTGGGTTCTCAGTGAGTCCCTCATAAATCTGGGCACTACGATCACTCAGTTTCTTGCATTCCATGGCAAGGGCCTTTATTTTCTCAACTGCACTCCGAGCAGTTTCTTCTCTTTGATCCCTTACATCCTACGGATTGTCGGGCACTATGCGGAGATCTAAGTCTGTTATTCTTTGCTATAGCTGCTCGATAGCTTCGGAAAGATACTCTACTTGATGCATGACTCGATCTTTTTCCCTTGGTTCTAATCCTGTCACATAGTGGAGTGCTCTATTGACTACTTCTTTTACTTTGAGTTGCTCTGTGAGCAACTGTTCTTTTTCTTGTTGCATCTATGCTTTCTCTTCGTCAAAATTTGCCTAGAGAGAAACCTTCTCCTGCTCTACAACTCGATGTTATTCTATGAGTACTCCATGTACTTACTTCAAGGCTTGGGTGGCTTGTTCTATTTCTTCTTGTGCTCGTCGAAGGCAAGCTTCTGTTGCATCTGCTAGTCGGTGGAGTTGGGATAGCTCATCTCCCAACTCCGGTTCTCTCGATGGAAGGGGTGCATTGGAGACTGTGCAACTAGACTGAAGGGCCCACTATACCCCTTGGAGTTCGATCTCAATTCTATCGTACATTTCCTCCTGCTTGGCTTCTTGTTTCTCCATGATTTCCAGTGAAGCATCATTTAGAGCTACTATGATGAAGTCAAAATCATCAGTGGTGAGTACAGTCTACATCTTGGTCACAGTGGCTCTTGATTTATTTTGGGAAGAAGCTTTCAGGGGAGAAACCTTCCTCTTATTTAAGGGGTCAACCTCATCTCTGGGCAGTGTTACTTCTCCTTTCTATTGTTCATCTTCTCTACCCTTTATCTCTTCTACTTCGTCATCACCCCCTCAGTCAGGTGATATGAAAGTAGTCTTCCCTGAGGTGCTACTTAAGTCTTGGAACTCTTCATTCTTCTTCCTTCTACTGGTTCCGGGTGTGTTCTATTATTTTTGAGTTTCCTCTGGGCTATCCAGTTCAGGATCAAAAATTTCTGCTGGGTCAGTGGGGATAAGGAGGTCTTTGGACCAGTCCTTGGTGATCTCCTCAAGTTCCTCTTCCATGAGTTTATAGTATGACTGGATATGCTCCTTATGCCCATCGTCTCACACTATAATGTAGATGAAGTTTCAATCTGCATGTAACTTCATTAGGGGTTGGAACCTCTGTAGGGTGTTCAGAGTCAAGCAAGGCTCAACTTCGGGGCTCTCTTTAGCTGGAGGTAATATGTGTGAAAAACAGTGTTTGACTGCCACTATTTTTTAATATCACTCGAGTACCAGAGTGTGGTGAACTTCGCACCAAGCGGCTCAGACGACTCAATATTCAGGAAGGTTGCACCTTCCGACATCTCCCAGGCAACAAACACGATGAGGATTAGGAGCCAGCTAAAGTGAAACGTGTAGCCCTGATCCTGCGCTTCGCGGTAGTCTAGTTCAAGCTGAATGACTAGGTACTTCGCCCAGTTCATCTATAGACCTTATACACACTTCCCCGTGAGGTCAATGACAAAGCCCGTGACTTGTGTGGGTTTTTTCTTCCTTACTAGTTTTCCAGCTATTAATTGGCATGCTAGGCGCATTGCACCATTCTATATGGAGGATACCTTGTAGCCTTCTGTCCCCTTCTCAATATCACTGTATTCATCCTTGATATTTTGTGCTAGGGCGCGATCTGTGGATTTTCCTGGATAGAACTCCTGCGGGTTGAGTCCTTGCATACTCAACCCTGTGATCCTATGGATCAGTGTCAGATCGACTGTAATATGATGATCTATCCATAAGTAGCTTCCATGGTAACATGACAGTAGCATCTTGACACAGGCGTTGACTTCCTGGTGCCTTTCAAAGTGTGGGATTTTCATTACATTTAATAGGGTGGACTGCGTGAAGTTCATCGTCCACAACTGGGGGATTATCTTTGAGTTCTTCCCCTTTGTCCTGGTTAGGTATTTGTACGGGGAAAGCATGCTATGGTTCTTGTGATCTCCAAGGTTGAAGTCATTCAACTTCAATGTTGTGATCTTATCTTGCTGCGCTCGAACTCCACATATCCCCTTCGGGAGGTACGTAGTGACCATGGTGTACTCAAAATTTCTTGGCACAGTATCACGACTCACTACAGTAGCTAGAGGCGAGATGTAGTTGGTAAATATGGTCAATATCAGCTTCACATTTGCTAGATCATATCTATGCTTGGTTCTCTTTTCCACTGATGGTCGTGATGGTCTGTCTCCGCGAGTACTCAATGGGGAGGCTTGCACTCCTCTCGTCAATGACGCTTGTACACCCACAGACATTACTCTCTCAGACATGACTCTCTCATTCATGAGGTTGATGAGTACTTCCTTCACAGACTCTTTGACTGTGCTAAGTTCTTCAGACATACACGCTCGTGGTTGAATATCTTGGGTTTAGAAGAGTAACTAGTCAATGCAACGAGATGGACAAAAATAGCGTGATGATCATTGTGAGAAATCAACTATTCTGTGAGATCAGATAATCACGATTGGAAAAAGTATTCTCGGTGCGTGGCATGATGGGATAAATAGATAACTTGGAAACAGATCTCTTGCAACAGGTGAGAATCCTTTATTAACTCATTTATGTCTGTTATGGCATGGTCCCAATGGTGTGGTGGTGAGTTGTCTGACCATAAATTACTTTCTACCTGTTTGGGGCATCCTTCTAATGGTTATACTATTCCCAATGGCTATATTGCTTCTCCATGGTGAAGTGCCATGTGACGTTGTTCTGATATCCCGACGAAGTTCCAATTTTGCAAATTTTCCTTCTGTGAAGTTCCCTCTAGAACCTTCTGTAAATTTTCGATCTTAGCTCTTGTCTTACTTAGCTTTCTATCCTTTTTCCCAGTGAGTTTCATTTTGGTATTCCTTTTTCCATTCTAATTCTTATCTCCATTTGGCATAGTAACTTCGTGTTGTTGAGATTCTTTCCTAAGATTCAAGGGTAAAACTTATTCTTTATCTGGGGTAGGTACTTCAGTCTTATGTGGGTTTTCTAGTGTTCTTCCCACTTCGACATCCAAGTCTCTCATTTTAAATAGCTTCACTCAGTTCTCCTTTTCTTCAATCAAGTGTGCGATCCTCCTAGTTATGAAATCTTTTAATTTTTTCTTCTTCTCCTCTAAGACTTCTTCTTCCTTCCTTCTAGCCTGATCTCCTTCAATCCAAGGTTTTCCTAGTAACATAGAAAATGGACCGTTGTTCTCAATAAATTTAACAACTTCAAATTCTTCTTTTGTCGAAGTTCTATTGGCATTCATAGATATCTGGGTGAGCTTTCCACATAGGTTTATAAACTTTCCTCTAAATAGTCCTATTCCTCCCAATGAAGGAATCATATTAGGCTTTCCCAAAGTTTCCCAAGTTCTTTCTCTCATAATATTCACCTGTGTTTCTTCATCCAGAACACAGTCAATGTCAAAGTCTCCTATTCTTTCTTCTATGCATTCTTCTTCTTTGAACATCTCTGATAAGCTAACATGTCGATGGTCATTCAGGGTTTCTTTCATCTATAGCAATACTTTCTCTAATCCTTTCTGGGCTTCTGTCCTGGTTTTAGTTGCTTGACCTTTCTCATGGTATTCTTGTCTCATATTCATCCTTTCAACCTTAGCAATCATTCTAGGGCAATATAATACTTCATGGTCCATAGCATTGCAAAAGAGGCAACTAGGTCTTCTTCCAGGGAATTCCTTAGCAAGATGTCCTGGTTTTCTGCAACTATAGCAAAGGGTTAATCCTTTCTTTATTTTAAATGATCCCCATCTTTTCATGTACTGCGCGCTAGGATCATAGTAGCTAGCCCGCAACAAATTCTTTCTAGGGTCCTGCATCCATTTGTTAGTCCAAACATTCTCTCTATGCATAGGTCTAACATATCTTTCACTATTCTTATTAGATCTACTTATATCAAATCTTCTTTCATCTATCAGTGCCCTAGTTTTCAAGCTAGGAAAAATCTTATCAAACCTACCTAGATTCATACTTTTGAAACAAAACTTTCCACTTATCTTACTTCAACAGAGCACAAAGCTTTCAGATCTAAAACTTTTCACCATTCTTACCTTTATTAGAGCACAAAGTTTGCAAATCTTACCTCTTTTAACCAAAAATTATTAATTTTACCGTTATCAAGGCACAAAGCTTTCAGACCTTACCTCTTTTCTTCAGATCTGACCCTTCTTCTTAGCACAGAGCTTCACAGATCAAGTAGAATGTTGCACATTAGGGAAACAGACCTACGCATGAAGCTTTCACAGTTTCAGGTCAGATCTTTGCACAAAGCTTCTTCTTCCTCAGTTCCCAGCAATCACAGTTTCAGGTCCCAACAACAGAACCATTTGTTGGCATAGGGGCAGACCCAGGGTTCAATGCTACAATAATGCACCAACAAAACCCTAACTATCGGTCCTTTTGGCAAGACCTACGAAACAGATGAAGTCTCACCCGAGGTAGAGGTAGGGGTGGTTGTAGGACTCAGACGTCTGCAACATTAGCTGGGACACATATCTTTGATTCTAACACTTAACAAGGCACTCAGTAGTTAACATTAATCATTAGCTATTTAGTAGTTACAATGCAATGAAATCCTACTCTCAGCGCAGATAAACCCTAAACTATATAACATCATGATATTCATTCAGATCTAAGGTATTTAAGCACTAAGCATACTTACATAAGTCATATCTAACATCCATCCACATCATTAAGCACAAATCATTAACAGATCTATCTATCATTCATCTATATTAAAGCACTAAGCAAGTAAACACATAAACACATCAATACATCGCACAAAGCATAGAAACATAGCATGTACGTGGTTCACCCCCACCCTAGGGCTACGTCCACCAACTCTTCTCCTCTTTATTATCTTTGGTCAAGCTTCTTATAGGCACATAGCATCAAAATCCTACTCTGTAGAAGATAGGAGCTCTACGCGCACTCCGCTAGATCCTCCTTCTTTGAGCTAGGGCACAACACGAAGACTTTACATAGTCTCTTACAATTACTTGCACTTAGCCTTGCAAGCCTCACATAGTATGAACAAATCACTTACAACTCTTGATCACATAGATCAAACACTAGCACTTAGCACCACTCACATGAAGGGAATGAGTAAGTAAAGTTGACCCAAGTGTCGAGCCAGAGTCAATTCGACGTGCCTCATAGTGGAGTCAGTTTATTCTAATCAAGTTTATAATTTAGTTAAGATTGTAGATTATGTTAGTGGATTGAATCATGAGTTGAAAATTGAATCGAAAAAAAGAGGGGATTAAACATGAGTCTTCATAAGTAGGAAATCCCCTCCACTTATGTAATGTAATTCAGTCTTTAGCCGATTAGATCAGTTTCTCACCGACATCAGTCGATACACAACCAATTACATGAAGTCAAGCCATGCATAGGAAAAATATTTTGTATTTTATTAACAGTCAAAGAATCATAGTAGAGTAAAGTTATTCAAGTCCTCCTTCATGTAATATCAAATGTAGAATCCATATATACTCAAAAACTAGAAAAGAAGAAAGAAGCACATCCATGATTGTAAAGGAGTAGAGAAACTAATTAAGGAGCATTAAAGCATTGAAATACCAAATCATAATTATGATCATGTTGGTAGCATATAAAGGCATTCAATAAAGAGACATATCAAGGCAAGCACATACACGAGAGATGAAAAGGAAAGATGATGACACAAGAACATTTGAATTGATTAATCCCCTTGTTATAAGTGTTACAGAACAACTCCCTGGGTTGTGACAAAGAAAGTAGAGGAATAGTAGAATTGGATGATGTTGTAGATCCTCATCTATTCCATAAAAAAGTAACCCCTAGGAGTGGAAGATCACTGGAGCGGCCTTAGAGAGTGCCCTGACAGTTCCTATGAGGAGTAGACTTTGCAGTTGGTTGCAAGAAGAAATGGGTGCCCTTCAACCGAAAGATAATGTTGGAAGCATGGAGATCAAAGAGTTGGGATATGTGATATGCATTCACTCAAATCCATTTGTTACACACCAAAATGTCACACTTAGGTATCACATCTATTACACACCTTAAGTGTCACAAGTGTCGTAAAGTGTCAAATGCACCTTACTAAGTGTCGCATGCACTTTATCAAGTGTTGTATGCACCTTAATAAGTGTCACATGCACTTTATTGAGTGTCGCAACCTTGAAACCATGAAATAACATTTGTCACAATCCGTAGTCAATGTGGAGGATAAATTCATCCTATTAAGATCAAAATACTATGTGCAAATGAATTATTCATTTTTATTGAAAAAATGAAATTAATTTAGTGTGAGAATCCACCTGACATTTGTTTCCTAATCTAAAGGAAAAGTTATGAATCTCATGGATGGTTGAGAGATTTTCTCAAACTAATATCCTAATTTGATGGATCTTGAAAGATATTTCCTCCCTAAAATCCTTGAGAGATATTTTCTTCATAAAAATATTGGAGATCCCAATTTTATGGATCTAGTGAGTGATCTTCCCCACTGGAGTCGCCAATTTTCTAATAAACCCTCCACTTTAAATCCTCATCCATCCTCTGCCCCTCTTTAGATTGAGAGGCTTGTTCTTGACTCAATGTTTTTCCCACCTAAGGGAACAATTCAAAATTCAATTTTCAATCCAAGTGCCTTCACTGCTCAAAACTACAAAGTTGTTGAATATTTGGTGCAAGCACCTTGTGTAGTGTCAATGATTGAAGTTCTACAAAACTGTTTGAGAGAACTTAGAGCACTGTTATAAACCATTGTTGTCATGGACCCAAAGGAATCAAATATGATTATGTTTAATATGGAATATTTTCAACTAAGGATCTCCCATCACCTAGCCTTCCAAATTCATGTTATGGTTGGGGGGAAGGACAACCATCATTGATCAGATTATTTTTAGAACAACATGAAGACATAAATATAACTGAGATATAACAATGAAATACACAAAAGTATAGAAGAGAACACAGAAATACAGTGAAACCCAACTTCTATTACTGAATAAGATAAAAAACCATAGTATAACACAAACTGGCAGAATGGGGTAGCCTATCTCTTAAAGGAAAGATGATGCAAACCCCCTTCCCTCACTCGGGGTCCGCTGACCTCCCGGTCTAAGGATATTCTTATAATAGGAGTTGAATTAGCTCACAAGGCCCTCCCTGTACCTTTTCTTATATTTCCATGAGCCTTTTCTTTAATTTTGGGTCAATCTTGGCTCTCTGGAAGGCTCCCTCTAGTTAGACACTTCCTCCACATGAACCCGGGCTCATGATCTAGGTGGATATTGGTGGCCACCTTCCTATTCCACTTGGACTCCCACCATTGTTTCTTTCAGTTTTTCAAGGGACTCCTCGAGCAATATTTTGATAGGATATCCTACTCCCTCATCTTTCTTTTCGTCTCCCATGGGCATCCATCGGGGTTTGCGACGATGATCTTGCAAAGGTTCAACCAGATCGATCCCTAACTCCTTATACCCCGACCTCAATGGGGACATGCAAAAAAGGATAGAGAAAGAGAAGATCGCTCTGATACCATTGATCTAAATTTATGTAGGAATGCAATAGAATACACAAATCACCATGAATACAAAAATGCATTAGAAATAACACTTCATTTCAATAATATCTAAGAACTGAAATTTGTTTATAGACAGAATGGAAATAAACTAGCTAGGGCGCCGGTAGCTTATCTATGAGAAGAGATGTGGTGGATATAGGCCTATGAACTCTGTGTTACAATGAGGCTCGAAGGCCTATATATTAATGAGAAACAATGGAAACCCTAAACATCCAATAACCTAACCCTAGGAGATGAAATGCCAAAATATGGTCCCTGTCGAGGTAACTTGGTACATCAATTTCTCGGGGTCATAACTTTGGAATACTATCTCCATTTTACGCACATGATACATCGTTAGAAATATCTATCCAAGGAATACACTGTTGACAACGAATATCAAGTTCGGAACGAACTCATATTCGTCGAAGGTTTGATGCCCAAAAAATGTCGTTTAGGGCCTCAAAACGGCTCTGGAAGTTCAGGACCCGAAAAACTACCAAAAATAGTAAATTGTGATATAATTAAGGAAATTGAAAAACTGAAAGAAACAATGGTGGGGGCCTAAGTGGAATAGGCAGGTGGCCACCAAACATTGCAAAGCTGAATAAGGACATAGGAAAGTGGTGTGATTTCCATAAGAGCTCCACTCACAACACAAGTGAGTGTCGGGCAAAATAGTCATTGATGGTCGAGATGAGGGATTTTGAATCAGATGCATGCTATGACATTGAATCAAAACCTAAAAGGGGAAATGATAGAGGGAATCAGGTTATCGATGTGGATCCCAATGCCACCATTTCCACCACAAATATCCAAAAGGACGAACCGGAAGACCCATAGGAGGAGGAGCGTCTCTTCCACTCCTAGATGTGGGTAAAGGGTTCCCTGCTACAGTTCATTGTTGATAGTGGAAGCCAAAAGAACCCCATTTCAGAAAAGGTCATGAAGTGGTTGGTCTTTTTGACCATATCACACCCACAACCGTACATCATCGAGTGGCTTCACCAAGAACGAAATCTCCGCGTCAGTCAGCAGTGTCGCCTTCCCTACAACATCAAGCCCTTCACCGATGAAGTATTATGTGACATTGATCCTCTTGATGTTTTTGATGTATTATTAGGCCAACCATACTTGTGGAAGTGACATGTTTTGTATGAGTCATGACCTCACACTATTATTGTTACCTTGGGAAATAAGTTGTACAGGATACCAGAGGTACCACTGCCTGTCGCTATCTCTTTGGTTACTGCAAAACAATGCAGTAAGCTCATTTCCAAAACTGGGAAATTTGTTTTCCCAATGATCTACCCTCAAGGAAAGAAGAAGACTATGGCCATGACCTCTAGAAAGAGCTCCTCTACATGACAACAACAAATAGACAAGGTCGTGGAGGAGTACCGGAACATCTTCAGCTCGCATGCAAGGGTGCCTCTGCACTGTTAGGTCAAACACCCCATCGATTTGACCCCAGGTGCGTCGCTGCCCAATGGACCGATATATTAGTGCTTTGTTCTGGAGAATGATGAAATCAAGAGGCAGATATAGGAGCTATTTCAGAAAGGTCACATCCGGCCAAGTTCATTTCCCTGTGGGAGCTCGATCGTGTTGGTGTAGAAGAAGGATACGACTTGGAGACTCTGTATAGACTATCGGGAGCTGAACAAGATCACTTTCCAGAATAGGTACCCAATCCCACAGATTGATGACCTTCTGGACCAACTCAAAGGGGAAAAACATTTCATCAATATCGACTTGAAGCCCGGATATCACCAAGTATCAATCGAACCGTCTGATGTGTAGAAGACTGCCTTCAGATCCAAGGAGGGCCTTTTTGAATGGATGGTCATGATTTTTGGGTTGACGAATGCTCCCACAACCTTCATGAGGATGATGGATGAAATATTGTGGCCATTCACCAACTCATTTATAGTAGTGTACTTGGATGACATCCTAATCTTCAGCCAAACTTGGGAAGAGCACCTCCAACACATCCGACAGGTCCTGCAAACACTGCAGAAACACAAGTTGTGTGCCAATTTGGAGAAGTGCACTTTTGGCATGAACCAGGTTCAGTATCTGGAATACATTATTGATGAGAGTGGGGTGCATGTGGATCCAACCAAGATCCAAGTCATCCGAGATTGGCTAGCCCCAGCCACTCTAATAGAGCTTCACATCTTTCTGGGTCTTGCTAATTTCTACCGTAGGTTCATGTTGGGATTCTCTCATATCACTTGGCCCTTGAGTCAAGTCACCAAGGGAGGAGCGAAAGAAAAATTCTTTTGGTCAGAATATTAATAGAAGGTGTTCATAGAATTGAAGCATCACCTTTGTTGTGCCCCAATGCTCACATTACCAGACTTGCAACAACCATTTGAGATCGAGATAGATGCCTCTGATTATGTTATTGGGGTAGTTCTTACTCAATAGAGGAATCCAATGGCATATCACAGTGTGACACTGTCCGACACAGTCTAAAAGTATACCACTTATGACAAAGAAATGTATTCCATTGTGCAGTCTTGTCGACAATGGAAGCATTACATTTTGGGGAAGGAAACAATCATCCACACATACCACCATGTTAAGCCCTAATATTGGCTCATTACCACTTAATTGGGGCATATTAGATTAGTAATGTTATTTTATTTATGTCGGCTTTGGGCCATTAGTTGTAATTTAGATTAGTAATGTTATTTTATTTATGTCGGCTTTAGGCCATT
>ML785257.1:133472-157951 GCA_009831015.1 Picea engelmannii
AGAGTAATAATGACACTACGGGGTCGAGACTCATAGATAGCATGGTGTTTCCACATATATGGTTGGCCCAAGAGAACATCACAGACATCCAGTGGGGAAACATCACATAATACCTCATCCTTGAAGGGTTGGATGCCATATGAAAATCGACACTGTTGGCTAACATGAAGATCTCGTCCTTGTCGAAGCCACCCAATGTTGTATGGTTGCGGGTGTGGTGTTGTTGACAATCCCAACTGTTTGACGACCTCTGTTGAGATGAGATTCTTCTGCCTTCCGCTATCAACAATAAAATGCAGCGGGGTCCCCTTCACCCACATCTCTGAATGAAAAAGGTGCTCCCCCTCTTTTGGATCTGTTGGTTCTTCTAGTTGAATTGCTGCAGTCGCGACAATAGCAGTGGGGTCTGCGTCGATGATCTGTCTTTTACCACTATTTTCATAATCAGATTCTGAATCAGGGTTTGGCTCCTTGTCTTTGATCTCGGCCACCAATGATTGTTTTGAGCGACATTCATCGGTGTTGTGCTAGGGCCTTTTGTGGAAATTGCACCATCTTCCTGTGTCCTTCTTTGTCTTCCCATGACCCTTCTTTTCCTATGGCTTGGACTAGTTTTTGGGAGACTGTTTTTTAGGGTTGTCTTTGTCATACTTTTATTGTTGTGGATTTGTAGACCCGAACTCCCATTTGTTCTGGTGCTTAAATTTTTGCTCGATTTTAACAGCATATCGATAGGCAGCACCGAGTGATGAGATGTCTAGAAAATCCATTTCAGTTTGGATGTATCTGTGTAGAGCCCCACGGTATTTCAGAATGAAAAGTCGTTCGGAGTCTTTGATACCTAGCTTGGTGGACAAGGTATGAAAGGTATTGGTGAACTCTGGAACTTCTTGGCCCCTCTCTTTCCGCAGTGTGGTCCATCTCATGTATTGTTCCTCATAGTTTCCAACAGGGTAGTACTGTTCCTTTACCGCATCCACAAAAAAATCCCAAGTGGGCTCGACCCCATATATTCCAGACTCCTCTTTGGAACTCTTCTCCCAGTAAGTTTCCCACCAATGTTTGACATGGGGGAGAGCCTTAAGGAGTGGGAAGGTGATATTTTCCTTGTCTGAAAAATTATGAACAGACAAATAACCTTCTAGCATATTTAACCATTTATCTAGGGCATCTGCATCTATTTGACCTTCAAATACAGGAATATCAAAATTAACCTATACCTTGAAAGGCGAGGTGCCTCCAAAGTGATCACTTGATGAAGATGAACCTGATGCTATCGGCAGGCGTTGAAGGATGTGGTAAAAATTCTCCATCATTTCGTCCCTCTGTCGCATGAGAGCTTGCTCAAGCAACAGACTAATAGGATCGTCTGCTCCATCGTTTTTCTTTTCTTCCGCCATTGAGGGTTTCTTGGGTGTGCAAGAGTGATTTTCCTCAAGAGAGACAAGATTGAGACCCAACTTTCTATACTCGGACCGCGTCAGGGACATGCACTGAAAAATGATCAAGAGTAGCCTGCTCTGATACCACTGATCCGGATTATTTTCGGCACGAAATGAGAGCAGAGATATAATAAAGAAATGCATAGAGATATCGCGTATATATAGTAATATAACATAAATATATCAGAGATGCAACCATAAACATAGAGATACAGTAATACACTATTTCTATTAATGAACGAAATGTATAGAGGCTGTAAAAATACAGAGTGAAAGACTCGCTAGAATGGTGGCAGCTTATCTCTTAGAAGAGATGTGACGGCTAATCGCATTCGCAAGAAGATGATTACAATGAGGATCGGAAGGCCCTTTTTACAATAGACGGGAATGCCAAAATTCCTAGACATCCAAAAACCTAACCCTAGGAGATGAAGCGCCAAAAGTCATGTGGGCCTTGTTTGGGTAAGTTGGTGCATCAACTTCCCAGGGTTGTAACTTTTGCATACGATCTTTGTTTTAAGCGTGTGATAGCTTGTTCGAAAGGTATTGTCAAGGATATTCATTTTGGGGGCTCAATTATTCCTTCGGCTATCTTTGAGAACCTTGATCTTGAAAAAAAATTATTTAGGCCCTCAAAATGGCCCCGGAAGTTAAAACCTGCTAAAAATAGTAAATTGCCAAAATGGCCAGAAAACTGTTTTGAGCCATTTGGAAAGGGTGGGTTGCCACTGATATCCACCTGGATCAATCCTCCCTCCTTAGGAAGAAATGGTCTCCATTTCATTGAGTTCCCGGGGGAGAGGGAAAAGCATTTGTTGAATCTGCATCTTAGTGAGCTGCTTGTCTTGCTGGAGAAGTCGCGCTGCTTAGTTTGTGGAAATCTGTCACAAACCTGTGGCTTGAAGGTTTGGAAATTTTTAACCAGTCTAGTTATTTTAGATGATTGTGTGCAGAAGGAATCTTCGTGCTTTGCTACAACCTTGTCGACCTGCTTCTATTGGATAGAAGGTGCTTTGGACAAAGCTATGGTGGTTGCAATATCCTTCTGTTCACCCTTTGAACAGATTGTGGAGAAGATGAATTTTCTAGTATGAGATACTACCTTGTAGCACTATTTAGGTGGTGCAGTAGTTGGAACTACATCTGGTATCCTGTAGAGATGACCCCCCAAAGTAATAATGACACTACGAGGTCAAGACTCATAGATATCATGGTGTTTCCACATATATGGCTGGCCCAAGAGAACATCACAGACATCCAGTGGGGCAACATCACATAATACCTCATCCTTGAAGGGTTGGATGCCATATGAAAATCGACACTGCTGGCTGACATGAAGATCTCGTCCTTGTCGAAGCCACCCAATGCTGTATGGTTGTGGGTGTGGTGTTGTTGACAATCCCAATTGTTTGACGACCTCTATTGAGATGAGGTTCTTATGCCTTCCGCTATCAACAATAAAATGCAGCGGGGTCCCCTTCACCCACATCTGTGAATGAAAAAGGTTCTCCCCCTCTTCTGGATCTGTTGGTTCTTCTACTTGAATTGTTGCGGTCGTGACAATAGCAGTGGGGTCTGCGTCGATGATCTGTCTTTTAACACTATTTTCAGAATGAGATTCTGAATCAGGGTTCGGCTCCTTGTCTTTGATCTCGGCCACCAATGATTGTTTTGAGCGACATTCATCGGTGTTGTGCCAGGGGCTTTTGTGGAAATTGCACCATTTTCCGGTGTCCTTCTTTGTCTTCCCGTGACCCTTCTTTTCCTATGGCTTGGACTGGTTTTTGGGAGACTATTTGTTAGGGTTGTCTTTGTCATACTTTTATTGTTGTGGATTTGCAGACCCGAACTCCCATTTGTTCTGGTGCTTAAATTTCTTCTCGATTTTAACAGCATATCGATAGGCAACACCGAGTGATGAGATGTCTAGAAAATCCATTTTAGTTTGGATGTATCTGTGTAGAGCCCCGCGGTATTTCAGAATGAAATGTCATTCAGAGTCTTTGATACCTAGCTTGGTGCACAAGGTATGGAAGGTATTGGTGAACTCTGGAACTTCTTGGCCCCTCTCTTTCCGCAGTGTGGTCCAGCTCATGTATTGTTCCTCATAGTTTCCAACAGGGTAGTATTGTTCCTTTACTGCATCCACAAAAAAATCCCAAGTGGGCTCGACCCGATATATTCCAGACTCCTCTGTGGAACTCTTCTCCCAGTAAGTTTCCCACCAATGTTTGACATGGGGGAGAGCCTTAAGAAGTGCGAAGGTGATCTTTTCCTTGTCTAAAAAATTATGAACAGACAAATAACCTTCTAGCAGATTTAACCATTTATCTAGGGCATCTGCATCTATTTGACCTTCAAATACGGGAATATCAAAATTAACATGTACCTTGAAAGGCGAGGTGCCTCCAAAGTGGTCGCTTGATGAATATGAACCTGATGCTATCGACAGGCGTTGAAGGATGTGGAAAAAATTCTCCATCATTTCGTCCCTCTGTCGCGTGAGAGCTTGCTCAAGCAACAGACTAATAGGATCGTCTGCTCCATTGTTTTTATTTTCTTCCGCCATTGAGGGTTTCTTGGGTGTGCGAGAGCGATTTTACTCAAGAGAGACAAGCTCGAGACCCAACTTTCTATACTCGGACCTCATCGGGGACATGCACTGAAAAATGATCAAGAGTAGCCTGCTCTGATACCACTGATCCGGATTATTTTCGGCACGAAATGAGAGCGGAGATATAATAAAGAAATGCACAGAGATATCGCATATATCCAGTAATATAACATAAATATATCAGAGATGCAACCATAAACATAGAGATAAAGTAATACGTGATTTCTATTAATGAACGAAATGTATAGAGGCTGTAAAAATACAGAGTGAAAGACTCGCTAGAATGGTGGCAGCTTATCTCTGAGAAGAGATGTGACGGCTACTCGCATTCGCAAGAAGATGATTACAATGAGGATCAGAAGGCCCTTTTTACAATAGACGGGAATGCCAAAAGTCCTAGACATCCAAAAACCTAACCCTAGGAGATGAAGCGCCAAAAGTCATGTGGGCCCTGTTTGGGTAAGTTGGTGCATCAACTTCCCGGGGTTGTAACTTTTGCATACGATCTCCGTTTTAGGCGTGTGATAGCTCGTTCGAAAGGTATTGTCGAGGATATTTATTTTGGGGGATCAATTATTCCTTCGCCTATCATTGAGAACCTTTATCTTGAAAAAAAATTATTTAGGCCCTCAAAATGGCCCCGGAAGTTAAAACCTGCTAAAAATAGTAAATTGCCAAAATGGCCAGAAAACTGTTTTGAGCCATTTGGAAAGGGTGGGTAGCCACCGATATCATCATGGATCAATCCTCCCTCCTTAGGAAGCAATGGTCTCCATTTCATTGAGTTCCCGGGGGAGAGGGAAAAGCATTTGTTGAATCTGCATCTTAGTGAGCTGCTTGTCTTGCTGGAGAAGTCACGCTGCTTAGTTTGTGGAAATCTATCACAAACCTATGGCTGGAAGGTTTGGAACTTTTTAACTAGTCTGGTTATTTTGGATGACTGTGTGCAGAAGGAATATTCGTACTTTTCTACAACCTTATCGACCTGCTTCTATTGGATAGAAGGTGCTTTGGACGAAGCTATGGTGGCTACAGTATCCTTCTGTTCACCCTTTGAACAGATTGTGGAGAAGATGAAATTTCTAGTATGAGATACTACCTTGCAGCACTGTTTAGGTGGGGCGATAGTTGGAACTCCCTCTGGTATCCTGTAGAGATGACCCCCCAGAGTAATAATGACACTACGGGGTCGAGACTCATAGATATCACGGTGTTTCCACATATATGGCTAGCCCAAGAGAACATCAGAGACATCCATTGGGGCATCATCACATAATACCTCATCCTTGAAGGGTTGGATGCCATATGAAAATTGACACTGTTGGCTGACATGAAGATCTCATCCTTGGCGAAGCCACCCAATGCTGTATGGTTGCGGGTGTGGTGTTGTTGACAATCCCAACTGTTTGACGACCTCTATTGAGATGAGGTTCGTCTGGCTTCCGCTATCAACAATAAAATGCATTGGGGTCCCCTTCACCCACATCTGTGAATGAAAAAGGTGCTCCCCCTCTTCTAGATCTGTTGGTTCTTCTGGTTGAATTGTTGCGGTCAGGACAATAGCAGTGGGGTCTGCGTCGATGATCTGTCTTTTACCACTATTTTCAGAATCAGATTCTGAATCAGGGTTCGGCTCCTTGTCTTTGATCTCGGCCACCGATGATTGTTTTGAGCGACATTCATCGGTGTTGTGCCAGGGGATTTTGTGGAAATCACACCATTTTTTGGTGTCCTTTTTTGTCTTCTCGTGACCCTTCTTTTCCTATGTCTTGGCCTGGTTTTTAGGAGACTGTTTGTTAGGGTTGTCTTTTTCATACTTTGATTGTTGTGGATTTGCAGACCCGAACTCCCGTTTGTTCTGGTGCTTAAATTTCTGCTCGATTTTAACAGCATATCGATAGGCAGCACTGAGTGATGAGATGTCTAGAAAATCCATTTTAGTTTGGATGTATATGTGTAGAGCCCCACGGTATTTCAGAACGAAATGTCATTCGGAGTCTTTGATACCTATCTTTGTGCGCAAGGTATGGAAGGTATTGGTGAACTTTGAAACTGCTTGGCCCCTCTCTTGCCACAGTGTGGTCCATCTCATGTATTGTTCCTCATAGTTTCCAATGGGGTAGTACTGTTCCTTTACCACATCCACAAAAAAATCCAAAGTGGGCTCGGCCCCATATCTTCCAGAATCCTCTGTGAAAATCTTCTCCCAGTATGTTTCCCACCAATGTTTGACATGGGGGAGAGCCTTAAGGAGTGTGAAGGTGATCTTTTCCTTGTCTGAAAAATTATGAACAGAGAAATAACCTTCTAGCAGATTTAACCATTTATCTAGGGCATCTACATCTATTTGACCTTCAAATACAAGAATATCAAAATTAACCTGTACCTTGAAAGGCAAGGTGCCTCCAAAGTCGTCGCTTGATGAAGATGCACCTGATGTTATCGGAAGGCGTTGACGGATGTGGGAAAACTTCTCCATCATTTCGTCCCTCTGTCACGTGAGAGCTTGCTCAAGCAACAGATTGATAGGATCATCTGCTCCATCATTTTTATTTTCTTCCGCCATTGAGGGTTTATTGGGTGTGCGAGGGCGATTGTCCTCAAGAGAGACAAGCTCGAGACCCAACTTGAGTAGCCTGCTCTGATACCACTGATCCGGATTATTTTCGACATGAAATGAGACCGGAGATATAATAAAGAAATGCACAGAGATATCATGTATATCCAGTAATATAACATAAATATATCAGAGATGCAACCATAAACATAGAGATATAGTAATACAGGATTTCTATTAATGAACAAAATGTACAGAGGCTGTAAAAATACAGAGTGAAAGACTCGCTAGAATGGTGGCAGCTTATCTCTGAGAAGAGATGTGACGGCTACTCGCATTCGCAAGAAGATGATTACAATGAGGCTCGAAAGGCCCTTTTTACAATATAAAAGAATGCCAAAAGTCCTAGACATCCAAAAACCTAACCCTAGGAGATGAAGCGCCAAAAGTCATGTGGGCCCCGTTTGGGTAAGTTGGTGCATCAACTTCCCGGGGTCGTAACTTATGCATACGATCTTCGTTTTAGGCGTGTGATAGATTGTTGGAAAGTTATTGTCGAGGAGATTCATTATGGGGGCTCAATTATTCCTTCGTCTATCATTAAGAAACTTGATCTCGAAAAAACTTTAGTTAGGCCCTCAAAATGGCCCCGGAAGTTAAAACCTGCTAAAAATAGTAAATTGCCAAAATGGCCAGAAAATTGTTTTGAGCCATTTGGAAAGGGTGGGTGGCCACCGATATCCACCTGGATCAATCCTCCCTCCTTAGGAAGCAATGGTCTCCATTTCATTGAGTTCCCGAGGGAGAGGGAAAAGCGTTTGTTGAATCTGCATCTTAGTGAGCTGCTTGTCTTGCTGGAGAAGTCGTGTTGCTTAGTTTGTGGAAATCTGTCACAAACCTATGGCTGGAAGGTTTGGAACTTTTTAACCAGTCTGGTTATTTTAGATGACTTTGTTCAGAAAGAATCTTCGTGCTTCGCTACAACCTTGTCGACCTGCTTCTGTTGGATAGAAGGTGCTTTGGACGAAGCTGTGGTGGCTGCAGTATTCTTGTATTCACCCTTTGAACAGATTGTGGAGAAGATGAATTTTCTAGTATGAGATACTACCTTGCAACACTGTTTAGGTGGGGCAGTAGTTGGAACTACCTCTGGTATCCTGTAGATATGACCCCCCAGAGTAATAATGACACTATGGGGTCGAGACTCATAGATAGCATGGTGTTTCCACATATATGGTTGGCCCAAGAGAACATCACAGACATCCAGTGGGGAAACATCACATAATACCTCATCCTTGAAGGGTTGGATGCCGTATGAAAATTGACACTGCTGGCTGACATGAAGATCTCATCCTTGGCGAAGCCACCCAATGTTGTATGGTTGCGGGTGTGGTGTTGTTGAAAATCCCAACTGTTTGACGACCTCTGTTGAGATGAGGTTCTTATGGCTTCCGCTATCAACAATAAAATGTAGCGGGGTTCCCTTCACCCACATCTGTGAATGAAAAAGGCGCTCCCCCTCTTCTGAATCTGTTGGTTCTTTTGGTTGAATTGTTGCAGTCACGACAATAGCAGTGGGGTCTGCGTCGATGATCTGTCTTTTACCACTATTTTTAGAATCAGATTCTGAATCAGGGTTCGGCTCCTTGTCTTTGATCTCGGACACCAATTATTGTTTTGAGCGACATTCATCGGTGTTGTGCCAGGGGATTTTGTGGAAATCGCACCATTTTCCAGTGTCCTTCTTTGTCTTCTTGTGACCCTTATTTTCCTGTGGCTTGGACTGGTTTTCGAGAGACTGTTTGTTAGGGTTGTCTTTGTCATACTTTGATTGTTTTGGATTTGTAGACCCGAACTCCCGTTTGTTCTGGTGCTTAAATTTCTACTAGATTTTAACAGCATATCGATAGGTAGCACCGAGTGATGAGATGTCTAGAAAATCCATTTCAGTTTGGATGTATCTGTGTAGAGCCCCACGGCATTTCTGAACCAAATTGCGTTCGGAGTCTTTGATACCTAGCTTGGTTCGCAAGGTATGGAACGTATTGGTGAACTCTGGAACTGCTTGGCCTCTCTCTTGCCACAGTGTGATCCATCTCATGTATTTTTCCTCATAGTTTCCAACAGGGTAGTACTGTTCCTTTACCGCATCCACAAAAAAATCCCAAGTGGGCTCAGCCCCATATATTCCAGAATCGTCTGTGGAACTCTTCTCCCAGTAAGTTTCCCACCAATGTTTGACATGGGGGAGAGCCTTAAGGAGTGCGAAGGTGATCTTTTCCTTGTCTAAAAAATTATGAATAGAGAAATAACCTTCTAGCAGATTTAACCATTTATCTAGGGCATTTGCATCTATTTGACCTTCAAATACGGGAATATCAAAATTAACCTGTACCTTGAAAGGTGAGGTGCCTCCAAAGTGGTCGCTTGATGAAGATGCACCTGATTCTATCGGCAGGCATTGAAGGATGTGGGAAAAATTCTCCATCATTTCGTCCCTCTGTCGCGTGAGAGCTTGCTCAAGCAACAGACTGATAGGATTGTCTGCTCCATCGTTTTTATTTTCTTCCGCCATTGAGGGTTTCTTGGGTGTGCGAGAGAAATTATCCTCAAGAGAGACAATCTTGAGACCCAACTTGCTATACTCGGACCTCGTCGGGGACATGCACTGAAAAATGATCAAGAGTAGCCCGCTCTAATACCACTGATCCGGATTATTTTCGGCACGAAATGAGAGCAGAGATATAATAAAGAAATGCATAGAGATATCGTGTATATCCAGTAATATAACATAAATATATCAGAGATTCAACCATAAACATAGAGATACAGTAATACATGATTTCTATTAATGAACAAAATGTACAGAGGCTGTAAAAATACAGAGTGAAAAACTCGCTAGAATGGTGGCAGCTTATCTCTGAGAAGAGATGTTACGGCTACTCGCATTCGCAAAAATATTATTACAATGAGGCTTGAAAGGCCCTTTTTACAATAGACAGGAATGCCAAAAGTCCTAGACATCCAAAAACCTAACCCTAGGAGATGAAGCGCCAAAAGTCATGTGGGCCACGTTTGGGTAAGTTGGTGCATCGACTTCCCAGGGTCGTAACTTTTGCATACGATCTCCGTTTTAGGCGTGTGATATCTCGTTGGAAAGGTATTGTCGAGGAGATTAATTTTGGGGGCTCAATAATGTCTTCAACTATCATTTAGAACCTTGATCTCGAAAAAAACATTATTTAGGCCCTCAAAATGGCCCCGGAAGTTAAAACCTGCTAAAAATAGTAAATTGCCAAAATGGCCAGAAAACTATTTTGAGCCATTTGGAAAGGGTGGGTGGCCACCGATATTCACCTGGATCAACTTTGGAACCTTAATGTTCTGGGAGCCTCAACACGCAAATTTTTCCATCCCTCCAAAGTTGCAAAACACCGAAGCATCGAACCCCTGAAAGGATTGATAGTATATAACCCTTGCACAGATCAATGATTCAGGGTGATGATAGGTGGATGGATCAAATCCCTTCGAGATTCAGGGCTCTGGGAAGTTTTACGTCATTGACTCTTACATTCCTCCAAATTTCGATGAAGTAGAGTGGATCTTTTCCCTCCATGTGTCCTTTATGAGATTGATGGTTGACGATGTTTCAGCCTTCGGCCCTTAGTTTCCTCAATGCTATCCAGTCATCCTTACTTATGAATTCTCCACCTACCGAACCCTTCACCCAACTGACACATGTCACTTAGATTGATGGTCTGGATGGACTCCGGGAATCCAGTATCTGGGAGTCCTTCACTACTCCTTGTTGTTGCTCCTCCCGAATGACAAGTAATGAAGGGCCTAATCAGATGCCACACATCCACCAATTCAATGCTTAGGATTGCTTTGGGCCTCTGGTTCTTCAAAATGCTGGGATTCACTAACTCTAATTCAAAACTCTTCCGTAGTGCTCTCGCACCCAAATGTGGAATCACATGACGTGTGTCCCCGCTATATCCGACTACTTCAAATGGTTCGAGCCCTCCAAGGGATTGAACTCCACCATGCTTAAATCTCGTGCAATTTCCTTATATCTAACGATTGTCAGATCACCACCAACCTCTCGAACAGATCATGTCTATCCATTTTTTACCTTCGATAACCTTCTTATGTACGCTCCTTTGTTGGTCTAGATGTAGATCTGATGGTCCATATTGCTCTGCTGCCGAGATTGATGGCTCCTGTATCCTCTCCCTTCTATGCACTTCACCTTCCTTCCAACGAAGGATCCTATGGATTCTTCAAAGGCTTCGACCTTTTATCCTTTGGCCAGACTCTAACCACATGGTCTTGACCAGTGCTATACCTCATGATATCTTGACTCCTTTTCTTTTCAAGGCTATTTGGTTGGCCTTGGCTTGCAGTTTGGAAGGAAATTCTATCCCTCTTTGAGCTTGTCCATTCGAGGTAATTTGAATCTTGGACTTCCCCTCTGAACTTTGGACTCGCCCGGACTTGGGAAAACTTCTAAGTCTCCTCCTCCGAGTACTTGGATTCGCTACCTCTTCTGATCTTGTCCCTCCAAGGTTTTAAAACCTTGGACACACACCTTGCGGCCTTGAAACTCTACAACACTTATCTATTTTACTCTGAATAGTGAGTCAGAGAATGACTCAACCTACGTGCTCCTTACATGGCCCTGTGCACTCTTTGTTGAGGTTTTGTGCACAAAGGAACTATCTCTCATGAGCTTGAAACTGCTCGAAGTTTCTAAGGGTCTCAACCCTTCTTATTTCCTAGAAGACTTATGATGCCCTCCTGGAAACTCAATGCACTTAATCCTAAGCTTCTGAAATGCAAGATTCTTGGCTTCTGCAACTCTTTCCAGGCCCTTTCTTTCATAGTTATCAAAAACTCTATTCACTCTGCTTCCTCTGCACTATCTTTCAGGGTGTTCAGTAACCCTAAAGTACTCCTCCTTGAACTAGTTACCAAAGTGTTTAGTAACTATGGGGTGTCTTCTCTAACACTTTTCTCTCAGAACTCGAAACACAGTTCTCTTGTGCACTCCTTGCACCAACTCAAATCACTCCTTGTTGAGCTTACATAATATTCAGTAATTGTGGTTGCACTTTCTCTGCACGGTCTTTCTTCTAGAGTGTTCAACAACTCTGAGGTTTCTTATGAGATTAATATTTCTCTTCTATGCCCACCTCGCACATTCACTTCTTGAATTTCGATCAGAATTCAAGCACACACTCCTTGCGTTGGCTTCACATAGTTTCCAATATTCTTTCATGAACTCCTTGCACTAGCCTAAAGAACCCAAAACTATCAAACACAACAAATGAAACATTTACACACATTCACAGCATATACATAAACATGTAACATTCACATCAAACATAGAAACACATATGGGCATACACTGATATTCACATGCATGAAAAATTGTTCTTTCATTAATATGAATGTCATACACAAATGTGTACAAGGTTGGACTGTAACAAAGTCCTAGCTCTTCTCCTCTCCTCTCCTTGGCTTATAATGATTTACAATCAAAATTCAGTAGCCTCTACTGGGAGAATATTACATTCATTTATACATGAGGGAGATCAATGAGCTTTCCCTCCAATCTACCTACTGCTTTCATTTCACAATTAGTTGAAACCTATCACAAATGAATAGGAATTTACAATTCCAGATCTAAGGAAACGCTCAGGATCTATACAACGCGAGCCTATTAAAGGCGATTTAACACTCAGCCTATACAAAGCACATGGGCTCGACTTTCCTTGAGGCATCAAACATTTAATACATTTAAAATTTAAATTTGGGAAGAATGAAAGGGATGGCGCCTCTCTCCCTTCTTGAATGTGCATTGATGTGATGCTTTTTTGGTGGATGCTGAGGTGGAAAGATGCTCCTACATCATACTCCACTGCTGGGAAAATCATGAGTTCCTGCTCATGAGCTGCTCTTCTAAACTATTAAAATCCTCTTGGACACCAAACTTCTCTTTGGAGATGTTCACCTTCTCCTCTACCATGCTTCCCTGCTGTTACACATTATTTTGGTCACACGGATGATGATTTTACAAGCATGTGTTTAGGCTCTCAAAGTGATATTTTTCCTGAGAAAAGAAACTACTTTCTTCCTCTACAAGTCTGATTTTTAAAAGGATGTCGTAGGCTGCATGTATTACACAGTGCAAAAATCCTTGATTTCCACATGTTTCTCTATAGCTGGCTCACAGGGTTTTTGCAGTCTACTATAGAGGCAGGGTGCAGCGCCATTTGAAAGCTAAAGGAAGAAAGAGGTTCGCGAAGTTTCTAGAAGGAGAATCTTCTAGAATGTGAGGTGGCATCTGTATGGTTGTGATCCTACTCATTTCTCTAATTTGGTGGGATCATCCTTATCCTTTTAACCACTTCACCTTCTCCTATATAATCATGGGTTTCTCATGGAAAAGGTTAAGCAAGATTAAGAAAAGAATTGATGAAATAATAGGCTAAGGATTGTGTGAAGAATCTCGTTTCAAGTGATGCTTGAGACCTCAATTTGTCCATCAAGATTTTGTGGATTATCTTCATGCGAATTTCAGAGCAAGTGTATGTGTGTGTTGGGATGAAGGACCACTAAAAGGGAACTTGCGACATCAAGGCAATTCAGTTGTATCTTCCACTTTTTATTAATATAATATGATGGCATGTCTCTTTCCCATAAAATCATTAGTATTTTATTACATGACTCCTTGATCACATGTTTAGGTTGTCATTGAATTCTACTATTGTTTCTTTCATGTTGGTTGGTTTGCGTCATTACAGATCTGATTTCACAAGAGTACCGAAGTGAAGCAGGGACAACAAATATATAAGAAAGCGATTCATAAGGTATGTCATCTATCCTTTCTTTGGTAGTAAACTCAATGATTAAAATTTAGGGAAAGCATCATGTTTCGTCTCCTTTTGTTCTAGATCTAGGTGGATCTAGGGAGATTAGTTTATGTCCGCATTCATCGATTTATCCAATAACAAAATTGGTGACTCCACTGGGGATATGACTTATTTGTGGTTTTTGTTGGCCATTTGATTTTAGCCTATATTTTTCATTATGTTTCAGTCTCTGAGTTTGTGGGAGATCCAACAAGACTCTCTGAACCTAAAAATTTCTCTAGACCTTCCATCCTTTTTCCAAAATTTCTTTGTTTGCAAACACTTCTGCACTGTAATCTATACACAGCCTGTGGAAATCATTGATTTCTGCACCCTAGCTGTTTATCCCAGTGCAGGCTTTCCGCACCCTAGTTGTTTATCCCAGTGCAGGCTTTCTGCACCCTACTTGTTTCTAGCCTACGGAAATGGTTAATTTCCGCACTGTAACCCATTGCTGGGTCATGGCGGTGTTTGTAACTTTTTTTGGATTGGGTCTTGTCACCTCTTGATGCCCAGTTTTTCTTTATCAGTTGGGAGGAAATTTTAATGCCAGTTCTTGACTATTTCTTGAGTGTTTAGCTTGTTGTTGATTGTTTTTCGGAGATCGAACACCTCTCTTAGTCATTTTTCCAATTTCATTTTTTATTTTTATCAACAAGGATATAATCTATGATCCCACATCTAAGTGCTTGATTGATTGAAAGTTTGTTGATTGGATTTAAAAGTTTTGGATTGATTACATTTTATGGATTGCTTGTTGACTGGAAAGATATTTGTTCATTTACATTTGATGCAACACTTTCTTGTCATGTTTACTCTTATCTTCATTGAAACTTTGATTTGGGTGCTTGTTGAGTGTATCAATTTTCATTGATTTCTTGTCCTTTCTTCGTCACACCCCTGATGTGGTTTTAGAAAGGAGGAATTTAAAGTCACTGATTCTTTTCGGTAATCACTCATAAGAAAAATTTTGTATTCAATTTTTTTTTTTTTTTAAAAGAAGAGAAAATTAAGAAATTTCATTGGTTATGGTTGTTTTAAATTAAACTCATTCAAGAAAAGAAAGTACATTTTGTAGCTTACATCATTATGGAAAGATATCTTCTCCCTACTATAGATAGAATTCATTGAACGAAAAATTGCATCATTCATTTTCTATTTGCACGTTATTGGGTCAAGGTCTCATAAAACATTGGTTTCATTTCCATCTTGTTATCCCCCATTTCTAGGGATAACTAGGAGATCATGTCTCAAGGCCCACAGGTACTAGACATGGAGTACCGAGAGCATGATTGACCTAAGCATGGCCTTGGAGGGCCCATCTTTCTTCTTCTTCATCAGACTTGTCCTGTTAGCAGCAGCAGCATCCATCACCTGCAGCTTGGACTTGTATCAGAGAAGACTCTTGCTCCATGAGGTAATTGGTCCAGGTATCATGGTATGTGTCATATTTGATCATTATAACCTTAAGATATATGCATCAAATTCCTTTCATTTCTGACGACTGCTTGGATCTTACATTAACCTGCTTGACCATGGTTGGGGGGATTGATAGGGTACCCTAGCAAGCTTGTACCGATAGGTTTTGGTTAGCCACCAAGGGGGATTTTGAAGGGCCATCGTCCATTCCCATCATATCATTACTCTTACATCTTATCTCCCACTCATCTATCCCATTCCCCTAGTCCGGACATTAGGAAGACCTGTTTGTGGGGTTACGCCTTATCTCATGGGAAGAAGGGGCTAAAGGCCCAGGAGGTAAAAGCAGCTGGTAAGAGATAAAAAACATAAAAAATAAAACCTAAAGTGCCTCGCCCAGGGTTCCGCGAGAAGACAATAAAAATCTTCTCAACAAGAAACAAGAGGGACCCGAAGAAAAATGACAAAACAAGACCTAGCCAAGAGGATGGGGGGTCTCATAACAAGCCAACCCATTATGTTCATGGGTACCTAGTAGTATGACATTTCCATTATCTGGTTACCATGCTAGGGCAGTGACCTTTGGTTGCATGGCCAAGGGAAATGGGGTCCATCACGAGCCAGCCTTATCATCTTTGTGAAAGTACTTGTGAGTAACACTGTCAGCTCTGCTCACCACGCCATGGCATTGTCCTCTAGTTAGACCTTGAAATAAAAAGAAAGAATAAGTAACAAAGAAAAGAAAGAATAAAGGCAATAAAGGGCTTGGAAAAAATTGCTTCCATGACAGGTACATCTCACCTTCTACAAAGGCACCCACGGATAATATTACCCTTGTCTTTCACTCTACCTGTATGTCTAGACATCCTTTGACCACACCACCTCATGTTACATGGCTTGGATGATATCCTATGGAAAGTTTCCTTTTCTTATGGATGCGGGCCAAATAGGGCATTTTGTATTTTTCTTCATCTTTGTATAGTAGGTCATTATAATGTCTTTGAGATATTGAATGATATGCTAGGGGTTTTATGCATGCATTTCATAAAATTAATGATGAAATATGATTGACATTGCTATGATCCCTATGACTAATGAGCCCATGGAGGGTGAATTTTTTGATGTGTAGGACCATGCTCGATAGACAGGTTCCAAGTGGACCGGTACACATGGGGAGATGATTAGTTTGGACCTCCATGGGGTTGAAGAGCCCATCAGATGGTTGTTGAGACCCCATCAGGGGCAAAGACAGGATAGTGATTGGTCAAGCCTTTGCACATGAGAAGAAGAAGGATGTTTCATCCAGGACACTTTGGCTAAGTCTAGCCCAGGGGGGATGACCCACTACAGGTGGAACGCGTCACTTTGATGGCCCAAGATGTCATCTAGAGGCCCTTGATGTCACTTCCAATGCATGGTAGTTTGGCATGTGTGGCAGAGTTTGAAGGCCCAAAGAGGGCCAACGTTTGTCATCTTGTGCTACATTTTTCCCTAAAAAGGGCCAATGTCTCCCTCAGAAGGGATTGACGTCTCATTTATTGCTCATTTAGGGTTTTATTTGACAGTTTAATGTAAAACAATATGATTTTTGGTTTGTAGCCTTGTCGGCTATTTTTAATGACCTAAAATTAATTAGAGGTCATGATACATTATATATTCAGGATGTTTTTCCCTCATTTGAACATAACACAACTCACTCACACTTGTGAGGTCTGATTTTTGCGCCCTCCTAGGGTATTTTGTCTTTCTAAGTGAGGCACACTTGTTATTGGAAGGATTTTTTTGGCATCTTTGGGTGTTTCTCTCCAAGGAAGGTTTACAACTAGGGTTTGCACATGCTTTCTTCATGATATGTAAGTGATTTTCTTGCAAAAATTCTTAATTGAATGGTTGTAGGTTTAATTTCTCGCATTTGCTTATTAAATTGTTGATTTGAAACCTTAGGTAGAAAGCACACAAGTAGGTCCTTGTTTCATGTCCCCTTAGAGAGAAATATTTCAGCCATTGAAGAAGAAAGATTGAGCCTAGCCTTTGCTACAGTCATCTTTCTTTTTCCCTTAAGATAGCATTGAATTTTATAGGTTGAAAAGGGGGTGACGTCCTAGGCCTAGGTTATCTACACCTAGGGCCATCATATTCTAGGGTTTGAAAGCCTTGTATTTAAAACACTTTCTCTCACTTCATCCTTTAGTTAAATTTATCATTTATGCTAGCCGTTTTGCCAAGTTTCCCTAAGGAAGGAGGAAAGAGCACAAGGCCTTTCTTAAGAAACACCGGACTGAGCCTCTTTCCCCTAGGGTTTTGATTCTAGGGCCCTGCCTTTGCAGCACTTTAGAACCCTTCCCTCTTGTCTTTAAGTCTTCATGCTTTCAAAACCTTGTGACCTTATCTTGTTTGACCCCATATACCCTAAGACACTGATCTTTGGCCTCCAATGTTGAAGTCCTAGTGTCCAAAACAACTCTCAAAACTTTGAATTTTGAAACCCTAACTAACAAACTAACCTAATTAAGGCTAACGTCATAGTTGGTTATCTCATCTTGACACAACAAATGTTGAATATAGGCAATTATATGATGATTTAAAGAATTTGTTGAGTAAAGTGTTGGTTGGATACATTGTTGGCTTGATCATCTTGATAGTTATTAATGAATTGATGCCTTTTCCATAGCTAATTGATAAAATGTTGACCTCATTGATATCTATTGTTTTTACATTGCTTATTAATTGATATCAGATAGTCATTGAAGTACTAATCCATTGAGTTATAGCCTACATATATACTGTAGTATTGTTGTCTTGTCCCAGGTAGGTGTTTTCATTTGGGCACACACTTCTTTATTGGCTGATTAGTTGGACTGTCTGATCTTGGTGGTAACTTGTGAGGAGGAAACTTTAAACTTGACTTTATACCTTAGCCTCTTCAAAACCCCAGGTTGTCGGGGACGTCTCCCATGGGTTAACCTCCCTAAACAGAAAGAACCTCCCCATTGAGGTGACATTGGGTGGGGAAGGTTCCTGTTATGCCAATTTGGTCTCTATACTTTAGAATTTGACCTAAACTACAAACTGTGCGATAACATTTTGGCACTATTGTCGGGGAACACTGAATCAATTCTCCTCAAATGACAAATCTTTTTGGTAAGCCTTGCCTCTAGATGCCTTATCTTACAAGCTTACCTGGAAACTCCACTAGGGTGTTTTCCCTTATCTTTTGATAGTTTCAAGAAAATTATCTGGCGACTCCATTGATGACGAAGCCAACAATGACTTCAAAATGGGATCCCAGGAACTATAAGCCTTTAGACATGAGAAAAATCCCAGGATACCCAAGACAAATGCCCTCGATATCCAAGAGATGGCTCCCTAGATTCACGGGTGGCAATGGGGAAAGAGCTAAATTTCATATGGATGAATTTTATTCTTACTTTAGACTCCACCCTGTCAATGATGATGCTGAAGATGTAGTGATGAAACTTTTTTCAAACACTCTTCATGGAAATGATAAAAAGGTGGTATGATAACCTTCCTAATGCTAGCATCACCTCTATGAACCCGTTGGAAGAAGTCTTTCTCAAAGAATGGGGTATTCAGTTAGAATACATCTCAGTACTATTAAAACATTTTGAGCATACAATACAAACTGAGAATGAAACCCTCTGGAACTTCCAGAGTAGGTTTGAGCGCACCCTTTATCAGATTCCTAAGGGCCATTTTCCTGAAAATAAGTACATTGTCCATATATATATCTGTGCTCTCCTGGCACACCTAGGTTTTCCCCTCAGTAAAAAGAGCCCAGGAACGCTCGATGAAGCTTATGGCATGGCTAAAAGAATTGAACAGAACATCTCCTTATACAGGATAAAAGATCTCTTTACTTCAGGTGATTTTAATATGGAAAGTCTGTTTACCCGTAAAAAATTTATTGACGATATCCAATAAGAAGGTGAACAAACCATCATTAAACATGGGATTCCTGAAGACCTGGCCGAGGAGGCAGAATCAAATCAAAATAATGAAGTATCAACAAGTGGCTCTCCCTCTGACAAAGCAATCTGCGGACCTGTTTCTCCTGCACAACAAAAGGAAGATGAGGTTAGTTACTTTCCATTACAGGATTCCAATGACACCTTGTCACATGATTTAGATAAAGGAGCAATGGAATTCTCGAAAGAATTAGACCTTCCAATTAAAGAAGAAGGAGTAATCCCTGAGGATGAGACCATAATGCATGCCGAAAACACCAAAGTCCTTGAAGTTTCTGCACAAGAAGAAATAGTAAGTTACCCTCCTCCCCTAGTTTTTTATGATGCTTTACCTTATGATGAAGAGGAGGAGGAGAATGAATTTTCAAATGTTTCAAACCCTGCATGTTATGACACAGATAGTGACATTGTTGATAACATTGATGAGTTCATACATGTTGGGAGACGTAGGTGGGATATAGTTGGTTATGACCTGGATCCCATCTATGACACTGAGATTCATTTCCAGTTTTTTCCCTTCCAATTGTCACAACAGATCACTTCTGACCAATGGCAACAAGGAGATGAGATTTTTACCCGTACTTTTCAAAAAAAACAAGGATGATCTAGTACCTTATTCTTCTGATGATTTTCAATCTTACCTTGAGATTTTTGATGAGTACCCTTCTGAGCACTTGGAATCTCTCCATGCAGATGATTGCCAACCACCACTGTGCTCAGATTTTGATACAGGTAAGGACATTGTTTTCCTAAAGAAGGTTTCTCATGATTTTTTGATCCAGCCACCTGTTATTACTTTACCATGCTTTTCCATTAAAGGTGTAGTTGGGAAGTACCTTTTTTATGTTGATTTTCCTCTTAGGCAAGCCCTAAACTCCAAGGTTTGGTTGGATGCTGCGAGTTTGAGTCAGTCATCCTAGTTTTTCAACTTTCCCTTGGTATTTTGCCAGTCATCTACTAGATCTTTGTTGATCCCTTCCTTGACTTAAGAGCGTGAGGATGCCTGAGGTAGCCAGTTTGCAGGCCCTTTGAGTCAATTTTCTAAACTTTTCATTTTTCATGACCCTTTCTTGAAGTGGATTGAGTATTTTCCTCAGAGATGCACTTGGTGGGATTCTATCCCTCCCACCCTCCTCCATGAGTTAGACTTTATGACTTCCGATGATATAATATATGCTCTAACCCTTGTCATTTTTGTGCTTGATTTATCACTGTTATGGTTTATGATGAAGCACAAAGGTAGGTATTGTGGGACATTTTTGGATTGGATTCATTGGTTATTTGACTACACCAAACATCCAGCCAAAGGCAAGTTTAGGTAAGAAGTTTGCTTTGCATTGTTGATTGTTTATTTTAGTCGTATATATATCTATATATCTATATATCTATATATATATATATAGAGAGAGAGAGAGAGAGAGAGATAGATATAGATATAGATATAGATATATTTGTGGGGTGGAAATAACACCCCACCTTTGTTACTGATGCCCTATTCGAGTTTGAGCAAGTCTGTAGGTTTATGCCAGATATGTTGAGGTTCTCATGCACTCTACGGTGAGCACATGTCCCTGAGTTGGAGCCATATGTTATCCCCCGTTTCTAGGGATAGCTAGGAGATCATGTCTCGAGGCCCACAGGTCCTAGACATGGAGTACCGAGAGAAGGATTGACCTGAGCATGGCCCTAGAGGGCCCATCTTTCTTCTTCTTCATCAGACTTGTCCTATCAACAACAACATCATCCATCACCTACGACTTGGACTTGTATCAGAGAATACTCTTGATCCATGAGGTAATTGGTCCAGGTATCATGGTATGTGTCATATTTTATCATTATAACCTTCAGATATATGCATCAAATTCCTTTCATTCTGACGACTGCTTGGATCTTTCATTAACCCGCTTGACCATGGTTGGGGGGATTGAGAGGGTACCCTAGAAAGCTTGTACCCATAGGTTTTGGTTAGCCACCAGGGGGGATTTTGAAGGGCCATCATTCATTCCCATCATATCATCACTCTTACATCTTATCTCCCACTCATATATCCCATTCCCCTAGTCCGGTCATTAGGAAGACCTGTTTGTGGGGTTACACATTATCTCATGGGAAGAAGGGGATAAAGGCCCAAAAGGTAAAAGTAGCTGGTAAGAGATAAAAGCCATAAAAAATAAAACCTAGAGATGCCTCACCCAAGGATCCCCGAGAAGGCAATAAAAATATTCTCAACAAGAAACAAGAGGGACCTGAAGAAAAATGACAAAACAAGACCTAGCCAAGAGGATGGGGTGTCTCATCACGAGCCAGCCCATTATGTTCATGGGTACCTAGCAGTATGACATTGCCATTATCTGGTTACCATGCCAGGGCAGTGACCTTTGGTTGCTTGGCCAAGGGAAAGGGGGTCTCATCACAAGTCAGCCTTATCATCTATGTGAAAGTACTTGTGGGTAACACTGTCATCTCTGGTCACCATGCCAAGGCAGTTTCCTCTAGTTAGACCTTGAAATAAAAAGAAAGAAAAAGTGATAAAGAAAAGAAAGAATAAAGGCAATAAAGGTCTTGGAAAAAATTGCTTCCATGACAGGTACAACTCACCTTCTACAAAGGCGCCCATGGATAATACTACCCTTGTCTTTCACTCTACCTGTATGTCTAGACATCCTTTGACCACACCACCTCGTGTTACATGGCTTGGATGATATCCTATGTAAACTTTCCTTTTCTTATGGATGCGGGCCAAATAGGGCATTTTGTCTTTTTCTTCATCTTTGTATAGTAGTTCATTATAATTTCTTTGAGATATTGAATGATATGCTAGGGTTTTTATGCATGCATTTGATAAAATTAATGATGAAATATGATTGGCATTGCTATTATCCCTATGACTAATGAGCCCATGGAGGGAGAAGTTTTTGATGTGTAGGACCATGCTCGATAAACAGGTACCAAGTGGACCGGTACACATGGGGAGATGATTAGTTTGGACCTCCATGGGGCTGAAGAGCCCATCAGATGGTTGTTGAGACCCCATCAGGGGCAAAAACAGGATAGTGATTGGTCAAGCCTTTGCACATGAGAAGAAGAAGGACGTTTCATCCAGGACACTTTGGCTGAGCCTAGCCCAGGGGGGATGACCCACTACAGGTGGAACGTGTCACTTTGATGGCCCAAGATGTCATCTAGAGGCCCTTGATGTCACCTCCAATGCATGGTAGTTTGACAGTGTAGTTTGGCATGTGTGGCAGAGTTTGAAGGCGCAAAGAGGGCCAACGTTTGTCATCTTGTGCTCCATTTTTCCGTAAAAAGGGCCAACGTCTCCCTCAGAAGGGCTTGAAGTCTCATTTATTGCTCATTTAGGGTTTTATTTGACAGTTTAATGTAAAACAATATGATTTTTGGTTTGTAGCCTTGTTGGCGATTTTTAATGACCTAAAATTAATTAGAGGTCATGATACACTATATATTGAGGATGTTTTTCCCTCATTTGAACATAACACATGTCACTCACACTTGTGAGGTTTGATTTTTGTTCCCTCCTAGGGTATTTTGTCTTTCTAAGTGAGGTTCACTTGTTATTGGAAGGATTTTTTTGGCATCTTTGGGCATTTCTCTCCAAGGAAGGTTTACAACTAGGGTTTGTACATGCTTTCTTCATGATATGTAAGTGATTTTCTTAATTGAATGGTTGTAGGTTTAATTTCTTGCATTTTCTTATTAAATTGTTGATTTGAAACCCTAGGTAGCAAGCACACAAGTAGGTCCTTGTTTCATGTCCCCTTAGAGAGAAATATTTCGACCATTGAAGAAGAAAGATTGAGCCTAGCCTTTGCTACACTTATCTTGCTTTTTCCCTTAAGCTAGATTGAATTTTATAGGTTGAAAAGGGGGTGACGTCCTAGGCCTAGGTTATCTACACCTAGGGCCATCATCTTCTAGGGTTTGAAAGCCTTGTCTTTACAACACTTTCTCTCACTTCATCCTTTAGTTAAATTTATCAGTTATGCTAGCCATTTTTCCAAGTTGACCTAAGGAAGGAGGAAAGAGAACGAGGCATTGCTTAAGAAACACTAGAGTAAGCCTCTTTCCCCTACGGTTTTGATTCTAGGGCCCTACCTTTGCAACACTTTATAACCATTCCCTCTTGTCTTTAAGTCTTCATCCTTTCAAAACCTTGTGCCCTTATCTTGTTTGACCCCATATACCCTAAGGCACTGATCTTTGGCCTCCAACATTGAAGTCCTAGTGTCCAAAAAAAATCTCAAAATTTTGAATTTTGAAACCCTAACTAACAAACTAACCTAATTAAGGCTAACGTCACATTTGGTTATCTCATCTTGATGCAAAAAATGTTGAATATAGGCAATTAGATGATGATTTAAAGAATTTGTTGAGTAAAGTGTTGGTTGGATACATTGTTGGCTTGATCATCTTGATAGTTATTAATGAATTGATTCTTTTTCCATAGCTAATTGATAAAACGTTGACCTCATTGATATCTATTGTTTTTACATTGCTTATTAATTGATATCAGATAGTCATTGAAGTACTAACTCATTGACTTATATCCTGCATATATATTGTATTATTGTTGTCTTATCCCAGGCAGGTGTTTTCATTAGGGCATACACTTATTTATTGGCTGATTAGCCGGACTGTTTGATCTTGGTGGTAACCTGTGAGGAGGAAACTTTAAACTTGACTTTATACCTTAGCCTCTTCAAAACCCCAGGTTGTCGAGGATGTCTCCCTTGGGTTAACCTCCCTAAATAAAAATAACCTCCCCATTGAGGTGACATTGGGTGGGGAAGGTTCCTGTTATGTCAATTTGGTCGCTATCCTTTAGCCTTTGACCTAAACTACAAACCGTGTGATAACACGTCTCACTCTTGCATAAACAAAAGTCTATTAAAACACTGCGTAATTATAAAATTCACTTAGAAACTTTTATTTTCTAGGGTCTTTTACACCAACATTATCTAGTCTAGTGCTTTGGAATAGGTTGTGAGGCACACTCTCCAAAGCATAAAACACACAATAGAATCTTGTGATAGGGAGTGTTTAAATCCATTGGCAACATTTTGTCCTAGGAATCCCTTCTCACACAAGGGTAAAACCTAAGGTCACATTAAGACTAGCAGAGTTACTCACCCTGCTTTGTTGGTCTTGGTGTAGAGATTGCATGTATTATGGGGGTCTCTTAAAAGGTATACCCACAATGATGAGTGGGATCCTTTTGATTTGATTTCGGACTATATACCCTGCCTTTGCACATGGATCAAACTGTTTGCACTCTTCTCGTCGCTGTGTGAGCAAAAAGTGAGTGCTTACATGCCTAGTTGGGCTCTGCTAGTCATGAAAGTTGTGGTGTAAAAGGTTAGAAAGAAAACAATAAATCTACTAACAAGAATTAAACAAAAACTAAATGAAACTATGAGCATAGGAACAAAAATAAAAACAAATGAAAATGGACCAATATCACCAATATATAAGCTGGTCTGATTGATGAAATCCAAAGATACACAATGGAGAAAGAGGACTTGG